>JARGYA010000021.1:600000-1062573 GCA_029204335.1 Mycena vulgaris
TCCAAGAGGTTTGGATGAGAGGTCAAGAAAGGGGCGAGGTCAGTGATGTGTTGGTCTGGATCATCCTCGCCGTCGGGAGAGTAATCCTGATTTACGGAAATGTCTAGGATCGCGAGAGCGGGGAGGTGGATCAGGTTTATAGTGTGGACGAGATCGTGGTATCCCTCCCATGGGGAAGGGTGGAATTCACTCTCGGGAATTATGAGTTGCATTTGCAGTGTATGGAGAAGAGGCGAAGATAGCGGCAGCATTTGCATAGCCTCTGCAAGCCTGTAGCACAGCTTGTTGCCGATCTGGTAATACTCGTCGTCTATTGGCAAGGCAAATTAACACACACCCCGAGAGACCAAGAAGTAGCTGGGAACTTGCCAAGTGCATAGGAAGTGAGATCAAGACTAAGACCTAGCATTTCGAGCCCTCTGATTTGAACAAACTACGTACGGTTGTGTTAACAGGAATCAACAGAACTCGAAGGATCAGCACTCACGTTGAAGTTGTTGTTGCAACCTTTGGAGGAGACAATGAGTTCTTTCAGATTTGGAAAAGCCCCCGGAGCCGCAAGAATCTTCCCAAGCTCGTCTATACCGGCTTCCAAATTCCAATGTAATGCACGCAATGCTGATCCTCTAATAAGATCGTCTAGCGCGAGCGGATACAAATTTCTGAGCGCCTTGAGCGAGGCCTGATTTTCATCCGCGGTCGGTTTATTGCGAAAGCCACCACGGCAGACACCTTTTAACCCTAGCTTCCGGATGAGCGTCGCTGGGTGCGGCTTCCAGGAAAGTGTCTGGGCATCGCCCAGGGTTTTAATGAGTTGGGCGGATTGGACGGCGGTAAGTGGTGGATCGACGACGTTGACATATAGCAGTTCTGAGAATGTAGAGTAAAAGCGATGGGAAACGGAACAAAGGCGGGCCACGGATTGACGAGATGAAAAGCTCGCGATGAGCGCCCACAGCTCAGGAGGTATATCTATAGGGTTATAGGACAGTTCTGGGTTATGTTTCTTCGGTCTGAACACGGCGTCTGTGTAATATATAAACGGCCAGTAGCGACTGTACGAACCGGGTCGATGCCTTGAAACGACGGCCATTGGGACCCTGTATGCGGCAGATTAACATGAATCACCCTCAAATGATAGTCGGAATACCGTCGCTTTCTCCATGCCGTTGTGGATCGTTTGTGGGGTCGAGACGAAGAACGAAGTCACGGCGTCACAGCTTCTCATATGCACGTGAGGCCGTGACTGTCGTGTTCTAATTTCTCCCGCTCCAACCCGATAGTATTCCGAGATGCTCCGAAGGCTCGCAGTCAACGAACTTGCCGGCCGAGGCCTGAGAAATTATCCAGGGCATCTTCTACTTACACCTAAGTAGCTCGCGATCAAAATTTTGGCCTCCTCCCGACCGATGCCTCACGCCTTGGAGTTTCAGTTTAATTGAAGGTTGAATTTGTCACGTGCATTTGGTTCAACTTCACTTTTGTTACTTTTAGAACTCCTGGAGTCTCTGGGGGTCCACATGATCTCGAGGGGCGATCAAAGCGAGTCATTCATGCGTTGGGAGTGCGATCTTTAGGCCCGAAAGACGTAGCAACATTGCCGCGATAGGTTTGCTGTGACTTACTCATCAGGGTTCGGTCTTTCAATCAGCTTCGTTTACCAGGCTTTCAGCACGACAATCCTTAAATTCGAAAGAGTCTAAATTGTATTGGCACACAATACATTGCTACCCTATTTGTCTCATTCAACCGGGATGCCACCACTCGTCCAATGGGTGGGTGCATCATCCATCGAATTGAAGGTAAACATTACTTCAAGACCTTGTGCAACACTTGGATGTTCAGGAGGGGCAGCGGCCGAGCCGGAGTCAGTCTCAGGGTCAGAGAAAATATTGGATGCACCCGCTCACCTATGAAAAATCTCGGAATGGGATAGGATTACATCCACTTCGCCAGATTTTCGGGTTACTGAAAAGCTGTAGTCCGCCCTCATCCTGGGTGAGGCGAAGGCATCAGTATCGGAATCCATCTCCCCCGCTTCCAGACTATCCCCCAAACACTAATCTCGATGAAAGCAAGCTGCGGTAAAAATGGTAAGAGAGGACGGAATTTTGCTATATAGTCCTTAGGGGGTAGATTTTCGTGACAGGCCAGCTCGATGGCAGGTAATAGTTGATTTTATATTCTTGAACCCGCAGACTCTGCAGTTTCGTTAAAAGAATCAAGTCTTTGATGCATTCAGTCTGGGATCTATTTAGCAAACATAGTTATCCTTCATTCGGGGGCTTACTATTCGTCCATTATTGAGGTAGATGTCGAGATGAGTGAGATTAGGAAACGACGAAACCAATTGAGCAAGCGAGGCCGAAGATAAACCACTCGTGTCTTTCCACACCTCTCCGAGAGTATTAACAGCCAGGATATGAAGGTTTGTCAACGACAATTGGGTTGGCAGCGGAACGGTATGGAGTGGGGGCCGTTCGTCCAAAGTAAATGGATGAATAACTACAAGGGTTAATTTTTCCAGTCGGCGTTGGGCGCCGCATATGACCACGGAGTCTTGGCAAGAGCCCTTGAACGAACGGAGGAGGGGTAAAAACGAGATGCCACTTGTGAGAGTTGTTCCAGACATGCGGAGCGTGAGGTCCAGGAGAGTCGGATGGCGGCTTAGGAAGGGGGAAAAGTCCATGCTGGGGATTAGATCCACATTATAACCGTCTTCTACCTCGAAATTTGCTGAAATCTCGAGATTCGCAAGGACGGGAAGATGTAGCGTATTTATAGCGGCGACGAGATCGGGATATCCCGGAGCCGGAAGTGCGTCGTAGTCTGAAGAAAAATATTCGAAGTTCAGTCGCAGGGTGTGAAGAAGGGGGGAAGACATCGGCAGCATTTGAATCGCTTCTGCAAGTTTGTAGCATAACTTGTCGGCGATCTCAGGTTCTATGATGCAGAGTCGATTAGTGGGTTCACCGGCCAAAAAGACCAACAAGGTTCACCGGTGTAATTGAGATCGAAACAAAGTCCTAGCACCTCAAGCCCTTCGGTTTGGATAAACTTGTGGAAGCGTGAGGGAGGATTCGGTAAGCGCAGATGGTAGTCACATTAAAATTCGTATTCATTCCGCGGAATGTGACAACAAGTTCTTTGAGATTCGGAAATTGCCTTGGGGTCCTTAAAATGCTTCCCAGCTCGTCGATACCACCCCCCACGTGCCAATGCAGCACGCGTAATGGCGAGCCCAAGGAAGCCAGCCCAGAAATATCGTGAAGTGCCTTAACCAACGAGGGAGTTTCGGTCTTTATATTCTCCGGTGAATAATAGCCAGTCATTTGCAGCCGCTGGATTAGTGTCGCTGGGTGCGGTTTCCAGCCGGATGCCTGCGCATCACCCAGCGTTCTGATGAACAGCAAATTTGGCGCGGAAAATTGCAAGGTTTTCATAGAGTAGCGCTGAGAACGTGGAGTGAAAGCGATGGGAGACGCAACAAAGGCGGGCCACTGATTGACGGATGCAATAGCTGGCGATGAGCGCCCACAGCTCAGGAAGTACATCGAGAACATTATAGGAAGGTTGAGCCGACCGCTTTTTATCGCTGGACTCGCACTCAGCGTGAAATCGACGCGAAGGGTGGACGGACCCGGGATGGTCACGCGGGACGACGAACTTGGTGCCATACCGATTTGACGACTTGGTGCGAGGAAGAATTCAAGACCGAATAATCCTCACGAGTGTTATAATACCTTTTCTTTTTTCATGATTCCACTGCAGTGGAAATCCCAGGCGTGGAGATGGGCAAGAGCAGCAAAATTGAATACCGTGGCACGTCGCCTTCGGCCGAAGTTCGGCAGTCACGGGATGAGCCAAACAGCGCCAAGCGCGACCGTTCCTCTCTCCCAACTCTGACCATGGACGTCTCCGAAACAATAACCACCATTGTATCTCTTCTGGGAGGTCCAAATTTGAATGCCGAAGACATTAGCTGGGCCTTGGATCTCCCTGCTGGCCGGCGGCTCTTGGAGTGGCTGGTTTCGCAGGTGAAATTTGAGGCAGCGGACGACTCGAGTGAGTCGCTTAGAGTGGCACTGCAGACGATATCAGTGGAGGATGATGAGCTTCAGATGTAGGTTTCCAAGCTCTCGCTTCAGTGGAACGTCTCTTGATATTGCTAGGTTACGTGCGAAAGGCAACTACCGCGCCTGCCACTCAACTGGAACCGAAAGTTCCTTCCCGGTACATGCCCCCGTGGAGACTTAGGTATGAATCAGCCACCCAATCGACTATTTTTCTGACACGGTTGAAGAGCAAAGGAGGAATACATGGGCGCTGAGGCAGCTCTTCTGGAAACGGAGACGGAGGTTCTCAAGGCGCGCCTTCATCAGACAAAGTGGGTGCTCACACATCTCTGTCCCCTCTTGTTTCATAATCCCCTGCAGAATAGCCTCCCAGACTCTCGCACAAGTAATAAAATCCATCGCAGCCGAGATCGAGGAGACAGACAATGATATCCTTGGGACAGAGAACAGGCTGTCTGAACTTTCGCTTCAGGTACTTCCTTTTTGATTGAAAGACCCCGATCGTTGCCGACTTTTTAAAGGCTGATGCAACAATAATGGCGGCGGTGAACAGCAGTATGGGGCTTCTCGACGAGCTGCACATGGCAAACGGTATTATACTTCCTCTCGCAAAATTGAGGATTCAAACAAACATTCCCCGCAGACGAATCCCCGCACGCCCAATTGCTCTCTGCCGCGTCGTCCATCAGCGCCGCAATATCCCACCGCTTCCGCTCGCAGATGCGCGCCATCGACAGCGCCGCAAGCCGCCTCCCTGCGCCTTCACAATCACAGGCCGAATGCGCCCGTCTGAACACCGCGCTGAACACGCCGGGTATCGAGGGTAAAAGCCTCGTCTCCATGGCGGCGGACGCTGCCTTCACCCAGGAAGTCGCGCAGCTCTGCGAAGCGCTGGGGGATCCAGATACTGGCACAGATTCCCTGGCCGCCGTGCTCGCACAAGATGGTCTTCTAAGTTTTAAGTTTCCCAGATCTACGACCCCGTGACACGACGCCGGTGGTGCTTCTCAGCCAAGAGGACATCCTTGGCGAGCTGACTAGTGTATATGAGCGGGCGGAAGTCTCGAGGTGTCAAGAAGAAGAAAGCCACGGGTAACACGAAATGGTTTTACTAGGCTTGGGTTACAAAAAGGCTGCTTGGATGAGCGCGACGGCCAGAATGAAAAATCGAGAAAGGAAATTGCACATAGATTCCATCCAGTGCGAGGACGTCAATTAATTGCGAGCGAAGCGAGCAAATCTTCCCTAAAGCACGTGACGAGCTGGGGACCTTGAGAAAAAGAAAGGCTTCAAAGTCATTCAGTTCTTTGGCTTTGATGGTATGGATAGCATAGTCTTGTAGCTTTTTCTACCCTGATTCGAACCGTACCCCAACCGTACCCCGGACTTGGGAGGATCAGCGAAATCAATCAATGTCCCAATATGGGTTGCTATTGAGCTGATGTGACGGGGATGACCAAATCGTCGTGTTCGCCTAGATACACGGTTCAATTACTTCAATGATTCATTCAATAAGTTTGGGATTTGTGTTAAACTGGCTATTTCTGTTTGCTCCGCGAGCACCCCACGCCTCAGCGGATCCATATTATTATCTCAGGCTTTCAGCGTGGTTTGTGTACCAAGAAACCGAGGAAAGGGGTCAAGATGACATCATCGGTCTGGGAAGTTGTTTGTCGCCCACTTTTCTCATGTCGAGACGGCCGACCTGCCGTTGGCTCAACGACGGCGCATTCTCCCTCAGTCTTTGGGACGAAGACGTGCTAGAGCGAAAGCTCACCTTCGTCGTCCCCATAGAACCCACTTCCCCGGCCATCCGCGCACTGGATGTCAATCTAATCTCGACACTGTGTGCATCCAGAATGACCGTCAAGTTGGCTGCCACAGTCACTGCCTTCCATCACGGTCTTCTTGGCATCCCGCCGTCTGCCGCAGCCGCAGAGAAGCTCCTCCTTCCTACTTTCGAAATAGCTTGGGTGTCTCCCCACGGCGGTCAAGGAGAAAATCTGACAGAGGAGGAGCTCAGTCTCCCGCTAAACAGTTCACGCGTTCTCGGAAAGGGGATATACATTGTCCCAGCCCTTCACCTTTCCTTTGGCAGTGAGTGGACCAGTCTTTCCATCTCCAACTATTGATGAAACATTATTTTAGTGCGCCATCTCGAGAGATACATTGGAAAGGCCTTGAAGTTGGCCAAAGGCTTCCAAGGGGATGGAGGTCGAAACGCATCCGCGGTGTGCATTCTCCTTGCTTTATGTCCATGGGTTGTGCTGATTCGCGAGCAGTTCCGGAGCAGCGTACTCCGCCAGGATGGTGATCGCTGCGTCGTCACCGGCAATGTGGGGACTTTAGAGGCTGCCCATGTAGTGGACCGCTACGTGGGCTCCATCATATTCGGGTCCGTCATGGACGAATTATATGCCATCGGTCGAGCATATGCATCGCTCCCAGTCGACATCTGGCAAGAGGCGCAATTAGACCAATCATTACTTTTTGCCGACGTTAGAGAAGTCCCGACCGAACTGGCCCTCATTCCCATCATTACTCCGCCAGCCATCGACAGGCATAACAACGGAGAAGCACTCACGCCCACCATGCACACAGAAAAAGACATTCAATCAGCTTATATGGTAGATCCCTGCTCTGGGGTGAGATTATGTTTCTCGTGCATACACTCCCAGTCTCACCATGCTCAGATTCAATTGTGGCTTAATCTTGATACTCGAAATATTTTTTCGGCTATCGCCTCTTTCGGCGCACTGGAAGAATCCGACACCCCGGCTGCGTCCGCCCCTGAAAGCGGGTTTTACAGCAACAAAGGCGGGATCCAACCGTTCGACAGGGCTCGATTTTTCCCTCGGACGTTGGCATTTTACACGACCTTCGCCAAAAAATTCATGCCCAAAGACCTGCGAGCGAAGACGGTAGGAAATGTCTCCAAAACAACCTCTAACGTGATGACCAAGGAAGGATATCCCTCCACCGAGGATGTCAGCATCGAGGCCTTCGAGGGGGAGGGGGAGGAGGCTGAACCCAGAGGATCTGCATCCGGGGAGATACTGGACGCACCGATCCGACGTAAGCATTCTAGCATCACGACTCAAAAAGCTGCAAACTAGTTTTATAGCGAGCAAATCGGACGAATCCGACCTCACTGTTGGAAGAACAGACGCGTACAGCGACGTTTGGTTCGAGGTTGCAGATGCTAGGTTCTTCAGTCCGAAGTATGAAAACCTTAACGACGAAGAAGAAGAGGATCTTCAAGCTTATAAGGAACGCATGGAGGCGTTGCACCCGCTGGTGGGCCCGAAAGGATTCACAGCGGGAGAACTAGAGGCTCACCACCGTAACGTGGTGGTGCAGGCTATTCTGCTCTTGCACGTCGGAGCGGCAATCCAAGCCCGTAGAATAGACGTCACAGAAAGAAAGGGAGTAGATGGAGTTCTAGAGGAAACAGTTTCGTAAACATAGTCGTTCTTATTCATTAGTCGTGGTCATCCATTGGCTTGTATGGACGTTATCGACGACGCTACAAGCCACCCCCAAACGGCTTCAGGCCGAAGGGACCCGTCACACCGCGCACAGGCGAACTTTGTGCAGCGGCCGTTGCCCTCACGCACGAGGTGCGCGACTCTGCGAAGCGCTGGAGGATCCCGATACTGGTGCAAATTCTTGGCCGCCGTGTACGCGCAAGTCGTCGCAAGTTCTCACACAGCCTGTCCTTCCGCCCCCCGTCGACGTCAGAGTTATACCGTGCATGGGCGCCGGACTAGATGATCACTCTCGACGCCCGCAAGCAATATTCACAGAACCCAATCTTCGAAATCGACGTCCAATCATTCACTGAGCTCTTTTTTTGGTCCGTCTAATTCCGACCCACCCCAGGGTTCGCCTACGGCTGCTGCGACCCAAGACCACCAGCGCCGTGAATCTGACCATCTTCCCATTCGTCCGACACCGGCTCCCTCGGCCGACACATTACCACATCGGGCGGGTACGACGACAGCATCGCGGGAGTCGCCACGCCCCAGATTTCCCTCGGCGTAGGCAAATACTGGGTGATACCGTTGAGTACGCGTTGTACAAAGAATTCGCCTCAAGAGTTCGCGGTAAAAGCGGCAGACCGTTGAGCGGGTCTCGCTGCCGGAAATAGCTCTTAACTCCACGTCCCATTCAACCCCTCTGGATGAACGAACTACCCTCTCACTTGCTTCTCCGGCACCAATAGAAAGTCAGCCGCTCAGTTCAAAAATTCACACCCGATTCGCAGACGGAAAGTTGAGATTCAAGAAGTGTTGACTGAGGAATCATAGTCTTGGACCAATGGGAGTCTGGACGACAAAAAGGTACAATCTGACCGTAATACATTTTAAACTGCGGAGCCAACCTTCTTCGTCGTCCCCTTGGTCCTGACCCGAGCACTATCCAGTACGACCTTCGCGCCGCCGGAGGGACGAAGGACGGAAAAGCAAAAGGTCCCCGACATTGCTGCTGGCGAGAAGAGAAAGTCATAATGCTCTTCGAATTCGAATTCAACATCATCCGCCAAGATGGAGACCTCGATGCGCGCGAGGTGCGGGAGGAACGGCAGGAAAAGACTGAATTCGTCGATGTACTCGCTGGGCGGGAATTTTTTCTTAAAAGGCGCGGTCCTCGGGTGATACTGACCGTCGGATTCACAGTTGATCCGGTATTCTTGGATCCTAAGATTTTCGAGTTTCTTCAACAAAATCAGGTTTTCGCGATATTGGGTCTGTTTGACTTGTGAGCAAAGGGACATTGTGTTTATTTGATCACTTACTATCTTTCCCTCGATGCATATATCGAGATGGGTTAGGTTGACAAAAGATGAGACCAACTGTCCGAGCGATGCAGGCGATAATTCGTCGGGTGTTTTTATTGTCGATCCGGCACCATCGACGGCCGAGACATGAAGTTTTGTTAGTGAAAGGTGAACTGGCAACGGTAGGGTGCGAAACTCGAAAGTATAGAACTCCTGTTGAACGAATCTGAGGGCCAGGTTTTTCAGGTGCGGTCGACGGGCACATATGACTGCGGCATCTTCGTAGGAGCCTTTGAAAGAGCGCAGACGAGGTAAAAATGCATCATCTTTCGGAAGTTTTGTCCCGGGAACACTGAGTGTCAAGTCCAAGAGATTTGGGTGAGAGGTCAAGAAAGGGGCGAAGTCAGTGATATGTTGGTCTGGATCCTCCTCCCCGTCGAACGAGTAATCCTGATTTACGGAAATGTCGAGGATCGCGAGAGCGGGAAGGTGGATCAAATTTATGGTGCCGACAAGATCTTCGTATCCGTCCCATGGTCCCGGCTCGAATTCCATCTCGGGGATTATGAGTTGCATTTGCAGTGTGTGGAGAAGGGGCGAAGCTAGCGGAAGCATTTGCATAGCTTCTGCAAGCTTGTAGCACAGCTTGTTGCCGATATTGTCATACTGCTCGTCTATTGGCGAAGTCGAATTAATACACACCCCGAGAGACAAACACGCCGCTGCAAACTTACCAAGTGCATGGGAAGTAAGATCAAGACTAAGACCTAGCAATTCGAGCCCTCTGATTTGAACAAACTACGTACGGTCTTGTTAACGGGAATCAACACAACTCAAGGGATCAGCACTCACGTTAAAGTTGGTATTGAAACCTTTGCATGAAACAATGAGTTCTTTTATATTCGGAAACTTCCCCGGAGTTCCAAGAATCTTTCCAAGCTCGTCGATACTGGCATCCAGATTCCAATGTAGAACACGCAATGCTGATCCTCTAATAGGATCGCCCAGCGCCAGCGGATAAATATTTCTGAGCGCCTTGAGCGACGCCTGGTTTTCTTCCGCGGTCGGTTTATTGTGAAAGCCACCACGGCGGCCGTCGTTTAACCCTAGCTGCCGGATCAGCGTCGCTGGGTGCGGCTTCCAGGAAAGTATCTGGGCATCGCCCAGGGATTTAATGAGTTGGGCGGATTGGGCGGCGGTAAGTGGAGGATCGACGACGTTGCGATAAAGCAGTTCTGAGAATGTAGAGTGAAAGCGATGGGAAACGGAACAAAGGCGGGCCACGGATTGACGAGATGAAAAGCTGGCGATGAGCGCCCACAACTCAGGAGGTATATCGATAGGATTATAGGACAGTTCTGGGTTATGTTTCTTCTTTCTGAACACCGCAGTCAGATTAATATATTAACGGCCAGCCTGTAGCGACGACTATACGGACCGTGTCGATGCCTTGAGACGACGGCCGTTGGAGCCCTGTATGCGGCAGATCAACATGTGTCACCCTCATTGAATGATAGTCAGAATACCGTCGCTTTCTCCATGCCGTTGTGGATCGTTCAAGTTTGTGGCAAGTTTGTGGGGTCGAGACGAAGAACGAAGTCACGGCGTCACGACTTCCATTGCATATGCACCTGAGGCCGTGACCGCCGTGTTCTCCCGCTCCAACCCGAGAGCATTCCGAGATGATCCGAAGGCTCGCAGTCGACGAACTTGCAGGCCGAGGCCTGAGAAATGATCAAGGGCATCTTCTACTTAACACCTAAGTAGCTCGCGATCAAAATTTCGGCCTCCTCCAGGCCGATGTCTCACATGTTAGAGTTTCAGTTTAATTGAAGGTTGAACTTCTCACGTGCATTTGGTTCAACTTCACTTTTGTTACTTTTAGAGCTGGAGCTTGTCTCGATCTCTGGGAGTCCGCATGATCTCGAGTGGCGATCGAAGCGTGCCATTCATGTGGGAGTGCGAGTTTTAGGCCGTAGCGACATTGCCACGATGGATTTGCTGCGTCTTAACGAGGCGCTCAAGAGTCTCAACTCATCAGGGTTCCGTCTTTCAATCAGCCTCGTTTACCAGGCCTTCAGCGCGACACTCCTTAAATTCGAAAGAGTCTAAAATTTATTGGCACACAATACATCGCTACGCTCTCAATTTCTCTCATTCAACCGGATGCCCAATGGGTTGGTGCCTGATCCATCGAATTGAAGCTAAACAGTTCTTCCAGAACATTCAAAAACATGTGTAACATCGGGATCTTCAGGAGAGCGGCCGAGCCGGAGTTAGTTTCGGTGTCAGAAAAAATATTGGATGCATCCGCTCACCTATCAAAGATCTCGGAATGGGATAGGACTACCACTTAGCCAGATTTTCGTAATTGTAAGAAAAATATCCGAAGTCCATTCGCAGCGGTGCAGTTCGTGCAGGACAGCCAGAGGACCCAGCTTCGGGGTGGATTGCGCATCAAGCGGCGGGGACGGGTGATTTTTTGTTCTCCGCCAGATTCAGGAAATCCGATCTTCTAGATACGTAGTCATGGAGAAACCGCCCGACGACGTGGATATTCCGGCAGAGGTGGAGAGAACGAGCCGAGATAAGACCACACGCCAGAGTAGCAGAGATAAATGAGACACAAGAAGAATCGAGACGATCAGCCAGCCCAGAACAAGATGACACGAGGCTTGCACTATGCGGTGCAGCCCAGGATAACGCCAAGACGGGCCTCGTTGATGTCACAGTGCTCAGAGAAGCTTAAGAGAACCAGGACAAGTGAGATAGATGTGACGTGTAGCGTTTTGCCGAAACCAAATCCACAACGCAGCACTGGGACTCGGGAGGGAAGCTTAGAGCTAGTAGACTAACAGGAAGGATGCCGCGCACCAGAGAACACGCCGCCGGTGGTGTTGGCAGAGATGCTTAGAAACCGCGATAGGACCCGAGACGTAGATGTGAATGCAGAACACAGAGAAGGGGACAAGAGGCGGCGGATCGGGAATAACATGGCAGGGAGAGCTTTGACCCAGACGAGCTTCCGGTGATGTTTGGATTTAATTGGAGACAGCAGCGACCCCAGAGACACGGAGAGCGCGCTAGACGCGGGGTTTCGGCGATGCCGGAAACAAGAGCAGATTTAGAATGAATGACTAGCAGATAGAACCGTGACAGTAGACAGACCAGATAAATCGTGAGACGACCGTGCGAGAGTATCCAAAGAGAATCATGATAGATGCGAGAGGAGAAGGACGAGTTTGCACGGTGTAGTGTTCTGGGTAAAATGGAGAGACTGAGTCGGAGATGCAGGTGAAAAATTGCAAGACCAGACGAGGAAGAACGACGAGAGAAATATTGGTTTACGCCATATGTACCGCCGACAGACAGATAAACGTAACCCTAGGGAACCACAGACCCAAGCAAGACGCAAGTGCTTAGGAGAATCATTGCAAGAGTTTTCACATCGAGGCTATATAGAAAGTGACTCGAGCATGCAGGAGGGAAGCTAGCAGACAGAAAGGAAGGATATATAGATAGCCAGACCAGACAGACCGAAGGTGGGACCAAGAAAGAGAGAATCAAGACGAAGCGAAGAGACCCAGGAATAAGACGACGGCAGACAGGGGAGTTTGAAATCCTACAAGACGACTCGGAGTGCCAAAGAGATCAGGAGAGACCGGGAGAGATCTAAAATCACGGAAGACCTAGGAGAGAATAGGACTAGCTAGTAGTCAATCATTGAGGGTGGGAAGATGGAACTCAGAGAACGACACGACGAGTGCATACCCAAGGGAAAATCAGGACGAGCCCGGGAGAACGAAAGTGGGCCCGGTTTGCTGCGATAATGCCGGGGAAAAAGAGGCCGACTTGAACAACTTGAAGCCAAAGGTAGAGAGGAGCGGTGAGGCCACAGGCGACCCAGAAGTAAAAAATCGCGGAGTTGACCGCGGAAGCAGAGGGTGGCGCTAGCCCACAGCAGGATTCAGGAAGAGGGCGGGGACACTTTACTGAGGCTTTCCGTGTGAATTTGGACGCGTCAGTGTCGTTGGTACGCTTATATCAGCCAAATGAACTAAGATCGCCACGCACCAGGAGCGCTGAGTCGCTGACGCGTCGACGCGACATGGGGCCGGAGTCCACTCGAGGCCTCGTCTACTCGACTCGCAGTGGTGTAAGGAATGGGTGAAGTGGTTGGAATAAGTGCGGCGGGCGGGGTTGGTGGTGGAGCGGAAGAGAGAGAGAAGTGGCTGACCAATGTCACGGCTGACCACAAGGCTGAACAGGGGTCAAGTTGGTTGTGTTTGGCAGTGGCCTTCCGAGTCCTTTCGAGTCGCGACCGTTGAAAATTGTATACGCCGTGGTGCGTCGTTTGCTCTCAATATCGGCGGGATGGCCTAGCGAAGGAAATGCCAATCGTCGAAATGCATGGATCTCGGCGTGTGTTCGCGCGGGCGCCACGTCTAGATCCTCGCCGCGCACTCATCGTCGTCGTGTACCTCGAGCACGCCTACCGTGGAAAGAAAGGCGACGTGTCTGTGCCGCGCCATACCGATTACGCTCCCTGTGAATCGCGTCCATCCGCGCCGTGCATCGCGCTCCGACCCTCCTCTTGATTCTTTCTCCCTCTCGCCCGGTCAAGTGAAGCAAGCACCCATCGCTGACCGCCTTCAGAACTATCTACGCGCCTGACTCCGGACTTCTACATCCTCATCCCGAGCTCTACGACCTTCAAATCCCCCGAGCTCCGAGCCCGAGCTACGCGTCTCCGAATCAAGTCTTCAACCCGCCCCGCCTCGTCTCTGATACTCACCATCCCCGAATGTTTGCCCCCTTTGACCTCCCGCGCGGCGTCCTCCTCCTCGTCATGGATCAGCTCGCGTTCCCCGCGGATTTCGTTCTGCACCGCGCTGTCGTCGAGCACCTTAAACCTAGCAGCGTCGAGGGCGGCGCGCGGGGACGTTGAGAACGGGAATGAAAAGGCGGCCCCGACGCGCAAAGTGATCGTCCTGTCCGTCTCGGAGAACCCCGCTCGCTGGCGTGCGATTGCTGCGAAGTCTGTGCGTCCCTCTCTTTCCCTCTGTCCCTAATGCAAGTACGCTAATCCTGACGCTGCAGAACCTCCCCCTCGCCACGCCGTCATTCCTCCTCGTCGACATCCTCGCGCTGGGGCTGCGCGATGCGCTCGACGCGCTCGTGCGCGCTCTCTCGCCGGCTGCCGACGTCGCTGACTCTAAAGCTGAGACCGACGCCGACGTGGACACAGAAGCGGATGACCCGGACACGCTAGTCCTCCTCGACGACCCCGCGGCGCTCGAGTGGCTCGGCGTCGCACCCGCGCACGAGCTGACGCGGTGGTGCCGCGCGCTGGGGGCTGCGTGTCGGAGGGTGCGTCTTCTCCCTCTTCCCTCACCCCTTATTTCATTTATATCATACTCGCGGACTCACGGACTCACCCGACAGGCAAACGCGACCCTCCTCATCCGCCAACACGTCCTCCCCGACGCAGCAGGGGACGCGGAGGGCAACATACTACTCCGCGCGCTGCGCGAACAGTGCGCGTTCCACATGGAGGTGCTCCCGCTCGCGAGCGGGCGCAACGGGGCTGTTAGCGGGCAGGTGCGTTCGTCTCTCATCCTCTCCCGTCATTTGATTCATCCCCCACTCCGCTCTCATCTGATTCACCTTCACCCTCCTCTCTTCTCATCTCATCTGATTCAATATTGAATACACGCTGACTCGGATCCACGCTGATTCGAATCCACGCTGACTCGACTCCTACACACAGGTGGCGCTTCACGCGGGGCCGGGGACCGCACGCAGCAGCGGCGGTGGGGTGCGGCTGCTGGTGCGGAGCGCGGCGCTGCAGTACAAGCTCACGGACGGCCCGGGGGGCGCAGTGTTCTTCGAGCGCGGGACGGGAGCGGGGGTGTTGTAGCCCAGGCTAGATTACACGTATGTATATAAGCACCTGTGCGTATTTCCTCTCCTCTCCGGCATCTCATAGTTTTGTCCTCACTAGATTGCTTCGCGCAGAATTTAATCTATTTATCGGGATCGGGTGTGCTTCCTTGCAAAACTGGGGTCAGAACTGCTTGCTTTGTCCTGATGAGACTTCCACCGAGCCTCTCTGAGGCACATGACGTGCTCACCCTTGTCGACAGCGCGTCGGGATGCGCTTTCCTGCCCGCGTGGAATCCACAAGGATTTAATCATCCTGCCATCGCATTGAGTGTCGGCGACTGAGCCTCCAGCATGAAGCTCACCCAGTGCCGTCCTGCGCTGCTACGAGTGGCAAAAGGTGTAAATTGGGTCGGCGTAATTGAAGCTCCAGTTAGAAAAATGGCCGTCCGTTTGTTTTCAATCATGAAAGCATACATACAATGGCGGGGTCGGCGTACCATGCTCCGCATCGTAGGTTTGCTGTGCAATGTAGCTCGTGTTTTCTCTGCACAACGTTTGTGGACGCACGCACGCAACATAGGGAGGACCAGATTCACAAAGGCGACGTCCTCAGAAATGGAGTGCAAACGATTGAATACGTGCAGCTGAGGACTCGACGGGTCTATTTGGTACGAGTCTAGCTCTGGCTGTAGCTATAATATAAAGTACGTGTTGTACAAAGAATTCGCGTCGGGAGTTCGCGGTGAAGCGGCAGACCATTGAGTGGCCTCCAAGTGGTCTCGCTGCGGGAAATAGCTCTCAACTCCGCTTCCCATTCAGCCTCTCGATAAACGAACTACCCTCTCACTTGTTTCTTCGGCACCAACAGAAAGTCAGCCGCTCTGTTCAAAAATTCACACCCGATTTTCAGACGGAAAGTTGGGGCGTTCAAGGAGTGTTGACTGAGGAATCGTAGTCGTGGATCAATGGGAGTCTGGCCGACGAAAAGGTACAATCTCACCGTAATACGTTTTAAACTGCGGAGCCAACGTTCTTCTTCTTTCCCTTGGTCCTGACCCGAGCACTGTCCAATACGACCTTCGCGCCGCTCGAGGGACGAAGAACAGAAAAGCAATAGGCCCCCGACATGGCTGCTGGCGAGAAGGGCAATTCATAATCACTTTCGAATTCGAACCGGGATTCGATATTGTCCGCTAAGATGAAGACCTCGATGCGCGCGAGATGCGGGAGGAACGGCAGGAAAAGACTGAACTCGTCGATGTACTCGCTGGGGGGAAATTTCTTCGTAAATGGCGCGGTCCTCAGGTGATACTGGCCCTCGGATTCGCAGTTGATCCGGTATTCTTGGATCCTAAGATGCTCGAGTTTCTTCAACAAAATCAGGTCTTCGCGATATTGGGTCTGTTTGACTTGTGAGCAAAGGGACATTGTGTTTGTTATGATCACCTACTATCTTTTCCTCGATGCAGATATCGAGATGGGTTAAGTTGACAAAAGACGAGACCAACTGTCTGAGCGATGCAGGCGATAATTCGTCGGGTGTTTTGAGTATCGATCCGGCACCATCGACCACCGAGATATGGAGTTTTTTTAGTGAAAAGTGAGTTGGCAACGGTTGGGTGCGAAAATTGGGGAAAGCATAGGAGTCTCGTTGAACGAATATGAGGGCCAGGTTTCTCAGCTGCGGTCGACGGGCACATATGACTGCGGCATCTCTGTAAGAGCCTTTGAAAGAGCGCAGACGAGGTAAAAATGCGTCATCTTTCGGAAGGTTTGTCCCGGGAACACTGAATGTCAAGTCCAAGAGATTTGGGTGAGAGGTCAAGAAAGGGGCGAAGTCAGTGATATGTTGGTGTGGATCATCCCCGCCGTCGGCAGAGTAATCCTGATTTACGGAAATGTCGAGGATCGCGAGAGCGGGAAGGTGGATCAGATTTATGGTGCCGACAAGATCTTCGTATCCGTCCCATGGGGAAGGGTGAGATTGATGCTCGGGAATTATGAGTTGCATTTGCAGTGTATGGAGAAGAGGCGAAGATAGCGGCAGCATTTGCATAGCCTCTGCAAGCCTGTAGCACAGCTTGTTGCCGATCTGGTAATACTCGTCGTCTATTGGCAAGGCAAATTAATACACACCCCGAGAGACCAAGAAGCAGCTGGGAACTTGCCAAGTGTATGGGAAGTAAGATCAAGACTAAGACCTAGCATTTCGAGTCCTCTGAGTTGAACAAACTACGTACGGTTGTGTTAACGGGAATCAACAGAACCCAAGGGATCAGCACTCACGTTGAAGTTGGTATTGAAACCTTTGCATGAAACAATGAGTTCTTTTATATTTGGAAACTTCCCCGGAGCTCCAAGAATCTTCCCAAGCTCGTCGATGCTGGCTTCCAAATTCCAATGTAGAACACGCAATGCTGATCCTCTAATAGGATCGCCCAGCGCCAGCGGATACATATTTCTGAGCGTCTTGAGCGATGCCTGGTTTTCATCCGCGGTCGGTTTGTTCTGAAAGCCACCACGGCGGCCGTCCTTTAACCCTAGCTGCCGGATTAGTGTCGCTGGGTGCGGCTTCCAGGAAAGTGTCTGGGCATCACCCAGGGATTTAATGAGTTGGGCGGATTGGGCGGCGGTAAGTGGAGGATCGACGACGTTGACATATAGCAGTTCTGAGAATGTAGAGTAAAAGCGATGGGAAACGGAACAAAGGCGGGCCACGGATTGACGAGATGAAAAGCTGGCGATGAGTGCCCACAGCTCAGGTGGTATGTCGGGAGTGTTATAGGACACTTCTGGGTTATGTTTCTCCTGTCTGAACACCGTAGTCAAATTAATATATTAACGGCCAGTTAGTAGCCGCTGAGTCGCGACTCGCGACGACTATACGGACCGTGTCGATCCCTTGAGACGACGGCCGTTGGAGCCCTGTATGCGGCAGATCAACATGTATCACTCTCAAATGATAGTCAGAATACCGTCGCTTTCTCCATGCCGTTGTGGATCGTTTGTGGGGGTCGAGACGAAGGACGAAGTCACGGCGTCACGACTTCTCACATGCACGTGAGATCGTGACCGTCGTGTTCTAACTTCTCCCGCTCCAACCCGATAGTGCTCGCAGTCGACGAACTTGCAGGCCGAGGCCTGAGAAATTATCCAGGGCATCTTCTAATTACACTAAGTAGCTCACGATCAAAATTTCAGCCTCCTCCAGACCGATGCCTCACATCTTAGAGTTTCAGTTTTAATTGAAGGTTGAACTTGTCACGTGCATTTGGTTCAACTTCGCTTTTGTTACTTTTAGAGCTCCTGGAACTTGTCTCGATCTCGAGAGGCAATTGAAGCGAGCCATTTATGTGCTGGGAGTGTGAGTTTTAGGCCCGAAAGACGTAGCGACATTGCCGCGATGGGTTTGCTGTGTCTTAACGAGGCGCTCAAGAGTCTCAACTCATCAGGATTCCGTCTTTCAATCAGCTTCGTTTACCAGGCCTTCAGCGCGATACTCCTTAAATTCGAAAGAGTCTAAAATTTATTGGCACACAATACATTGCTACCCTCTCAATTTGTCTCATTCAACCGGGATGCACTCGTCCAATGGGCGGGTGCATCATGCATTGAAGTGAAGGTAAACATTACTTCAAGAACATTCCAGAACTTGTGTAGCATCCCCGCTCACCTATCAAAAATCTCGGAATGGGACAGGACTATACCCACGTCACCAGATTTTCGAGTTACTGAAAAGCGGTAGTCCGCCCTCATCCTGGGTGAGTCCAAGGCATCAATATCTGAATCCGTCTCCCCCGCTTCCAGACTATCTCCCCAAACACTAATGTCGAGGAATGCAAGCTGTGGTAAAGATGTTAAGAGAGGTCGGAATTTTGCTATATAGTCCTTAGGGGGGTAGATTTTGGTGACAGGCCAGCTCGATGGCAGGTAATAGTTGATTTTATATTCTTGAACCCGCAGACTCTGCAGTTTCGTTGAAATAATCAAGTCTTTGATGTATTCAGTCTGGGATTCATTTAGCAAACACAGTTATGTATCCTTTATTCGGGGGCTTACTATTCGTCCATTATTGAGGTAGATGTCGAGATGAATGAGATTAGGAAACGACGAAACCAACTGAGCAAGCGAGGCCGAAGATAAACCACTGGTATCTTTCCACACCTCTCCGAGAGTATTAACAACCAAAATATGAAGTTTCGTCAGCGATGAGTGGGTCGGAAGCGGAACAGTATGGAACGAGGACCGTTCGACCAAAGTAAATGGATGGATAAATGTAAGGTTTAATTTTTCCAGTAGGCGTTGACCGCCACATATGACCACGGAGTCTTGGCAAGAGCCCTTGAACGAACGGATGAGGGGTAGAAAAGAGATGTCGGTTGTGAGAATTGTTCCAGACACGCTGAGCGTTAGGTCCAAGAGAGTTGGATGGCGAGCTAAGAAGGGGGAAAAGTCCATGCTGGGGATTAGATCCACAATATAACCGTTTTCTGTCTCAAAGTTGGCTGAAATTTCGAGATTCGCAAGGACGGGAAGATGTAGCGTATTTATAGCGGCACCCAAACCTCTTGCAACTATTTAGAACATGTACCCTGTTTGCTCTGGCGCACCTGTGGCCCTGAAATCATGTCTATCTGACCAGGACTCACCCTGCACCAGGGGTTACAAACAGCCCCAGATTTCAGCCACTACGTGCAAAACTTCATTGAATCCCCTGCCCTTGGAGGCCCAAAACAACTGCTTGCCCATCACTTCTGGCCCAGCGACACAATCTAGGTTTGTGGGGAGTGTAGTCAGCTGCCCGCTCCCCAAATTCTATGAGATGCCCCTCAATTCTGCCTCCCCCGGACCCACGGCTACATCTAGCAAAACACCCCAAATCGGTATGATGCTGTTGCACTGTTGTTACACTCATCCTTCACCCTGCGCCACATATGGGTTGATAGACCCCGTTCCACCCGTCATCCACATACCCACCACTCTTCCTCCATGCACATATTGCGCGTACCGTCGTGTCTTCTTTCCTGCGGCCCGTCCCCAGATCGGTATATCCCGACGCTGGAAGTGCGTTGTAGTCGAAGGAAAAATATTCGAAGTTCAGTCGCAGCGTGTAAAGAAGGGGGGAAGACGTTGGCAGCATTTGAATCGCTTCTGCAAGTTTGTAGCATAACTTGTCGGCGATCTCAAGTCCTATGATGCCACGTTGATTAGTGGATTCAACGGCCAAAAAGATCAACAAGGTTCACCGGTGTAATTGAGATCGAAACAAAGTCCTAGCACCTCAAGCCCTCCGGTTTGGATAAACTTGTGGAAGCGTGAGGGAGGATTCGGTAAGCGCAGATGGTAGTCACATTAAAATTCGTATTCATTCCGCGGAATGTTACAACAAGTTCTTTGAGATTCGGAAATTGCCTTGGGGTCCTTAAAATGCTTCCCACTGGCAGCTCGTCGATACCACCCCCCACGTTCCAATGCAGCACGCGTAATGGCGAGCCCAAGGAGGTCACCCCGGAAATATCGTGAAGTGCCTTGACCAACAAGGGAGTTTCAGTCTTTATACTGGGTGACTTCCCGTAAGGTAAATTTATGCTGGGGGAATATCGGAGGGGTGCCAAATGATGGGAACTGACAGTTAATTCGGAAAATCTATACCTGTCCGTTTCCCGCAAGGACGTCCGCACGATTTGCGGTTATTTAGAGTATGTACGGTACAAACAAGGTATAAACAACACGTCTTCGCAGTGAGTCACTGACCTCCCACATTCAGAGCTCACAATGGATCTCGACGTGTCATTCCACCTTCAACAAATCCGAGAAGACGACGAAGACGACTAAGATGACCAGATCCAGCTTGCTGGCACGTCATCTTGCTGGAGGCGCGACGGCTGCGTACTGACTCGGAGCGCAGAAAGCCAAGCCGGCTGTACGGAAAGGATGGTGGCGGCGGACGGCCCTGCAGAATATGGTCTATGGAAGGAATGACATAGCTTGAAGGGTGCTTGAGAGTCAAACGAGGGAGGCAATGTCGGACGAACAAAAGGTTGCGAGCCAACGCGCGGACGGCCGTTTCGGCGATGCTGTTTGTCGTGACACTCGTGATGCGCAGCCCGATTGGGGCGGATGGTTGGCCGAAAGTGTTTATCTGACCAGAGTTTCTAAATCATATTTCTGGAGGGGGGGTAGCTACCCCCCTCCAGGATTTAATCTATTCGAGGGGTCAGACGAGATCTGAAGCTGATGGGGTCCTGACAGGTGTCTCGGCATCCCGGCAAAAAATGTCTAGATATTCCCTCAGAATATATTTACCTTACGGGAAGTCACCCACTCTCCGGTGAATAATAGCCAGTCATTTGCAGCTGCTTGATCAGTGTCGCTGGGTGCGGTTTCCAGCCAGATGCCTGCGCATCGCCCAGCGTTCTGATGAACAGCGAATTTGACGCGGAAATTACAAGGTTTTCGTAGAGCAGCGCTGAGAACGTGGAGTAAAAGCGTTGGGAGACGCAACAAAGGCGGGCCACTGATTGACGAGATGCAAAGCTGGCGATGAACGCCCACAGCTCAGGAGGTACATCGAGAACATTATAGGACGGTTGACCCGGGCGCTTTTTATCGCTGGACACGTATTTAGCGTGAAATCGACGCGAAGGGACGACGAAGGTGCCATACCGATTTGACGACTTGGTGCGAGGACCCTGGCGGAAGAATTCAAGACCGAATAATCCTCACGAGTATTATAATACTTTTGCTTTTTGCATGATTCCACTGCCAGTGGAAATCCCAGGCGTGGAGATGGGCAAGAGCAGCAAAATACGTGGCGCGTCGCCTGCGGAAGTCCGGCAGTCACGGGATGAGCCAAACAGCGCCAAGCGCGACCGTTCTCTCTCTCCCAACTCTGACCATGGACGTCTCCGAAACAATAACCACCATTGTATCTCTTCTGGGAGGTCCAAATTTGAATGCCGAAGACATTGGCTGGGCCTTGGATCTCCCTGCTGGCCGGCGGCTCTTGGAGTGGCTGGTTTCGCAGGTGGAATTTGAAGCAGCGGACGACTCGAGTGAGTCGCTGAGAGCAGCACTGCAGGCGATATCAGTGGAGGATGATGAGCTTCAGATGTAGGGTTTCAAGCTCTCGCCTCAGTGGAACTTGTCTTGATATTAGTAGGTTGCGTGCCACCCGAAAGGCAACTACCGCGCTTGCCACTCAACTGGAGCCGAAAGTTCTTTCCCGGTACATGCCCCCGTGGAGACTTAGGTATGAATCAACCACCCAATCGACTATTTGTCTGACACGGTTGAAGAGCAAAGGAGGAATACATGGGCGCTGAGGCAGCTCTTCTGGAAACGGAGACGGAGGTTCTCAAAGCGCGTCTTCATCAGACAAAGTGGGTGCTCACACATCTCTGCCTCCTCTTGTCTTATAATTCCCTGCAGAATAGCCTCCCAGACTCTCGCACAAGCAATAAAATCCATCGCAGCCGAGATCGAGGAGACAGACAATGATATCCTTGGGACAGAGGACAGGCTGTCTGAACTTTCGCTTCAGGTACTTCCTTTTTGAAAGACCCCGATCGTTTCCGACTTTTTAAAGGCTGATGCAACAATAATGGCGGCGGTGAACAGCAGTATGGGGCTTCTCGACGAGCTGGACATGGCAAACGGTATTATACTTCCTCTCGCAAATTGATGATTCAAACAAACATTCCCCCAGATCAATCCCCGCATGCACAATCGCTCTCTGCCGCGTCATCCATCAGCGCCGCAATATCCCACCGCTTCCGCTCGCAGATGCGCGCCATCGACAGCGCCGCAAGCCGCCTCCCAGCTCCTTCAGAACTGCAGGCCGAATGCGCCCGTGTGGACAACGCGCTGAACGCGCCTCGTGCCGAGGGTAAAAGCCTCGTCTCCATGGCGGCGGACGCTGCCTTCATCCAGGAGGTCGCGCGGCTCTGCGAAGCACTGGAGGATCCAGATACTGGCGCAGATTCCCTGGCCGCCGTGCTCGCACAACACCACACACCGCCCGCGCCTCCACCCCCCGTCGACGTCAAGGCAGAGTTAGAGGGCGCATGGGCGCTGGACCAGGCGATCATTCTCGACGCCCGCGGGGCAATCCTGGACGAGGTGCGCTTTTATTCCAATGTGAATATCGTGGCCTCTGAGGTGTTACTTTCGATAGGCCATTGCCGCGTTCTCCGACACACTTCTCCCGCCTCTCACAGCGTTACACGACGACCTCGCTGCGACGAATTCGCACATGCGCGAGGCGGAAGCCCTCGCGGGTGCGCTGCAAGGAGAGATCAAGGACATCGTCGAGGATCTGTACGCTGCGCAGGAGCCGCCAGGGTCCTCGGACGCCTCAGTTTCGACAGAAGATGCCGAACTGCAAGCGGGCCTAGTAAACCTTCTGAAGAAGCTGAAAGGTACTCCATGCTCCCTTACCTTTATTCGGTCTTTTAAGTTTTATGTCTCTCAGATCTACGACCCCGTGACGCGACGCCGCTGGTGCTTCTCAGCCAAGAGGACATCCTTGGCGAGCTGACTAGTGTATATGAGCGGGCGGAAGTCTCGAGACGTCAAGAAGAAGACTGGACCGCAAATCTCCTGCCGGCTTTGCGGGTTCTGTAAGTTCAGCACTGCCGAGAATCTAGGTTCGCCTGCTCAAGTGTTTGTTCACAGAGAAGCCGCACATGCGCCGCTGCTGGACGTCGCATACGCGCACTCACCTATGAACACTTCTCCGCCTTTCGCACTTCCTATGGACATCCAAGCGGTGCAGGCCGACGCAAAAATCAAAGCCAATGACTTGGGGGACGCTATTGCTAAGCTACAAGAGGTATGTTTTATAATTACACTTTCCCGATTTCTCTACGTTCGTATGCCGACTGCCAACCGCAGGATGTAAAAACACTGGAGACCGACCGTGCCAAACGACGCTTAGAGCACTTCGTCACCAAGTGGGCCAAGTAGTGGCCCGCCGCTGTATCGCTGTTTCTTATCTAGCACTATCGCCCGAGTGAGATCCGGCACGTACAAGGACAGGGGAATCACCCACAAAGCCGCTGCTTCGCGCGCCACCCCCACAGCTTGAACATCCGCGGGCTCGCCATCCATGCTGCAAACTCCTCGGCGCGCTCCGGGTCCTGCCCCGCACACAGATCCACAACCTGCTGCGCCCACTCGCGAAACTGTAGTTCATCGCCGAGCAGCGCGTAGCTAAGCGCGATCTCCTCGACGAACGGCACCTGCAGCGCGTGGAGTCCCTCCTGCTCGATGAGTGCGAGAGCGCGCCGGTTCGCGGTGATCATCGCGTCGTCTGCGCGCCGCAAGTCCGTCGCCCACGGAAGGAAGCGCGGGGGCCATGTGCCCAGTACCGCGCGCGCGTCGTCGTCAGGGCGGACGCAGTGCACACACTCGCATGTGAACCCGTAGCGCGCGAGCTGGGCGCGACGCACCGCGCACGGGGCAAGCACGTCGACGTATTGGATGTGGATCTCCTCGCCCGCACAGTGCGCGCGCTGCGCGTACAACGCGATGGAGAATGACGCGAGGTCCCATTTCAGCGTGGTGCTGAGGTCGCAGCTGGAACCAATTATGAGGAGGACGGCGCGGAGGCGAGGGACGGAGACCGGACCTGTGGTTCGCGCGGCTGAGAGTGGGGAACACGCCGCCGTATTCCGTGACGTTTGAGCTCATCTCGGGCGGGGTGGGCAGGTCTATCTGCGACGCGTTGGTCCTGGCGATGCCCTCGATGGGGCCGCATTCGGACGGAGGTTTGCAGTTGGTCAGCGCCAAAAGTGTGTCGCGCGAGGATTGGGATAGGCGGGGGAGGAGGGCGGCGTAGGCGTCGGCCTTGCGGGGGAAGGGCACGATGGCGGGGACGACGATGAGGGGCTGCTCGACGAGGATCACGGCGCCTGCGGGGATATCGCGGGTGGCGAAGAGCCCTGCGCCTTTGCTTCCCGCATCTGCGACGATAAAGGCTGGCGTGGAGGGTTCGGGCGGAGGTGGATGGAGACGTTTGGGCAGCAGAGGGATCATCGACGCGTCGAGCAACATGGAACACGTAGTTTTAGTTGAATCATCGCCTGATATTAGAGAGATCTCGACCACTGAGAAGGTCTGAGCTGCGATAGTCCTGGGCGGGGTTTCGTCCTCGAGTCGCATAACAGCTTGGGAGGTCCAGGATGGTTAGGGATAGAGGAGAACACCCATAGGCGCGAGAGGAAATTAAAGGGGTATTTGAAAGGGACTTAAGCGACGGGTGCTATTTCAAGCGCACCGATTTAGGCAAGTTCATTGCCATCTAACGCATTAGTCTAAGCGAACTCAGGATTAGGAACATCACTACAAATTAGCCTGATACACCGAATATACGCCTCTGTAACAACTGTGGAAAACAAGCTCGTCAACGTATACATACCAACCATTTCTTGAACAATAGGGACAGTCAGAGTAGACGGTTCAGAAGCGATTAAGGCGGGCGATTCAAAAGGGATTCTCGAATTTATTTTTGTCTTGAATCGTCCGTGAATCGCCGTCGGCTCTGACCGTCCCTGTTCAACGCACGATTTAGATGGGATTCTAATATTATTCTCGTACGCGTCAAGCCTCATCAATTGATCCTGATATTAATCGCGTCTCTGAAATTTGAATCGTCGGGCGCTTCGGCGATTCAGATACGATTCTACATTTCGGCGATTATCCTACGCTTTAATATTTCGAGAATCTCTTCCGAAGCGCCGCCTCTAAATCGCCCACTAACTGTCCCGAACAATATTTCTAACCACCAATTAATATTCAAGGCGTCCACATCCGTTCGAAGAGCGCGTAATCAACAGGCCCCGCGTCAAAGATCGCGACCAGCTGTGGAGCGCTTAACCCCACGCGTGACGCGAGCGCAGCGAAGCCCGGCGAGCCGTTCCCCTCGACCGCGCGCACGTAGTTCATCGCGTCGACCGTGAGCCTCAGCTCCGCGGCGCGGTCGCCGTCCCGCCGCGCCAGACGCAAGGCAGAGACCGCGAGAATCGACGCGCCCTCCACCAGCCCCTCCACTTCCGCCCAGCGGATTAGCTCCTGCACATGCGCGAGCGACGCCCCGGGCGGGGTCTTCCCCCCCTCCTTCATGCGCGCCAAGTATTCCGCGATCCCCTCGCGCCGCGCGTCGCTCGCTGCCGCGCGCTCGGCTGGCAGCGCGCACACCGCGCATGCGCACGCAAACCCGTACCGCGCGCGCAGTTCCGCGCGGCGCCGGTCCCGCGGCGCCATCAGGTCCGTGTACCCGATGACGAGCTCCTCGCCCACGGCGACGGCGCGCACGGCATGCAGGCGCCCCGCGAACGTCGCCGTGCAGAAGGAGAAGTGCGCGTTCGGCGCGCACGCGTGGTTCGCGCGGCACAGGTACGGGAAGAGCGCGGGGTAGCGCACCGCGGCGTGCGGGAGCGTCGCGGCGAGCGCGTTGGTGAGGAGCACCCCGCGGATGGGGCCCACGTCGGGGGAGGCAGGCTGCGCGTTGTGGAGCGCGGCGATCGCGAGCTGCGTTGCGGGGGCAAGGCCCGCGAGCGCGGCCTCGTAGAACGCCAGCTTCTGGTCGGTGTGGACGTGGAGGGTGGGGTGTGACACGAAGACGGGCCGCTCGAGCATGATGAGCTCGCCCCGCGCGATGGCGCGGCGGGCGAACATGCCGATGCCCTTCTCACCGCAATCTTGGATGACGAACGGAGGGTTGGGGGGAGGAGCCGGACAAGCCTCGTCCCAAAGTCGCCACTGAGCTATCGATTGCACGCCTTCCAACGAATCAATAAACACTATGGCCGCGTTTTTAAGGGGAAGAAAGAGAAAGTGCGAGTCGGTGGGGAGCCGGTAGTCTGCAACAACGATGTAGGGGTTCTCGGAATAGAGTCGGCAGGCGCTCGAGAACTGGTAATTAGTCACTGTGCGGCGTTGAGTCGGATGATTTATGAATCATGCAGAGACAGGCTTACTCGAGAGACTAGAGCGATTGTCGACAGAACCGTCGCGGCCAGTAGCCGCGTCTTTGTTCCGGGCTATCGAACAATGAGACAGGAAGTCGAACACAAAAAAATAACCAACCTGGAGACTCCGCACTTGCGATAGCCCGCGTCAGAAATCCCCGCTTCATTCCGAAAGGCATTTTCAGTGGTGGAAGAGTGCAGAGGCATAAATTCAAGCCGCGCTCGTTTAAAAGCCTAAGTTCATCTCACGCGAGATCGGGATCTACGTTAGACTTTAGTTGGCCAGGGTGACAGGGTCGACGATGAGTTATTGCGCCAGGGTCGCTGCAGGCTTCGCTTGATTGTGATGTCATTCCGAACGTCTAACACTACCTATTCAGGAATTACATTATTAGGCATAAATCTATCGTTCAAAGTCAACGGCACCGCGTATCCATGCATGGAGCAGAGTACCTTAGGCATACGGGATGTAGTGCACGACATTGTGCGTCGTCACCACGATCACGAACCCGCGGTGATCGTCCAGCGCCAGCGCACAGATGCTCCGCGTCTCCAGCTTGAGGTCCCCTTCGCCGCCCGCGGGCAGCTGCAGCTCGTGCAGTGACGCCGCACCGCTCTGCGGGTCGTACTGCGCCATCATCAGCCGCGGCGGGGGCGGCGGCTCCGTGGGTTCGTCAGACTCGGACGCGGACTCAGCCAGGGGCGGGTCGACGACGAGCACGACAGCGAGGCCCGAGTTGGCAATGATGAGCAGTTCCCATGCCGTGCCCGGCTGGTTGCTCAGCGCGCCGGGCACGGACACCGTCTGCGCGGGCTTGAGCGCCGCGCCCGCCTCCGGGCGTGGCCAGAACGTAATCTCCAGCGCGCGCGGAAAGAAGCCCGCGAACGTTTTGACGACGGAGATGGAGTTGCGCCCGCGCGCGGGCTCGGTCGAGAGCACGCAGTAGTCGACCAAGCCCAGCCGGGTGTCGGGTTCCTCACCGGGCGGGCGCGGGATGCGCGCGACGTGGCTGCGGCGGAGGCTGTAATCGGTGTCGGGCGTAGGCGCGGCGTACGCGAGGAGGCGGCGCGGGCACGCGTACACGAACGCCTCCGTGGTTTGCAGGAATATGAAGTACACCGTGTCGCCGACGACGGAGGAGCCCAGGACGCGCGAGCGCGGCTAGAGGGCGTAAGTCATAAGTCTCGTAGGTTAATGGGCGGGAGGGACACGCACGCGGTCGGTGAGGATTGTGGTCGAGATGTGCGGCTGGCGGATGTTGAACGACTGGATTTCCACTCCGCCGCCCGCAGCGTCCCCGCGCGCGACGCCGACGACAGTGTCGGTCATAAACACGCCGGAATAGATGTAGCCTGGAGCCAATTTGACCTGCAAAACGACGCTGACCGATAGGACGGGGTGGGTTTCCGCCCTCAACACGGCTATCTCACTGTATAGGCCAATTCAGTGTCGAAGGGAACTCTATAAAATAAATCACGAAACTCGTTATGAAGCAATGCCGCGACCGTCCAGCTGCCGGGTTCCTCGAGCGGGGACGACATGTCGATGATGCGGCCTAGGAAGACGGGTGGGCTCGAGAGGCCGGTGTCCACGTCGCAGCATATTGCCGTGCCCTGCGCCAGGGAATGCAACACGATCGCGTGGGTTCCGGGCAGACAGTACAGGATACTGTTGTGCACGCCGCATGCAAAGGTCCGCACGTCCCCAACGATCTGCGGGGAAGGCGCGCTCCAGTTTCGCGCGAGGCGTATCGAGTGCAAGGCAAGCCACTTGAGGCTCTCTGTTGTGCGCGTGGCGAGCTCGTCGGCAGAGGGACAAGCTAGAGGCTTCGATAGACGAGTGGTGCGCAGGGGGTCGAGCCAGTAGCTGACCTCTTGCGAGAGTGCATAGAACACCTTGCTCACCTGCAACACAGTTAGAAATAGGGAGAATCGGAAACCGGGAATGTACCATCGACAAGGATACAATATCATGGAGACTCAGTAGGGCGGATATCTGAAGGAGGATATCCGGTGGAAGGACGTCTAAGGAGAGCATTGGCGTGGTTCAGAATTGAGCGTGGGCCTTGTAAGGCAATAGATAAGATTCAGCTGTCCTTTCAGATAAATACTCAGACCAAAATACGTGTATTTAGCGGCCCATGCGTAATCAAGATAAAAGTACAAAGCAGTGGTAGCAGTAGAGTAAAACAAAGTCGAAAGGAAAGCAAAACTAGATAGTACAATAAGTACACAAGATCTTTTCAAGAATCCAATAGCAATCACACAATCTCTCCGCCGCCCTCCTTGAACTCGGCATTCAACGACCCGGCGGATGCGGGCGGCGCGGCGATGTGGAAGCTGCCGACGTTTGTGGAGATCTGCCCGTGGGTAGAGAACCGCCCACGCGCGGGGTTGCTGTTGAAGCGGATCGTCGCCGTCTTGGACGTCAGCGTGTCCTTCTGCCACGCGCTCCCCTCCGCGAGGCGGTAGATAATCAACAGGTTCGCGATTTGCTGCAGAGCGTCAGCGTGGGCAAGGGCGAGAGAGAGGAATAGGAAAACGCACCTGGGACTCGGACGCAACGCCGAGCCAGATCTGGTTCGTGGGGTTGTTGATTGCGTACGTGACGAGGAAGAGGAGCGAGAAGACGCTGTAGAGCGCGGCGGACTCGACGATGACGGTCCCGAGCGAGATGTAGTGGGTCGCGAGGTCAGGCGGGAGGCTCTCGAGGAGCGTGCGCCGGTACGCGACGAGGCGCCCGATGATGAGCAGCGTGAGGAGGACGTTCGCGCCAAGGGAGATGGCGTAGTACGCCGTGCCGTACGCCATGGGGAGCTTGCTGTACATGGAGAGGCTCGGCTGGGAGGACTGCAGCGTCCACAGCGTGCCCATGACTGTCGCGCGTTAGGTCGGCGCGGCACGGGGAAAACGAGGGACCACCCACCGAACGAGCCTAGGAGGACGACACTAGGGAACGCGATGACGGCCCAGGCGATGTTGCGCCTGCCGGACGCGCTCCAGATGACCCAGCACCTCCATAGCTGAAGATTTCTTTTCAGCTTCATTTCGACTTTTTTGGCTAGTATGCTCACCACTAGGAGATCGGAAAGGAAGGTAAGGAGAAAGAGCGTGGAGTAGAAGATGACGTTGACGGCAGCCGTTTGTGTGTCCAAGAAAAACTGCCATGGGCCCACTATCGCCGCTAGTTAGGCGGCGTCGGGCATAGGCTAAGCGCAGCTTACGGGGGTAGTTTCGGTTGTCGATATATATCATCTGGACGGTGCGGGCCTGCACGGCCACGAAGAGAGACTCGATGAGTAGCATCAAGGTCATGTAGGCCAGAAGCAGCATGGGCTGCCGACTCTTAGACTCCTTCCGCCGTTTCCAGAGAAAGAGCGCGCAGGACGTGAAGAGCACCAGCTGGACCCCATAACCAGTCCCCGCTACGACGTCGCCTGCCAGCTGCAACACACATTCAATACAAATGCCACGCAATACCTCGTTCGCGACCCACGAAGTTGCGCTCCAGTTGAATAGTGGTCTCATCCTCGTTAGGACCGTAGTACGTTGACATATTGTGTCTGTCCTGGAGGATGTCCGTCGGTCAAAAGGGGAATGGTGGAGGCCTAATAGGCGTTGAAGCTGGCTTATAAGGCATCTGAATCGCCGAGGTTAGTCGTTTGACAGAAACCTGTTGGAAATTTGTGACGTTTGAGTCCGCTGCATCGCGTGTGGCCAGGTGCCAATTCGTAAGACAGTTGTTGGTAAAAACCCCGCAGCCCAGGCTCGCTCCGCTCGACCTCTCGCGGCACTCGAACGGAGGCAAAATTAAACGAGGGAAAAAGAACCATCGTGCCATTCAGTTGGGATGCAGATCTCTTGATCTCTGTCAAACGTAAAACGTTGAACGACGTTGGAACGACGTCCGTTCTGAGTCAAAGACTGCAAGCGCTGCGCTAGCGCTATGGCCTGCTATTGCCGCCGTACCTTTTTTATTTTCTCGTGTGGCAAACTCAGCCCGTCGAGTTGCACGAACTCGAGTGGCCTAGTTAAGTATGCGCCATATGAAGAACCGCAATCAACGCAATGCTGCGATGTGAGTAACTGAGTTGGACAGTTGGCGTGGATAATCAGATGCAGGGTAAATGAGGAAGGAAGGAAGGAAGGAAGGAAGTAACATTTTAACCGCAGCGGTCCCATGAAGGAACATAGCGGGGCCCGGTACTACATTCACGACGTCAAATGTATGCTACGGACACCAACCCATTTTACCGCTGTGACCGGAGCATGTCCGTCTCACGGATTCCACGGGGAGATGTGATTTCGGAGTTTTCAGGTGCCAATAAAATTGCTACGCAGGCGGTAAGTACAGTGTCGCTGCTACGTATCGCGGATGTGCGTCGTACAGTGCCATTACATCAGCCACGAACTTTGCTAGAGGTATCACGACTTTACGCGTCGACAAGAGCCATTTCAGGAACTCGTAAGCGCCGTCTGGGGACCATTTCCCCTCAAATCCGCCAACTGTGTCCAAGATTGCTCGTAGAAATACCTCGCGGAGGGGCTGCAGCTCGGCGTGGACTGTGCAAACGAGAAGCGCATGTGCCTCGTCCTCCACTGCTCCTCGGCAGAATCTGCACAGTCACAGGTGAGGCGGGGCGGCGGCTCTGTACCGGCTCGGATAGCGTAGGCGCTCCACACTCAAATTGCGATCCGAGAGTAAGAGTCGAGTGATGGCCTTCCTGTGCGATGGTATCATGGGGACGTCGAGATAATGCCGGCGTCGTCTTGTTACCTGTCCCAGGCGGTACCTGCCCTCGCCCTCATCGATGCACTCCACGCGGTCCCGGAGCAGGTGTGTCCTCGTGAACGTGTCGATATCATGCCGTAGATCCGAGTCCAGCACCTTCTCTACCCGTTCCATGACCGCCTCCACCGCCTTGTCGTCGCGAAGGTCAGCCTCTGTGACGTGGACTGGGGTGGGGAGGGGCGCAAGGACAAAGCAAATGTCGCCGATCCAGCACGGCTTCCCACTTTGGTACAGTGAGAAGGAGTCGAGGTGGGCATCGCGCACGATGCGGTCTTCGGTAGTTGGGATCGCCAGAAGATACCGGAGTCGCGAGAGAGCACGAAGCAGTCGTCAGATTTTTATTGGGGTTTGGCCTGTCTCCGTGTAAAGAATTGAGGCGGTGCTCCGGAGCCTGTGTTTTAATTGTGCTTGCTTAGCTTTTTTTTCGAAGTCGCGTCCGCGTCGAGGCTGAAGCAGCCGAGTTCCCTGCTTGGATACAGCGTAGAGCCCCCCAATAAGAACCCTCGCGATGCGTCGCGATTGTGTCCCCCTAGACTCGAGTTACACACGCCGTTTCCTATTTTATAAATTTAAATGGGAGACGACGTAGACCTAGACCCACCCACCTGAACGAGCGGAACACAGGCATTCGTGCTGCACAATGCACCGACATCGGACGATGGGACGGACTCGTCAGACACGGTCACGGCGTGCGCGATGCTCCTCGACGCGCCTGTAGTCCCGCTGTTGGCCCATACACTAGAGACGCCCCCACGAAGCCCGGAACCTCCGTATTTTGTCATCGCAGTCGCAGGAAACAAAGGCGCAGGGCTCTTCGCCGCGCGTGACATCCCCGCCGGTGCGCTGATCCTCGTCGATCGTCCCCTCGCAATCGTCCCCTCCAACGTGCGCACCCGAGAAGCATCCGACGCGCTCCTCCCCCGTCTCTCGCATTCCTCCCGCGCGCGCCTCCTCGCGCTTGCGAACTGCAAATCTCTCGTCGATCACCTTGTCGAGGGCATCGCCCTCACCAACGCCATCCAGATCGACCTCCCCGTCCCGCCCGCCGCCGCCCCGCAGGAGTACGGCGCCATCTTCCCGCGTGTCTGCCGCGCGAACCACATCTGCGGGCTCAACGTCGCCGTCAAGTGGGACCACCCCTCCTTCTCCGTGTGCATGTACGCGCTACGCGCCTTCCGTGCGGGCGAGGAGATCACGAACCAGTGTATCGACGTGCTCGCCCCGCGCGCGGAGCGCCACGCCCAGCTCGAGCGCTACGGTTTCCTCTGCGCGTGCCCGCACTGCAGCCTCCCTGATGACGCCGTGGCCGCGAGCGACGCTGCGCGTGCCGAGCTGCGCGCGTAGCGCGAGCTGCACCCGCGCTTCGCCCCGTGGTCGACGGACATGTGCCGCGCGGATGACGCCATCATCGCCTCGCCCGCCCGCGCTCGCGCTCATCGAGCAGGAGGGCCTCCACGGGCTGCGCGTGCCGTTCGTGGAGGAGACTGCGCTAAGCTACGCGCTGCTCGGCGACGAAGTGCAGTTACGCACGTGGGCGCAGGAGATTGTCGACCTGTGTGAGGGGCAGGACCCGGAGCGCGCGGCGCTGTTTTCGGGGTGGATTGCGGATCCGAGCACGCACAAGCGGTGGGGGTGGCGCGTGAAAGGCGGTTGTGTGAGTGCATTTGTTCACTGCTCTCTGGATGCGCAAATCTGATCCGTTGGATAGTGTTGGAGAAGCTGAAACTGAAGGAGCCCGAAAACGCGGATATTTCGATTCCTTGGTAGTGGATGAAAGGCTGCCCGTAGAGTCAAGATTTTTTCCCGTAGATCCATAGAAGAGGCAGAGGGTGCTGCTCAAACCCAGAGAGTCCAGGTAGAGAGAACACGACGATCCAAGACATACACGCCAGGATGTCAACCGAGAAGTAGCTAGCCTAGAATGAGGTGAATACACGGCGATGCGAGCGATGCGAGAGAACCAGTTGATGTGATCATAGCAGATCTAGAGCGAAACGACGCTGGTGCGGCGATGTTGGAAACGTGGGAGGGAAACGGAACGAATAGCCAGCATAACTAGACCCGCTAGCGTTGGCAGAGCGGAGTACCCAGGAGAGAATCAAGACCGGGCCAATGACAAGCAGCTGAACTGGGGCCAGAACGAGACAGAACAAGAGGGGAGATATCCCAGCATGGAATGAGTCTTGAATTAGACTTGAGGCCGTCTTTGAAGGCTTGACACGGGACTTGATCCTTGCGCAGCGTCTTGGTCTTGATGTTTTGAGATGAGTTCTTACTTATTGAGTCTTGGTGAGCACCTTGAGTCTTGAACTTGAAGATGTCTTGAGGCTGGTCTTGAGCTGGTCTTGCATCTTGAAATTCTTGGGCAGTTTCCCACTGAGGTCTTGCACCACGTTAGTCCGCGTCGCCGAACATCGCCGCGACCGTCCAGCTGCCGGGTTCCTCGAGCGGGGACGACATGCCGATGATGCGGCCTACGAAGACGGGTGGGCTCGAGAGGCCGGTGTCCACGTCGCAGCATATTGCCGTGCCCTGCGCCAGGGAATGCAACACGATCGCGTGGGTTCCGGGCAGACAGTACAGGATACTGTTGTGCACGCCGCATGTAAAGGTCCGCACGTCCCCAACGATCTGCGGGGAAGGCGCGCTCCAGTTTCGCGCGAGGCGTATCGAGTGCAAGGCAAGCCACTTGAGGCTCTCTGTTGTGTGCGTGGCGAGCTCGTCGGCAGAGGGACAAGCTAGAGGCTTCGATATACGAGTGGTGCGCAGGGGGTCGAGCCAGTAGCTGGCCTCTTGCGAGAGTGCATAGAACACCTTGCTCACCTGCAACACAGTTAGAAATAGGGAGAATCGGAAACCGGGAATGTACCATCGACAAGGATACAATATCATGGAGACTCAGTAGGGCGGATATCTGAAGGAGGATATCCGGTGGAAGGACGTCTAAGGAGAGCATTGGCGTGGTTCAGAATTGAGCGTGGGCCTTGTAAGGCAATAATAGATAAGATTCAGCTGTCCTTTCAGATAAAATACTCAGACCAAAATACGTGTATTAGCGGCCCATGCGTAATCAAGATAAAAGTACAAAGCAGTGGTAGCGGTAGAGTAAAACAAAGTCGAAAGGAAAGCAAAACTAGATAGTACAATAGATACACAAGATCTTTTCAAGAATCCAATAGCAATCATACAATCTCCCCGCCGCCCTCCTTGAGCTCGGCATTCGATGACCCGGCGGACGCGAGCGGCGCGGCGATGTGGAAGCTGCCGACGTTTGTGGAGATCTGCCCGTGGGTAGAGAGCCGCCCGCGCGCGGGTCCGCTCTTGAAGTGGATCGTCGCCGTCTTGGATGTCAGCGTGTCCTTCTGCCAAGCGCTCCCCTCCGCGAGGCGGTAGATAATCAGCAGGTTCGCGATTTGCTGCAGAGCGTCAGCATGGGCAAGGGCGAGGGAGAGGAATAGGAAAACGCACCTGGGATGCGGACGCAACGGCGAGCCAGATCTGGTTCGTGGGGTTGTTGATCGCGTACGTGACGAGGAAGAGGAGCGAGAAGACGCTGTAGAGCGCGGCGGACTCGACGATGACGGTCCCGAGCGAGATGTAGTGGGTCGCGAGGTCAGGCGGGAGGCTCTCGAGGAGCGTGCGCCGGTACGCGACGAGGCGCCCGATGATGAGCAGCGTGAGGAGGATGTTCGCGCCGAGGGAGATGGCGTAGTACGCCGTGCCGTACGCCATGGGGAGCTTGCTGTACATGGAGAGATGCGGCTGGGAGGACTGCAGGGTCCACAACGTGCCCATGACTGTCGCGCGTTAGGTCGGCGCGGCACGGGGAAACGAGGGACCACCCACCGAACGAGCCTAGGAGGACGACGCTAGGGAACGCGATGACGGCCCAGGCGATGCTGCGCCTGCCGGACGCGCTCCAGATGACCCAGCACCTCCATAGCTGCGATTTCTCTTCAGCTTCATTTCGACTTTTTTGGCTAGTATGCTCACCACTAGGAGATCGGAAAGGAAGGTAAGGAGAAAGAGCGTGGCGTAGAAGATGACGTTGACGGCAGCCGTTTGTGTGTCCAAGAAAAACTGCCATGGGCCCACTATATAGTATCTCCGCTAGTCAGGCGGCGTCGGGCATAGGCTAAGCGCAGCTTACGGGGGTAGTTTCGGTTGTCGATATATATCATCTGGACGGTGCGGGCCTGCACGGCCACGAAGAGAGACTCGATGAGTAGCATCGAGGTCATGTAGGCCAGAAGCAGCATGGGCTGCCGACCCTGCTTCCGCCGTTTCCAAAGAAAGAGCGCGCAAGACGTGAAGAGCACCAGCTGGACCCCATAGCCAGTCCCCACTACGACGTCGCCTGCCATCTGCAACACACACTCAATACAAAAACCACGCAATAGCTCGTTCGGGACTGACGAAGTTGCGCTCCAGCTGAATAGTGGTCTCATCCTCGTTAGGGCCATAATACGTTGACATATTGTGTCTGTCCTGGAGGGTGTCCGTCGGTGTCAATCAAGGGAAATGGTGGAGGCCTAATAGGCGTGAAAGCTGGGTTATAAGGGATCGCCGAGGTTAGGGCTGTTTGACAGAAACCTGTTGGAAATTTGTGACGTTTGAGAGTCCCCAGATCCGCTGCACCGCGTGTACGTCCTAGATCAGCGCTCTGCCAGGTACTAATTCGTAAGACAGTTGCTGTTGGCAAAAATCCCGCAGCCCAGGCTCGCTCCGCTCGACCTCTCGCGGAAGCACTCGAACGGAGTTTGGCAAAATTAAACGAGGGGAAAAGAACCGTGGCTGGTGCCATTCAGTTGGGATGCAGATCTCTTGATCTGTCAAACGTAAAACGTTGAACGACGTCCGTTCTGACTCAGTGTTCTGGCTCAGAGACTGCAAGCGCTGCGCTAGCGCTATGACCTGTTATCGCCGCCGTACCTTTTTTTATTTTTCTCTTGTGCGGCAAACTCAGCCCGTCGAGTTGCATGAACTCGAGTGGCCTAGCTAAGCATGCGCCATGTGAAGAACCGCAATCAATGCAATGCTGCGATGTGAGTAACTGAGTAGGTTCGGAACAAGCCCCGTTCTGACGATGCCGTGCGATGCCGGGACAGAACAAAGAGAGGCAAATACAGAACAAACAGACCAAACACGCCTTCGTCAGAAGGGGCTTGCTTCAAACTCCGTCAAACAGAGGACCTAGGAGTTGCCCTCTACTGCCACATCGCGGCCTCATTCCGCCTCGGTCAATTAGTAAGAATTTTAGTTCATCAGCCTGGCTCCAACATCTATCAAGACTTTGTATGATTTGGACTGATATTCATCGAGCTCGACACCTTCGAAAAGTGGCTTAAACACCACCTTTCTTGGCAGGCCTCAAAGATATTTATTTTGAGCCAGGAAAAAAAGTTTGTCCCTGGGCCGGATACCTCCACCATATATCTTGGAGTCAAGCATTACTCCAATGGATTCTGGGCCCTGTGTTCAATGTTATACCGCATCGATCCTCCAGAAATCAGCGAAATCACGTACATTGTCACGGTCTGTGACCTATCCATTCTCGTCACATCCAGTCGCTAAATATTCACTATGCCTCGAATACAAGCTATAAAATCACTTTTCGAGGACAGATGAATGGTTGATGTTCAGGGATATGCTAGAGATGCAGTTGCCATATTGAATGAGGAGAATATAGACGGAATGGCGTCAATGGAGAGGTTTGGTCTCCAAACATATATGCGGGCTCCAGTTGAATCACAATTGGCCAGAATAAACCTCCAAAGCATTGCAGATAACATATTAAACATTGAAGGCTTGGTTTCCGGATACTACAGTGCTTTCCTCCCTTCCTACAAGAAGATGCCGTGGATTTGAGGAGGCGAGGAAATCCAGCTATCTTAATACCTCTCAACTCCGTTTTTTCGGGTCCACTACGTGACTTTTGTGTAGCATGCTATGAATGGAGGCTCAAAAAGTCCTGGAATTGTGCCGCAGGTCAGCAGAGGACGTGTCGAGGTCAGGATGATGAGTGTGACAGGATGTGACCGTTCGTTTCCCTCACTTCGGTGAGCACTGGGTACCATGGACCATCACCTTAAAAATGTAAGAATATTCGAGGCAATTCCGAGGATGACCCTGAACGATTCGCTCTGCAATAACCCATTGCCGCACCTCGTTCCTAGACTTGCAGAGGATGATTTCCGAAAATAGAAGAAGCAGAGATCAACACATAGATTCAAGAACAGTGGTCGGCTGAATCGGACATGTAAATGTAGTCTAGATGGCCCAGGGATATGACCGCAGATATCCAGTTCATACCTAGCAACCTGAGGACATATTGAGTGCGTTGTGAAAGAATTCATAAGTCCTTTGTTTGGCGGAGTTTGAAGCAAGCCCCTTCAGCGAAGGGCCGGCTTGCCGGACCGGAGCTGCGCAGGCTTGCTCCGAACCTAGTAACTGAGTTGGACAGTTGGCGTGGATAATCAGATGGACCTGAGGAGCAGGGTAAATGAGGCGGTGCTCCTGAGGCTGTGCTTTAATTGTGCTTGCTTACCTGTTGTTTTTTTCAAGTCGCGTCCGCGTCGAGGCTGAAGCGGCCGAGTTCCCTGCTTGGATCCAGCGTAGAACCCCCCAATAAGAACCTCGCGATACGTCGCGATTGTGTCCCCCTAGACCCGAGTTACACACGCCGTTTCCTATTTTATAAATTTAAATGGGAGACGGCGTAGACCCACCCACCTGGACGAGCGGAACACAGGCATTCGTGCTGCACAACGCACCGATATCGGACGATGGGACGGACTCGTCAGACACGGTCACGGCGTGCGCGATGCTCCTCGACGCGCCTGTAGTCCCGCTGTTGGCCCATACACTAGAGACGCCTCCACCAAGCCCGGAACCACCGTACTTTGCCATCGCAGACGCAGGAAACAAAGGCGCAGGACTCTTCGCCGCGCGCGACATCCCCGCCGGTGCGCTGATCCTCGTCGATCGCCCCCTCGCAATCGTCCCCTCCAACGTGCGCATCCGAGAAGCATTCGACGCGCTCCTCCCCCGCCTCTCGCACTCCTCCCGCGCGCGGCTCCTCGCGCTCGCGAACTGTAAATCTCTCGTCGACCACCCCGTCGTCGAGGGCATCGCCCTCACCAACGCCACCCAGATCGACCTCCCCGTCCCGCCCGCCGCCGCCCCGCAGGAGTACGGCGCCGTCCTCCCGCTCGTCTGCCGCGCGAACCACAGCTGCGGGCTCAACATCGCCGTCAAGTGGGACCGCCCCTCCTTCTCCGTGTGCATGTACGCGCTGCGCGCCTTCCGTGCGGGCGAGGAGATCACGAACCAGTACATCGACGTGCTCGCCCCGCGCGCGGAGCGCCGCGCCCAGCTCGAGCGCTACGGTTTCCTCTGCGCGTGCCCGCACTGCAGCCTCCCTGACGACGCCGTGGCCGCGAGCGACGCTGCGCGCGCGGAGCTGCGCGCGTGGCGCGAGCTGCACCCGCGCTTCGCCCCGTGGTCGACGGACATGTGCCGCGCGGACGACGCCATTATCGCCTCGCACGCCCGCGCGCTCGCGCTCATCGAGCAGGAGGGCCTCCATGGACTGCGCGTGCCGTTCGTAGAGGAGACTGCGCTAAGCTACGCGCTGCTCGGCGACGAAGTGCAGTTCCGCGCGTGGGCGCAGGAGGTTGTCGACCTGTGCGAGGGACAGGACCCGGAGCGCGCGGCGCTGTTTTCGGGGTGGATTGCGGATCCGAGCACGTACAAGCGGTGGGGGTGGCGCGTGAAAGAGCGGTTGTGTGAGTGCATTTGTTCCCTGCTCTCTGGATGCGCAAATCTGATCCGTTGGATAGTGCTGGAGAAACTGAAACTGAAGGAGCCCGAAAACGTGGATATTTCAATTCCTTGGTAGTGGATGAAAGGCTGCCCGTAGAGTCAAGAATTCTTCCCGTAGATCCATAGAACAGGCAGAGGGTGCTGCTCAAACCCAGAGAATCCAGATATAGAGATAAGACATATACACGCCAAGCTGCCAGAACTGAGAAGAGTAGCTAGCCTAGAACAAGCGGAATACATACACGGCGATGCGAGCGAACCAACACAAGCCCAGCTGATGTGATCATAGCAGAGCAATACGACGCTGGTGCGGCGACGTTTAGAAACGCGGGAGGGAAACAGAATAACTAGACCCGCTAGGACGTTGGCAGAGCGGAGTGCCCAGGAGAGAATCAAGACCGGGCCAACGACAAGCAGCTGAAGTGGAGCCGGAACGAGACAGGACAAGAGGAGAGATATCCCAGCATTGAACGAGTCTTGAGGTCTTGACAGGCTTGAATTAGACTTGAGGCCGTCTTTGAAGCCTTGACACGGGACTTGATCCTTGCGCAGCGTCTTGGGCTTGATGTTGTTGAAGGTTTTGAGATGAGTTCTTGTTTATTGAGTCTTGGCGAGCTCCTTAAGTCTTGAACTTCAAGATGCCTTGAGACTGGTCTTGAGGCTGGTCTTGCATCTTGAAATTCTTGGGCAGTTTCCCAATGAGGTCTTGCACCACGTTACTGTAGTCCGTGTCGCCGAACGTCGCCCCGCGGTCTTGAAATTAACTCGCCCTTAGCCAGGGGTCAGACAGACGCAAACTCAGAGAACGCAGAGTCCTAGAGTGGGATGCAGACAGAGCATTGAAGGCGGGAAGCAGTGATCGAGGGACCAAAGCACGGCTGCTGGGCCACGCTCTGGGTGGGCCACGCGCCGCATCGAAGAACTATTGATACGGTTATATCATAAGAAATAACGTATCCCAGCACGTACTTTGGGCGCTGACGCGTCGGTGGTCGCGGTCAACAGTTTGATGGAACTTGGAAGTGACTTGGGGTCCGCTCGCTTGAAGTCAACATTGAATGGACGGAGGAGGCCTACTCAATGCTTTACGGATTGGCGGAGGGAGGACGATGATGGTGGAACGAAAGAGAGAGAGAACGAAGCGGCTGACCGTGTCGCTTTGACAGGAGTCAAGTTGGCCTTATTTGGCTCATCACGTGCGACGAACCACTTTGACCTCGACTCCGACGCAAAACCGTGAAAACGACGACGACCTGGCCTGAAGCTTCTCCGGACGCCTTGGAACTGCGTATAGGTGGGTTCTTCATTCTTCATTTCTCGGCCAAGATGTTTTTGTAAAAGGGTCGACCTCCCCAATCCACGGAACGGAATCGCCTCTTGTTCTCTCCCTCCAGGTTTCTGAACCCCAAAGCGTCCAAGTTCTCTATGTGCCGCACGAGTTCTCCCGTGGCACATCGTAAGGCTGGACCGACAGACATCCCGACTCTTTGTACATTAGGCTGCCGCGCCCCCGAGCTCCACGAGCCGGCAGCAAAGGCAGAGTCGCACATCGGGACCGCGCCTCGCGCGCGCCTCGTTTATCTAGCCGAGCCCGCACAGAAAAGCACAACTCTGCGCCGGGTGGTCTCTAGATGTGGTTTCTATTCAGACGGTACATCCATCGTGCCCGCTATAAGCGTCCGGGCTCGAGATACACGCCCGCGGCGTGTGGTTACGCGCATACACGGCTGGTGCAGTCTCCGCAGTGACGGGGATGGACACGCAGGCTGGGGCCGTTTCGTTTTTGGATTGGGCGGGGATAGGAGATCACATTCGAGTCTGCTCTGCAGCACTGAGCTACTTTTTCTTCTGTTTCGCGGCGCTGGTGAACGATCGCTGACATAATCTTCTTCAGATACTGCGTCTACTCGGATTCGTTCGAGCAATTGATTCTACGCTATGTTTATGCACGATATCTTTGACAACATCAATGAATGATCCTGTTGGCAGTGTATGCATCACTTATTGAAGAGATCAGATCTCGCCATTGGCTCCCCTACGATTTGCTCTCGATCGAGTGCGGAAGCAAGTTGATGCACGCCAGTTGCCAGGGCGGACCTGGCCTAACACTGTTACATTAATCTCGCTTGAAATCCTTTGACTTGAAATCCCTCAATTTTGCTATGATACAAATTTAACTCCCAGAATAGATTTCATTTTCGTGCAGGTCTGTGCTGTGTCTTACTGTGCAGTTGCTGCAGTAGGTCGACCATCAGGTGGGTAGGATTCTCCTGCGCAGATCAGAGATTGACGCAAGGACCTCCACCGAGTTGCATCCTGTTGCATCCGCTTCGGGTACTAGGGGTACGTTACCACAGCAACTACCGAGACTTTCACAAACATGCGGTACGTAATTTGCGTGCGACATATACCGCCGCACTAGATGCATTTGGCTGTCGTTGCTCTGGAGCGCATTTCATTTCTCTTCTTTTCGATTTCGTGTAACCAATTTCTGCTGGCTTGACGTCGGCGTTTCTGTTTTCTCGGTGGTGCTGGTCCTCCCGACGACAATTCAGCATTCGCCACCTCTTGACCCCATCCCATCCAAGGTGTCTTCACTCACGCTTGGGATATGGCGGTCGCCCGCCTCCGGATAGCATCACTCTTTTGGCTACTCCTCGTTGTATTCTCGACCCTCGTGTGCGCATCTCCGACGCACGCACTCCTCCCCCGCAAGTTCACCGTGAACAATGAGACGGGCACACTCCAAATCTTCGACTCCTCCGGCGCCCTCATCACGCAGGGTGCAGCCACCGACGGCAGTGGAACAAATTACGACCCCCCTGCCCTCATATGGGCCGGCTTCTCTCTCCTCCTGGGGGTCCCTATGGCGTGCGCCGGGATTCGTGGCTGGCGGTTCACCACCGGCGTCGGCATCGGTCTCGCCTCTGCAGTCTGCACCTGGGCAGCCGTCATCAACTCCGTCAGCGGGTCAGGCATCCCAGACCTGTGCGTTATTCACCGCGCCCGGTTTCGCACTGCTCACCTGCCGCCGCCGCCCCAGATTCCTCACCGCGATCATCATCGTGTTATTCTGCCTCGGATTTGCGCTGGGCGTGTTCGAGGTGGCGCGCCTCGGCGGGATCACGATGATCGGCCTGACGGGCGGGATTGCGTTTGGCATCCGCATCGTCCTGCTGCGCCCCGGGCTGCTCATATCCGCGACAGACCTCTACGCCGTGAACTGGGTCATCGTGGCTGTATGTGGCGGCGCAGCCGGGCTCTCCCTCATCTGGTTCCAGCGCTACGGCCTCGTACGTCTCCTCCTCCCTCCCAGCCGAACAAAGCTCACCGCATGCTAGCTCTTCGGCTGCGCCTCCGTCGGGACCTTCCTCACGGCCCTCGGCGTCGACCTGATAATGACCAAGCAAGACGGCATGAGCGCCGGCCTCCGCTTCCTCTTCGACCGCAACGGCTCCCACCTTGCAGTCCGTATTATCACCCCTCGCTAGCTATAAGAATATTCTTCGCGCCGCTAACGCGCTCTTTTTTCCCGTTGCAGTACCTCCTCACCCACGAGTACACGGCTCCAATCCGGACCAGGATCGTCCTGATCGCTTCATTAGCCCTAACGTGCGTCCATCTCTTAATTGCGGGTGCCGTACTTATCTATATGATACGCACCCCAGCCCCATCCTTGCGCTGATCCAGCACCGCGCCTTCCGCGCGCCCTTCACGCGGCGGGCCGCTGAGTCCGACGCCGAGCTCGCGATCAATTTCCCCACGGACTTCGACGCCAAGAGCGAGACCAAGCGCACGACCGTCCTCGTCTCGCTCTGGGATGGCGCGCTCCACCGCGACAAGGACCCCAACCGCTTCAGCGTCTAACCCGAATCGATAGAATGCCCCTGCCGCGCCTGGCTGCCACACTCGTTTGCTGACGACGTCTTATCTTATCCCTATTTTGTCCGTGCTTTGCTACCATACCTCCCGGCGAGAATCATGACACGTATCCAAAACCTTATGTGGGAAGTCGAAGATCGCGCGGTCAAGGGCCATGGTTGGCTGAATACGCGGGCGAGATAGAAGCCAAGACCACAGTCGCACTCAGTAGTACTAGATAGCACCCGTTCGTTCCTCCCCATAGACATTAATCGAATAATACCAAGAGCGGATGGAGTATGTGATGTGATGATGATACAGTGCTACACGGACGATACGGGAGAGATCTAAACCAAACTAATACTCCGCGCACGCACATAATTCGGTCTATCCGCACTCGACGGCGGCGGCGGCGGGCTCATCCTCCCGCTCCCATTCCCGTTCACCCACGGCACGCCACCATTCAGCGCAGGCGACCCCAGCGGCGGCTTCGCCGGGCTGCCCACACGGAAGCCCTTCAGCGGGCTGACGGCGGGCGAGCGCGGGAGGCTGCCCCACTTGAGCGGGGTCGTCGGGAGCGTCAGTGCGGCGAGACTCCTGCCGCGCTCGACGGCAGCCTCCCACGCGCTCTTGAAGGGCCCCCCTTCTTGTTTGACCGCCGCCTCGATGAGCATCTTCTCCATCTCTGCGGAGAGCGCGTCCATGGCGTCTTCCGCCGGCTGCGCCACGGGGCGTAGGCGGCCCAGTGGGACGTGCGCGGCCGCGGGCTGGATGGCGTGCAGCTCGGTGTGCAGGAGCTGCGAGGCTAAGCGCACTATGGGTCAGCGCTGGGGGCGTTGGGTGTAAGGGTACGTACTTTCGCGATCGGTGGCGGTAACGAGCTGGAGGAGGCGGAGCGTGACGGCTTCAGTGACCTTGGCGGCGTCGGGGAAGAACTGCGGGGCGACGCGGCTGAGGGCGATGCTGAGGAAGAGGAAGAGCTGGTGCAGAAAGAGGATGTGCTGATACGCGACGCGGCGTGGGAAGAGCACGTTCAGGATGGTGCGATGTGAGGGCCCGTCGGCGGGGTGGCGGAAGTGGCCGATGAGCATGGAGGAGGGCGTCACGGAAGGCGAGGGCGAGAGGAGGAGCGCCAGCTCGGAGGCGAAGAGGGAGAGGTAGAGGAGGTAGCGCCACTGTTAAAGCGGGCGGGTGAGCGGTTGTCTGCGGGGAGCGGGGATTGGACTAACAAAGGCGACGGGGCTGGTTTCGCCGATGGCGGTCCAGAAAATGAGGACGGTGCCTGCGACGATGTGGTACCCGACCGACTGCGTGAGCCCCTGGCGCAGGTATTCTCCGGTGGTTGAGCACTGAGTCCACCCCAACACATCGGGGCCAAATCTGATTTGCATTATTAGTGATTTCAGGTCTGCACGCCGCTGCTTACCTATCATAAGCGAATCTAACGGTCGGGTTCTTCAACGCCTCGAACGCATCTCTAACGCTGATAAACAGCGCCTCGCCCTGGGGCCCCACCCTATCCGGGTGGTATTTCTTCGCAAACTGGCGGAACGCGAGCTTGAGCGCGGTCTCGTCCGCGGTGGGCGCCACGCCGAGCATCTCGTAGTAGTTTGGCAGCATCGAGTTCGAGCCCTGGACCATGGTGTAGATGAGGTACCCGAGGACGACGGCGGCGAAGGTGTAGCGGTAGTGGCGCTGGTACTCGAACGTGCCGACGGGCGGGGCGGGGATGCGGAGGAAGGTGAAGGAGGCGTAGTGGAGGAGCTTGAGCGCCTGCTTGGTTGCTTGGTGCGGGATGAATGCCCATCCGATTACGCCGAAGAGCGCGACCATCTTAACAATGTTTTTCTGCGAGTGGGAAAAGAATTAGTGTCGGACGCCACGGGCAACGAGGGCCGACTTGGGCGAGTTTCTTACCTTGGTTCAAGCGGAAAAGTGTGCAGATAAGCGGTTCCCAGAAGCAGACAAGACACGTAGTCAATGGGTCCCAGGGTGGCACAACTAGTGCTTGAAGCGGTGGGGCCGGAGCTCTAGGGTGCTTGGAGACGAGTAAAGACCGCAATAAAGAGTTACAGAGAGCGCGATGGGCCACGAAAGCCCCAATCTGCTGCCAAAGCGCCGCAACCTTGCAGGTCAGAGTCAAGTTTCGGTTGAAGCGCCAGTGGCCACTGCCAAATAGTGCCAAACGCGTCTGTCAGAAACAAACACAAACACGCCTCCTACCACCATGAACGATTCCCCCAGCTACTTTCCCCCAGCGCAGAGCCCCGCCCAGGGCGCGTACAGCCCGGCGATGAACACGAGCCCCGCCCCGCGAGGTCGCCCGAGAGGTGGAGGAGTCCCGGGCGGAGCGAAGCGCGGTCCAAAACCAGCGAGCGTGCAGAACTCCCCCGCCCCAGGAAGCCCGCAGATCCTTCCCGGAGAGACCAGCACATCTAGTTTTGGCGGGGCATCGGGCAGCTTGCTGCAGGGCGGGATTTCTGCGAGACCTACTTACGCGTCCAGCGCGCTCCCGCAATCGTATCAGCCTGCGGCGTCCACGAGCGCCTACACGCCCAGCTACACCCCGGGCACACCCACCTACTCGACGTCGTACACCCCCGCGGCGCCCTACGCATCCACGTCCTCCTACACGCCGCCAACAGGGATGGTGGGCCCCAGCGGCGCGCCGCTCGTCCCCGCCGGTGCCCCCGCGCGCATCCCCGGCCCCGCACTGGACGACGACGCCGAGGGCGACGAGGAGCTCCTCCCCGCGATGGCCGACGACGACTACTCTGCGCAACTGACTTGGCAGAGCCAGTCGAAGGAGAACCTCAAGTGCGCCCTATTCTCCCTGTCGTGCTTCGTTGCCTAATCACCTCTTTCCCCAGAGTGCTGATGGAGAACCTAACCCCACAGCAATACGAGCGCTTCGAGGCCTACCGGCGGCACCCACTCCCCAAGCAGGCGGTCAGGAAGGTGCGTTTTTCGAAGTACGCCTCCGTACCGTTGTCCTAACGCGCCACAGGTAATTCAGCAAACCGTCGGCCAACAGGTCTCGCTGCAAGTCGCGCAGATCGTCGCCGGGTTCTCCAAGGTCTTTGTCGGGGAGATCGTCGAGAAAGGTGTGTCCCGCTTACCTCCGTGGCCCTCCCTACAACGACTCTTATTTCATGTTACTCACATTCTACGCAGCGCGCGCAATACAAGAGCGGCGCGGCGAGACGGGGCCCTTGTCGCCCGACCATCTCCGCGAGGCGTATCGCATGTATCAGGAGGAGACGGGCCGGGTGGGCGCGGCGCGCCCGCTCAAGTCGAAGAAGCTGTTCGTCAGGTAGTACTACTAGTTAATGTCTGCGGTCTACTGTGCAGTGTAATCTTTGTGTGTACTCCTAATGCCATGTGATATTAACTGGGCTACTAGTACTTCCCTGCCCTCCCCGAAAACCGTCGCGCATCGGTGGGGAGTACAAAGCCTAATTCTCTTCCTCGCGAACGGCTCCACTGAGAACAGAAAACGGGGATAAATGGGCCCGGGGAGGAGAACCGAGACGAGTTGCGCTTGAGGGAATCAGGATTAGGATTAGAGCGAATTCATTGTTGGATCAGATGTAACGATGAGAGTCGGACAGCTAATGGACCCTGCTAGGAAACAACAAGACCCAAACGGCTTGGAATGTCCAGGAGAATCATTGCAAGACAAATCCAGAGGCAACATCACCTCGGAGGCTGTCTCGAGGCTAGACAGAACTTATCGACTCAATTTGAAGCACGCGGTGAACGAGAGGAAGCCAAGTGGGAGACAGGACAGACTCGGACCGGATATAATAGCCAGACCAGACAGACCCACGTCACGGTGGGACCAAGAGAGTCGAGACGACTCAAGCCCAGGAGAGACGCCTGATTAGAACGACGACAGAGAGATGAAGGTGCGGGAGAGAGGTGGGACAAGGAAAGCCTAGGCAACCGTAGGAGACGACGAGACGAGGTCCCAGCCGCCGCAACGATAATGCCGAGAAACGTGCGCCGTAGTGCGTGTATCAGCCAAGTGAGCACGTATCTTGGCCACCGGGCTTGCACCGGGCGTTGGCGCGTCTCAGCCGCGTCTCCCGATTCCCAAACCTCCCGTTCCACCGGCACCGACACGGCTTGAGCACACAGACCCGCAGTCCGCGAAAAGCCTACTATAGTCACGTTGGCAGAGGGATGGAGTGGTGGAGCGGAAGAGAGAGCGAAGTGGTTGACCATCGTAGTAGCGCACAGAACAGGGGTCAAGTTGCTCGTGTTTGGCCCATGCCGTGAGACTCGTTCACTTTCCGCCCCAACGTGACCTCCCAGTTAGGCAGTTTGATCGCGGCACTTCGGCAAACAATATACCATGCCGAAGTCTGCCGATCTGTCAACCTGGTGACATGGTCGTGTTGAACTACAGTTTCACTCCAGTTGGTGAGCTATGTACGAGCGTTGCATTGGGGTTGTACGTGGTACAGGGCCCAAATAAAGAATAATTAAATGATGAAGTTGGTTGGTACACAAAAAAAGTACGATGCGCCGGCAAAATAAAATAAAGGCAGCAGCCGAGGTCGAACTCATGAACAATGAACAAGGACCAGCACACACAACCTCTACGTCAAACCAACAATAGGTGACAGAAGAATACAGGAAAATAATACATCAATCCTGCACCATACCCTCACTTTGCCACCTGAATACTGAAAACTAACCAATCTGCGCCAAAGGAACTGATTTTGGGGCTTTTCAGACAACACAGATGATTCTAAGGGAATTTGAGGAACACGCCAGGTGGAAAGGCACCTTAATCGTAGAAACAAGGCGGGAATACCGTTTCGGCGGACTTTGAAACTGCCGATACCTGCCGCCATCAAATGGCCTATTTCGGAGGTCACGTTGAGGCGGAAAGTCAAGAGTGTGCCGTGATTCAACGATGGCATCAAAGAGGGGTTTTTTTTTTCAACTCCGGACGTGCGAGCCACTGACTTTCACGCTACGGGGCTTTGATTTAATTTCGCGTCAACGCTTGGTGTCATCACCGAATCCGGCACAACCCCACGCTACACACCCTTTGCCCACCTACCGCTCACCTACCCGCCCGATGTGCAATGACGGGGAAGCCATGGACGAGCTTTGGAGGAAGTTGGATGAGATCGAAAGTGGGTGGCGGGTGAAGGAAGGGTCCCGCTGATAAATCAGGCTGGCGCCCGTAGCGTAAACAGGTAGGAATTATGCTTTGTTGAACCTGTTTCTCAAAATTATGGTTCTTCACCGTGTTGTGACTCGATCCTCTTCAAAGCCTGGACGCTTTAGTATGAATTACCGAAACGTTCCAGCCTGACGGTAACCCGGGCCGCGTCGCGCGCCTAAATACGCTTAAGCATCGCTGCTGGCAGAGATTCCCGCAACGTTCCCACGGTTCATTTTGATCGGCAGAGGTTTAACTTGAATCTCACGACGATCTATGCTAGCCTGAGCAAGTGATAGAGACGATGGGAATCACTGTATACTCTTATTATAAGGACTGAGATTTAAGGCGGCCACAAACCGATCGAAAGAATCATGCTCAATTTGCATACTAAAGACAGGGATCATTAATCGATCATTGTCATATTGCCCGAATCTTAGCAGAACAATTCATGCGCAACAAGTAATCACCAATCAACGAGCCAGAAAATCTAATACTACGCATATATACACTACACAAAGCCAGCCGCGACCAAAAATGAATCATAATCAGTGCTTCTCAGTGCCGCGATGTCGTCGATGTCAAAACCGCTTATGGTTGCCTCGTCTGTCTTGAAGGTGGCATTCAAGGCATCGAAAGCCGGATAGATAGCAGGCTCGTAGGATTGGAACACGGCCAGATGGAATCCTTCACCGGCCGGCGGGGCCGTCAAGGAGCAGTTTTGGCACCGGAAGATAAAGGTGGCCGATGTCGCGTTCCAGAATGAAAGTTTCGAAATGGAAACAAGTCCGCCCGATGAATTTGGGACAAGCTGGGTGTTATTCGTCCTAAGATGCCGTCAGACGCTTATGAGACTGGGGGAAAAGGGGAACTAACGAAAGGGTTGACTGTTGCATGAACATCACATTCTGGAATGTTCCAATGGGACCAGGACTGACAGAGCTTCAGCAGGATGAAAAAAGAAGGGCACCATAAACTCACCTGGTAAAAAGGGTCATCACTCCCGCAACATTCAATCTGTGTAGAATACATGAGTCATTGTGCATGTAAATCAGGCATATCTATGCATTTACTCAGAGATTTCGCCTGCGTTTCCTATCCCAAAGCCAACGAATCCATACGGCACCGGTGTCGTGATTGTGGTGATGAAGTCGTCGGTGAAGGTGCCTTCAGTTGGGAGGACGAAACCGAAAATGGATTCTGTTGCTTCATCCTAACAACATATAAACACTGAACGAAATGGGAGTGATGAAAAATGAGTACTTACGAAGGCCTGGTTGAAGCACAGTCCAGTTCCGGGGTTGCACACTTCAGTCAACTGGCCGAAAGCTGGGGTGCATTAGTCTTGTGTATTGACTATCATTGTGAGGGAAATATACCCGGAAGGATGAAAGGGAAGAGAAGGGCGAGCGCGTGGAGGGACAACATAGTGCAGTGCTCAAACTCCAGATCCCGGACTGGTATTTATCCAATACTGAAAGTGAGAAGTGTGAGTTTCATATCCGGTAATGGAAGGACCTGAGCGTGAAAATGATAATATTGGAGTGGGTTTTTCCTGACGTTCTGATGACAGAATATCAGAGCATCGGTGAGATCAACTGCGGCACAACGCGGTGCCCATAGAAATGTTGAGAGCCATAGCGCAAAGTCCACTGCATTTGGCAGCGTTCACAGCAAAAGTCCAATCCGTGGAACGGATCAAGAAAGAAAGAAGTTTACATGGGAATAAATGACGAGCGCCCATCTTTTGAATCGGTGTGAAAATCAGAGACTCGGGATAAGAATCAGGATAAAATTACCCGGCGCGGTTCCATTTCGAAACATGCCGGGGGTGTAGCAGTACATAGCCGACTGTTTTACGCCGTCTGATGTGGTTGGCGGAATCTAATTGGCCCATCGTCTGATTCATGCTGTAGCTATCATCGGCGTTTATAGTCTGAGCACCGACCAATTGTGTGCGGCGTCGCGCGGAATCGTCGTCCCATTCCCAAAACCGGCCGCAAACTGATGTTAGCTGACTTAGGAAGATCCGTCTCGACATATTAGGGTTACGCGTGACTTTGGTCGCACGGCCAGCGGGATATACAATTGAGAGGGTAGAAGTAAATTTGAGTTCCCGTTTCCCTCTTTCTCGAATATAATTCGTTCACAGTCCTCCCACACGGATGAAAATGGAACGTCGCGTTCAACTGCCAACCGAGATTGGGGAAACTTCTCCCGATGAATGAAGATGTTGGATTTCCACTGCTTAAGTTACGATCCCGCACGACAATAGGTTTCGCTCTCACAGTTCTCCGAGACCAACGGAAATTGAACGTGGAGTTGAATTGTCAAGCAAGATCTGCTGTTCATCCTCGGGGGAACGACGTCAGCCACGAGACGATGATGCCAAGATGTGACTCGATTCCCGTTGGAAGATTTCACACCGTTGTCCTGCTCGTCGTCGGCCGTCATCAGAGAGATCCGAGGAAGTAAGTGCTGTCCGGTTTTTTTTGGCAACGGTCAGCGTTGGAGCGGAGCCGACCGAAAAATTGATAACACAAGATGATCTCCTCCAAGTTAATCAATCACTTCGAGGTTGTCTGACCAGTTCTTGAACTGATCTGTTTCGGTAGTAACCTGCTTAATCTGCATCCTGACCCCTCCAATAGAATCCTTGCCCATCGCCCATCTCATCGGAGGGGATTCCAGCTTCGAGAAGCGATATATCGCCTCGGCACCCAGCCGCGGATCGCCCCGAATACCAGATCCGTCTTGAAACCAGTCGCGAACCACTTGCGACGGTAATCCCTCGCCTCTGTAAGCGTCCGGCGCGGGGAAAAAGACCGCTCCTGTGGTGTGAGCGTGGGTTTTAAATGCTCCCGGTGCGATGGTTGATATCTGTGCGTCTGTTAAACGCCGCGCAGAAATTCCGAGGCATCAAACCTTGATGTTCCATGCCGGATTCATTTCCAACCTTAGCGACTCTGTGAGGCCCTCCAATGCTTTCGAACAGGTCAGTATAGTTCTAATCGTTGATAGATATATTAAATCACCATGTTTACTGGAAGGAAAATTATGAATTAGTGCTACACTTAACATATATATTGCGAGACACACCAAGCAGCATACATCCCAACTATCGGTCCTCCACAGAATCCGACCCCAGAGCTGACGTTCAACAAGCGGCCGCCGATACTTGGTGGATTGACATCGCGAAAGACCCGGACCGCCTCCTTGCTAACTGCCACTGCACCCCAAAAGTTGACGTCGAACAGGGCGCGCGCTGCATCCTCCGGGACGGCCTCGATCTCGCCCACTATCGCGTACCCGGCGTTGTTGAAAACCACATCCACTCGCCCAAACCTTTCTATGGCAGCGGAGAACGCGGAAAGATTTTCGTCGAGCTTGGTCACGTCGCATTTGACAACGAGGAGGCGATCGGGGTTAGCGACAGCGAGGTCTTCGAGGTCAGCTGGAGTCCGCAAAGTCGCGACGGCGATTTCTCCCTGGGCGAGCACGACCTCCGTAAGCGCCCTTCCGAAGCCAGAGGAGGCGCCCGTAACTAAAGCGACCCAATAAGATTTTTGCAGACAGAAAGCAGAAGCGAACTTACTCAGCCATATTCTGGGAGTCAGCGACATGGTGGTGGTACTTGGAGAGTAGTGATGAAACGCTGTCAATTTATTGGCATCTGGTTCTTTCACAGCCGCGAGAAGCTTGATAGAGATCTCAGGCTGAGTCAGGCAGCGTCCGAGTTAACCAATATCCACAAGTCTGTTGAAGCGCAAGCAGGTTTGGAACAGAACAAAAATATCCTCGACACATGCTATAGGTCGACATTGAACACCAATGTCACAGCCATCTTCAGTTGACAATGAACCGAGGCACGCGGTAAGCGTTCGCGGGGCATGTGATTTTCCGACCCAATTTTAGCTGCGAGCGTATAACAGCGCGGGGACTTCCACCGAACGACGCAGCAGCTGCTTCTGCGCTCGCCGGGATTTCCATCATGAGAGACAAACTCGGGCGGAAGAAAACAAGAAGCAAGATACGGCCCAGTCTTGGGGCTCAAATAAACAGATAGATCTGAGTCAATCGCGCTCAGCCTGTTGGTTGGAATGCATCCAGACCAAGTTGGTCGTCGATATCATCTCTCACAGCATCTCTAGGATTTCAAAAGTGATATTTCCAGGTCCAGGGGCCTATTGCGTCGATAAGAATTGTCGAAAAGAAGAGACGGATACAGTATTCCAATTGAGTTGCGCGTGAGAGGGTGAGAAGTTTTCTCACACTACACAGCCACTCGCCTCCCCGAAGACGGTTTTTAACAATGTGACACCCACAAGATACCCATCTACGTATGTAAATACCTTCGGGAAGCAGTGTCATTTGATCCAAAGCCATCTCTGATTTTTCCCCGACCCGATGACTCGGATGTTGCTGTATGACCCAACCTCTGGATCAAAGCGAAGCTTCATGTTTCCCAAATCATTCGTGACTCGTTGATATATAAAGGACACAAGACTGCCGTGCGTTGACAGTGAAGATGACCCCACCCGTGCCCATCAGCTCTCTCATCGTCGAGAATTGGTTCAATGGTATATTCTTCTCTTCAATCTCGAGTTTTATCCTGACGAACATCTTTGCAGGATTGTACACAGCCGCGATGCTGGTGACGCTCTGGGTAATCAGTGAGCTGGTCTCGAGAAACTTGTTCCAGCGACTGTTGAACACGTCACGATAGTTACCGGCACGCGATATACTGGCTCCCGGATGCGGTGGCAAATCGCGCTTGTTCTTGCGTCCTACATATGCTCCACGATGCATTCTTCACTCAACTGGCTGTATTACTCCCAGGCTGTGGACGACAACGAGTTTCCTACTGGCCCAGGTCTCGTGTACTCGTTGACCCATTTGAAAGTGTGGATTGAGGCAACGGGTGACACATTTTTCTGCCTCAATATATTTATGACAGATTGTCTCTTCGTGAGTTCTGTGGTTGATCATGTCTTTTCCCGGCTCATTTTATCCGAAGATATGGCGGTGCTGGGTTGTGTGGAACCGTCGATGGCACATCATTGTGCTTCCCATACTTGCCACTATCAGTGGGGCCAGTGAGTCAAAGTCTCGGCCATTCATCTCCGTCTAATCCTGACATCCAAAATAGTTTTGGCCGGATTCATGATCTCCGACCAAGTCCTTGCGGAGCAGAGCTCAGAAGCATTCACGATTGCTAAAAAATCCGCGGATTTTGTCAGACACAGCACAATCTACTTTTCGCTGTCTGTTGCGACCAGCTTGACCACCACCTTTCTCATTACTCTGAGAATCCTCCTCGTTCAACGCATGGGCAAAAAGGCCGGAACTGGTTCTCATCGCACTTTCAACCCAATCATGGAGATCCTCATCGAGTCAGCCGTGTTATATTCCGCCACCCTTCTTATATTCGTGGTTCTGGATGTCAAGAAGGATACAAATCTCTACTATGCCCAAAATATTCACGCACAAATGGCGGTAAGATAGCAGTGGACACTCAAAAGTGCGCTAACACACCGCTTAATTTAGGGGCTCGCTCCTTTGCTTATTATCTTGCGAGTTGCTGCGGGACATTCGAGACCACAAGAAGACTGGAGTGGCAACCTATCTGGTAGCTTGAAATTTGCTCCGAGCAACAGTACACTCTCGGCCTCCAAACAAGACGTGGGGGCATGAGAACTTGGTCGAATGCTGAAGCGAATGTATCTTGCATGTACATATACAGTACCTGAGATGTGAGAGAGTCCCCACCTCTATATACTGGGCCCACTTGAATCCAAGGAAATTCCCATATTGACAGACCCGTCATGATGTGGTCAATGGGTACTAATGACTTGAGTAGGCGCATCGGGAGAAATGCGGTGGCGATAACTTGAACAGAGTTCCCGGGTGTTCATCAAGCTCGTGCTAAGGCTCCAACCCTTTCCGTTTTTATATGTTTTAAATGGTAAAAACCATTTCTTTTTCCGTTTAATTTGCGGACCTGCGTAAACAGTAAATGGATAGTAAACAAACAGTTTAAACGGTTACCAACCCCAGCTATTGTCGACGTCCTGTGATCACTATGTCAAGTGAGTTCTGAGGCTTTAGGACTGTAGAAAGCGATATTCATAGTCAGATACAGGCACAGTGCAAAAATAAGGACCTACTCACCAAGCGGCGTTCACCCGGCGGGAAGTGGGAATTATCCAAATTTAGACAGAGGTCAATGGCGGGCGGAAATCTCCGCCTATCGACGCGCCGCTGCCAACCAGTGGAATTCATGTGTCTTTGTCAAAGCCACGCAAAATTCTGTTGTCATAAGTCAGCTTTGAAACATAATACCTGGCATCTACGCCAGCTGCACAGCTATAATTGAACACTCCCCCAAAATACAGTCGTAAACTAGGAAGCGAAACACAACGTAGAAGCGAAACACCGGCCCGTTCGCTAGATTGACGGGCCCTGATAAACTCGAGTTTTTGGGAGGTCATTTTCCTTATTATGAAACCGCCTTACATCGAAAAACAGTTTAAACGGGTTTTAAACGATTTGTTACCGTTTCCGTTTTGTTTGGGACAATCCACAAAGGGAAACGAAATGGTTGGAGCCTTAGCTTGTGCCGATGTGCTAAGATTTTTCTTGTGCTTATCACGTCGCGGCGGGATGCTGGTTGATGTTTACTGTTCAAACTTCTGATTTCCCACTGTATCAGAGCTTCCGATCCTGTATAGTGGGATGGTATAGTTCCTGCTGTTACTATTTCGGGTTCCCGGGGTCCCTTTCTTCAACAGCTTCGGCTCTTCTAGTTCTCCGACACTGATAAAAATGAAATGTCGGGCTCAACTGCCAACCGAGATCTGCGGAAACTTTTCCTTGCTGATGAAGGTTGGGTGAAGCTCCTATTTCCCCAGGTAAGCATTGATTCCAATCCCGCGCCATGGATGCGCTCTCCCAGTCGCCGATGGAATGGAACGTCGTGTTCAACTGCCAACCGAGATCTTCTCCCGGCTAATCCTTGGCTGGGATCCTTGGCTGAGGGGGAAGTTTTGTTAGCTGTAGAACAAAGAAAAAGATTCGTTGAAAGGTATTATTTCACACCGTCGTACGGGCTCGCTGACCATCAGTTAGCCTGCTTTCGCAACGGCTGGCGTTAGAGCGGAGGCAACCCAAAATGTTTTCGAACAAATCATGATCTCTTCGAATTCCGAATTAAACACTCATCTCGAGGTTGGTCTGACCAGCGCTCGAACTCATCTGTTTTGGCAGAAACCAAATTTTAACTTCCAATTGGAATTGTTTCCCACAGCCCATCGCATCAGAGGGAATTCCAACATGGAAAACCGAAACATGGCCTTGGCGGTCAGTTACTACAGGCTACGTGCCTTCCTCCCCGTCATGTGAGAGTGGGGCTTAAATGCTCCCGAGAAATTGTGCATATCTGCCGTTAAATGATCCGGAAGAATCGAACCTTGACATTCCATACCGGGTTCATTTTCAGCTGTAGCAATTCAGTGACCCCTTTCAAGACTGAACACTGAACTGAGTATTTAGTAAGTGCCGTGGTGCCAACATGCGAGGTAAGGTGTGAGGTTTAGGCCAGTCGACGTAATAAGTTCTAGATTCTGTCCGCGGATCAACACTCACGCAAAATCTATTCCATTGAGTTAGACAAGCTGGACAACCTGTGAAACACGGTACAGCCGCAGAGAACCGCCGAATGATGATATCCATTCACGCTTCGCACCAAATCACACCCCTCCTAGCTCATCAGTTGGTCACGAGAACACTTATAGGTTAACTGACACATTTCCCCAACTTGATCGGAATCAACCAAGATGAATCAGACTAAAAAAGGGATTATTCTACTGGGCTGTATGGCATGGATAATGATCTGGCAGTTGGTCCCACGAGCTTCCTTAGAAAGCTAGGTCGATAGAACATTGAAAATTAGACAGTCTGCCGTTATGCGGAATATTTAAAGACCAGTCGCAGGTTTTTGAAGCGCCGAGTTTAAGATGGCTCCGCCCTTGCCCATCAGCTCGCTCATCGTCGAAGACTGGTTTCATGGTTCGTTGTTCCACACAAATGACCCAAGATATCATACAAGTTGATTGCCTCGATTCTCACAGGCTTGTATACAACTGCACTGCTGGTGACTTTCCGCACAATCGGTGAGCATTTTTGATTGGATCCACCCACGTTTAAGCCTTAAACTTTCGCCGCCAGTCATCAGCAAGCGGTATTCTGGATCCCAGAAAAAGAACAGGATCGGGCTTGTCCTCGCGGCGTATATTTGCTCCACAATGCATGCAGCACTGAATTGGGTGTACTACTCAAAGGCGATCGACGACAACGAGCTCCCTACTGGTCCAGGTCTTCTGTACTCATTGACACATTTGAAAGTCTGGATTGAGGGAACAGGTGACACATTTTTCTGCATTAATATTTTCATGGCAGACTGTGTCTTTGTGAGTTCTCGTCAATTGTCTCCTCCTTTAATTTGTCTTACGCCTTTCTAGATATGGCGGTGCTGGGTCGTTTGGAATCGTCGATGGCCAGTTGTTGTGCTCCCAATATTCGCCACTATTGCTGGTGCAGGTGAGTGAAGCTACCACATTTAATTCCTGTGTGGGACTTCACATTTGTTATATTAGTTTTGGCAGGATTCATCATCTCCGATCAAGTGGGAGCGTTACGTAGCTCGGAGGCTTTCACAGTCGCCAAAAAGTCCGCAGAGTTCGTTAGATTCAGCACCATCTACTTCTCTCTGTCGGTGGCCACCAGCTTGACCACGACACTTCTCATTTCCTTGAGAATTCTCCTGCTTCGACGGATGCCCAGAAAGACCGAAACCGGCCACACGTTCAATCCGCTCCTGGAGATACCCATCGAGTCCGCTTTGCTCTATTCCGTCACCCTCCTGACATTCTTGGCCCTGGATGTAAGGAAGGATGTCAATTTGTACTACGCGCAGAATATCCACGCGCAAATGGCGGTACGATTCACGGTTGAACCTTCCCGAGGAGAACAATTGACTCTAATTATCTAGGGATTTGCGCCTTTGCTCATCATCTCGAGAGATGCCGCGGGCTACTCCAGACCAGTCGAGGAATGGAGTACCAAGCTTTCCGGGGACTCGGAGAACACCAGTACAGCAACAGACTCCAAAATTGGTGCAGAGGCGTGATTAGTTTACATGTTTACATTTCTATCTATGTACCGCCTGCGTCTAATATTAAAAGACCGAGGTCAGCCAAAAGCCAACTACGACGGAGCGTAATTGCGACGGCAGCACATGTTGTTAGCCGGTGGGATGTTCTTGAATTCGTGAAATCCAACTCGTGCAACACCTCCTTTGGACACTGTCATTTTTCAGCCGTCTTCGCCTCTACCTACAGCGCGCATTGAAAGCAGTCGTCTATTGGAACGGGTCACGAGGCAAAGACCAGAGCTGATGCGGCATGCGCTTCAACTTCGAGTTTTTCAACCTTGCGATCAAAAAATGATCGCCGGTACTGGCAGGTTTCATTCCGTTGATCCGAGGCTACATCTCCGTCGAGTCGAGAGGGGACACTCGATTACTATTATGTTATCTTGACAGCTGCCAAAGATAGCACCAGATAACGGCTCCCCGCTCTCCCTGCTCGGCTCCCGCTCCTGCCCGTCTCCGGCGGGACGCTGCCGCCGCCTCAGGCCGCTGTTTTATTCCCAGAATGTGGGGAGGGAATGTCATACTTTTTTTTACCATTACTCAAGATTCATTCTTACAAATAATACGACATACTAGAATGATAGCTTAGGATTCTCAGCCAAGCCGCGTCGATCTCCGGGGGGCCTTCCCCTGGCTCGTATGGTCAATGAATCCGCGAATTCAAGTTCCGTGATCAGTGAATATTATCTACATACGGCTTTCTCATCCGACCGTCAACTAATGGTACAGCGCATGGAATTCCCCGGTGACTGTGCTCCTCGTTGGAAGTCTCTTAGCTCTCATGAACCACTGTTGGTGAAATAAGCAGATTGAACTTAGGCCATATTTTATAGATACCCTCTTCAATATTCTACCAGACAGGCACTACGTGGGTCCTGCGCTCACATCTGAGCCATAAGACGGTCGCGCATGAAGCCAGGAAGAGGCGTGACTTCTCCACGTGGCCTGAATATGCCCATAAATAGATCGTGAGCGAGCTGGTCAATCGGTGTTTAAGCTCGAAAAGAGGTTGCAGACAAACTTGAATGCGAGTTGAATAGTCCTGAGCTCGAGGACAGGCTGTAACATGTATGCAATCAGCAAGTGAAATGCAACATGGATTCATGCCGAGGTTCTGCAACATAAAGCCCAGGAGGACTTGCTAAAGTCCACGTCAAATGGTTCAATTCTGCTTTTCAGAATACTGAACGTCATCAATGATTGTAGACATAGAACCGGAAATCTGCTTATATCCTGGACATGGTTGGCTCCGACTCAAACTGACATGATGAAACTACCGTAGTTAATTTCAAAGGTTGGATATTAATGAATAAGGCCTAGGTTTGAGGCTGAGTTGTAGTCTGTCTGGTTCTTGATAGTATAGTAAGTACATGATAGAGACATACCTGATTTTATAGACACGTAGATTTGGTGCTTTATGAGCGAATTATGAGACCGAGGACCTGTAGGCAATTAGAGAGTATGTCAAGTGTTCTGTAATGATATACCGTGATCATGAGTCATTGATGTTCATTTGGACAAACCGAACCCGCAGGATTTTAGAGTTATATCAATAAACAAGTTCAAGTTTAGAGGGTGAACCTATTTACATTGGCCGTGCCCTTACTACCGCGAACGGCTATCATTCAACGTTGAGAATTCCAACCGACGTGCCCGCACTTGACAATATTGTTAATGTGGAGTTCGCCTCGCTGGGAATCAACTTGGGAGGTATCATGAAACAATCCCGCATAGCTTGAATATACCAGATTCCTAGGTAAGCCGAGTGCCATTGAGATTTCGGGGATCTAGAGTTGGGTAATCAATATGTCAAAGCCGGAGCTCCAAACTCGGAGTTGTCGACGAGATCTGGTGTTTTGGATGGCATATTCTCCCCCATTTCCTTCTCGAACAAACCCATTTGTGCGTTCATGATGGCAGTACGACATCGCGGTGCAAGTTCCCAATAATTCCCAATGCGGCATCTGCCATTAATCAGATCAATTTCAGCTTCCTGACGTTGTTCGGTCCCTTCTCCTCGGATGTCAGCATAATAGTAATCTAGTGTGGACTCTCGAGTCGAAGGTGCCAAAAGCTCGGAGGGTGAATACCTCCACCAGACGTCCCTGCAAATCGCCTGCAGTTCATTCAAGCATATGAACTTGAGATGCAGGTATTGCCTGCGAGCGCTTGGCGAGCGCCGAGTCCAAGACATTGATGAGCAGACCGGATTTCGGCTTACAGGGCTCACTCCCGCGCGGATGTGCAGGGAGCTCTATTGGATGAGCGCCCGGAATTTTGGTGCGATCCCGATTTTCAGAGCAACGAGAGGGGCCGACGGCTCTGACGTCCGTCGGAGTCGAGGGACGGACTCGCATTGGGGCCTAAGCACGGGATTTGATGGCATCAAAGAGGCATCATTTATGTATTCTTTCACGTCTTCAGAGCGGCGCGCCGCCCAGGATATGACTGCACTAGTACTGTAGACGACGAGTACCCAACGCGCTTCGTCACTCCCCCTAATAGATGCCTGGAAAGCCCGGGAGAATAAGAGACATGAATAAATCCAAGACATAGAGAACGAGCGAAGACGGTAAAATAGGAGGGCGAAGCGAGACGAGTTCGGTTGAGGAATCAGGAGCGGGATTAGAGCGAATACATAGCTGGCACTAACCTCAACCCTAAGACTCAGAGTGTCCGGGAGAATCATTGCAAGATAAATCCAGAGGCAACATCACCTCGGAGACAGTCTCGAGGCTAGATGGGATTACCGACTCAATTTGAAGCACGCGGCGAACGAAAGGAAGCTCAGTAGGAGACAGGACAGACTCGGAAAGGATATAATCGCTAGACCAGGCAGACCCACGTCACGGTGGGACCAAGAGAGTCGAGACGGACCCAGGAGAGACGCCTGATCAGGACGACGACAGAGATGAATCCTACAAGACGAGTGCCCGAGAGATAATATAATCATGAGCGACCGGAGAGATCTAGAATCACGGGGGAACAAGGGAAGAGCAGGACTAGCTAGATGAACGAGGGCGGGAAGATGGAGCCCGGGGAAGGACACGACCCAAGGGAGATTCAAGACGGGCGCTTGGAAGCTCCCCGCTCGTGCTCGCGCCCGTGTATGCAGGCAGAGGAGGGAGGGGATCACGTTGTGAGAGGAGAGCCGCGTATGCTGCGGGGCTTAGTCGCTTCGAGGAGGGCGATGCATGGGTGTAGGGGAGGAGATGAAGGAGGGTGATTTATGGGGGCGACAGCTGCACGGCGCCCGGCGAAATCCCAGCGTGTCTGGTGAGAAAGAGAAAGGAGTAACCGGGAGAGGAGGCGTGTGCGGGCCGCGGCGCTGCCTCGATTTCGGCGGAGGTGGGCGCGGGGAGGATGGAGGGAGGAGGGGATGGTGTGGGATTCTGGCGGCAAGATGAGCGAAGGGGACGATTTGCGCGCTGCGTCGATTTTGGAGGGAGGAGGGCGAGGTTACCCAAGAAAACGCTATTGACCCAGACGCGAACGACGGGATAATTGAGCAGCCCTAATCGGCCTGAAAAAAATCGTGCATCCTGCTCGATATATTTACTCATCGTAGCGGCTGGTTGCGAGCCTACCACTGCTGTCTGATTGAAGCAGCATTCCGAGTCGCTTCATATCTAGCAAATACAGGAGTATTCGCAGAGTGTCCCAGAGCCGCCCAATTTCCGGGAGATATTATCTGATCGATACAAGTAGTGGCAGTCGCCATCATGTAAGGTGTCGCGATGTTTCCACTGCCATGATACCGAATTCTAGATCTATAGCGCTGGCCGATATGGAGAGGCGACGATATCTGTGGCGCGAGGTTGATAGGAATATCGTTGTAATCCGGGCTGTGCTTGCACGAACGCTGGAGCTCGTCCTGGAACACCACCTCTGCGCTCAAATCCTGACATCGCCTGGCCAAGACCTTGGCTACTGCCAACGACCGAATGAGGCCTCCTCCATAAACGTCCGGACGCGAAGCCGCGAGCATCCGACGTATCTCTACCGCCTCCTTTATATCATCGTACGCAGGGATGTTCTGCCACAGCGCGAGACGTCGATTCGCACGGTTGTGCAGTGCCGCACCAAGATGAGGCGAGAACAGTCCCGGATTATCACGTGTCAGCTCGCGCGCGATGTGGACGGCGCGCTCGGCGAACTCCAGCGCCTGCTGATGAAGGTAGGGCAGTTTGCTGTAGCAGGTGGATGCGTTGAGTAACGACGCCGCGAGATCCGGCTTGTAGAGCTCTGGCGTACAGGATGCCAGTTCCTCGCGAAGCGCAATTGCTTCATCTATTATACGCATCGCAGGTAAGACGGCGTCGGCGTCACGGCTATAATTTGCCATGTTATTGAGAGCGACGCTGAGCCCAGCCTTGTATGCGGTGTCGTGCTGGGATAAATATCGGAAGATGGCCACAGCTTCCTCTATGTGCTCCAAAGCATCTTTGGCGTTCCCCAGACGACTGAGAGCGGCGGAAAGACCGATGATTACGCGTGCGAGCCGTGCATCGATATCTGATGGCGGTGCATCGTCCTGGATGGAGGCGCGGTACATGCGGACAATCTGGACGTACGTTTGTCGCGCGTCCTCGTACATCCCAAGGTCGAGCATTTGCTTGCAGAGATCCTCGAGACCGGTAACAGTCATGAGGAAGGGGATCTGCGTCTTATCCGGGGAGCGCAGAGCACGAAGAAGTGCTATCGACTGTGAGATGACGTCCTCGATCTGGTCTGCAGGATCATCGACCGCATACTGATGGGTAGTACCGCTCAGGTTGCCCTTGTCGATTTCGTCCGGACTAGTCGGCGCTGGCGAATGTTGTTTCAGTGCGTCCTGGAGCGTTTGGATTTTGACCCGCAGGTACTGGGCCTCTATCCTAGACGTTGATTGTTGTAGGTCCTGACAAGACATGGTCGTCAAACCAGCTAAATAAGAACCAAGGTTAACGCACTCTGGAGGCTCGCTGTAACGATGACTGCATCATAGTCCCCGACATTCGAGCAAGGCCAACAACAGAGCCCGCGTAATCCGGGTCTGCCTCTGCTTTGTATATGCGCTGTTTCAGATGCTCTTCTATGAAATCCAGTCGTTGACTTGTTTCTGCGCGGAATTGCTCGTTCAAGGCGTTAGCGCGCGTGACAGCAATTTCGATACGCATGAGACCTTTCATCTTAAATATCGTGGGGTGCCAGTGAGTACACAAGGGTTGAGACAGAAGATAGTGACATACGGAAAACCGTCGTCTCAGATCTATAACAGCGTTCTCAATACGTTGTAGATTTTTTAGCGCGTCGGCTGTCGTTTGACCGCGTAAGAGAGCCCTGAAGCGCTTCCTTTTGCTATCGACTCCGGCGTGCAATGCCAAGCATTTATCAAGGCAGCCCGCAAGTGCCCTGATGGCAAGTTACTACACGGGAGTGAAATCATGAACGCGCGGGCTGGTGGCGTACAGTTCTAGTTCAGAGCAGGCGTCACGTAGTTCCTGCCCGGTCTCTCTGGTGATCTCTTCAGCATTCGTCCCAAGACAGTCCTGGATAGCCTGGAGATCACGGACAATATTGACTGTGCAGGCGTCTGTATCTGGGAGCTGTTAAGAACCAGGCCGCAGAATCAGGACGCGAAAGAACTTGAAAATGTGCTCGAAAAGACGTACTTTACCCACCAGTGTCACTGCGACCTCACGGAGCTTTTTCCCCAGTTCCAAGAGTGCAATGATACTAGCTGCAAGTCCAATGGCCTCCATGAGGTGCTACGCAACGTGCTAGTAGAGTGGTGAAAGGCGAAAGCAAGCTGTATTAGCAGCTACCGCCTCCAACGTGGCGATGTATGATTGACATTCATTTAGACTCGAACCAGTCGTTATTTGCGGTATCGTCGTATCGATGTCAGTCGATCAATAGTGTAGCTGAATAGTGATCGAACGACTGTCTTCGAGATCTCACGCCTTTGGGATTGGCTCGAGTCTAACATTCGGCTCGCCGCCCAGGTCATTCAAGACGACTGTACCAGTACTGTAGACGTTGGTAGTACCCAAAACAGCCCTCCAACGCAATGCATGTAGATAGTGTATCGCATATGAGCATAACATGACAATGACAGACTAGCGCTATCTTTTGACCCGACCACGCCCACAACGCGTACCCAACACCGAGCAACGAGTAACAAACAATGAGCGCGCTCAAAGCTTGCCGATGGTCGCGGCGGAGATGCTCTGGCCCGAGGCCTTTGCGCGCTTGCGGAGCATCTGGGTCGACTTGTTCCCGCGGAGCCCACCACCCCACTGCCGGCGCTGGTCCTCGTACTTGTCCGAGCTGCGAGGCGGCACTTAGTTTAACATGGACAAAAGAAAGAAAGAGACACGCACAAGTTGGCCTTGGCCGCGCTCACAATCGTCGCCAACTCCCGCGAGTCCTCGCTCTTCACATCCTGCAGCGCGAGTACGGCAGCGGTCTTCTTGTGCACGACCGTGCCCAGACGCGCCTTGCCCTTGACGATGACGTACGGGACGCCCATCTTGCGGCAGAGCGCGGGGAGGAAGACGACGAGCTCGATGGGGTCGACGTCGTGGGCGATGACGACGAGCGAGGCCTTCTTTGCCTCGATGAGCGCGACGGTGTGGTTGAGGCCGAACTTGACGAAGAGGGGCTTTTTCGAGTCCTGGGCGAGTGTTAGACGGGAGTAGTAATTGGATACTCGAGCACGCACCTTGGTCGAAGCATCCTTGTTCTCGGCGGCCGCGGCAGCAGTAGCCTCAAGACGAGTCTTCTTCTCGAGCTTGGTCTCGGGGCGGTACTTGTTGAGGAGCTTGAACAGCTGGGTGGCGGTGTTCTTGTCGAGGGTGTGGGCGAACTGGGCGATGGCGGGGGGGACCTTGAGACGCTGGTGCAGGATGACCTTCTGGCGCTGGAGGCGGATGTACTCGGGCCACTTGACGAAGCGCGTGAGGTCGGTCTGGGGCTGGATGTCCTGGCCTGTCCAAGTCTATTAGCTTTTAAGATAAAATGAATGGGGGGGGTACGCACCAATTCCAAAGTTCTTGGGGGTGCTCTCAAAGAGCGGGTTCTTCTTGGTCTTGGTGGGCTTGCTGGCGCCGAACGGGGCCGCAGCGGGCTTCTTGCCAGATCCGGTCTTCTTGGGGGGCTGGTCATGGAGACGGGTCAGCGTGCATCTTTAAAAAAGCTACACGGCCCCGGAGCTCTAACGCCCGCACGGGTGTGCGGGCCCAGCAGCGTGCACACATAAAGTGGCCGCAACACAAACGCAGGGTTACTGGTTTGGTTTACTGGGGGGTCTGCAAGAGATACATCAGCAAACGACAAACGGCATCCACAAGGAATACTTGCCATCCAGCTCAAAATACGGTGCAATGCGAGCGTGGAGACCCCGTAGAGGCTCCTCCGGGGTGTGCGTGCAAAGGGCTTACCATTTTGGCGGGTGTCTTGAGGAGGGGAGGTGGGGGAGGAAGGAGAGAGGTGAATCGACTTTTTCAATCGCAGCCGAGGGTCACGTGTTTAAACGTTTAAACGCGGTTCCGAATTCGGATTCAATGATTCCTCAGTAACCTCCTTTCGGAGGAGTTCTCGGGTCTGGTCATACTCAAGCCAATGACCATGAGGGAGAATGACTCGCAGGATTGGGAACGATGACAAGAGGATACGCCATACGAGTCGGGCGGATGTTCGGAGCCTTTTGAGAGAGTAGAATGAGAATGATAATTTGGAGTTGTAAAGAGAACGCGGCGATGCCATGTTTCGGCACGAAAACTAGTGCTGAATGCGATGGCAGAAAGCGGCGCAGCGGAATACGGCGGCGGGGGTTGGGGACTCAGAATACTATAGTGATGATGAGGGGGTGTGCATATTTCGGGGTAAGGAGTCGCCTTTCGAGCTGTGAAATTGCACGCTGCCGCCGCCAATCCATCCCGAAGGGGATGTGCGAGGGGCTTACGGCGGGATTTCGGGAGCGAAACAGAGCCACCACTCGATGAAGGGTCGCGCCGCGACGAATATGCATTATTGAATTTGTGGACAAAAGTCGCGGTCTAGGTAAACGGAGGTAGCACGACCAGGCGTCTTCGTTCACGGACGTACAGACGGATGGTGGACTCGGGGCATCGGGTGTCGGGCGTGGCGGAGGCGCGCGCGGCGGGAATAATTCTGCATGCGGCAGCGGCGCGAAGGCCTCCAGCGATACGGACGCGCGAGGCAGTGCGCGTCGTGTTGCGCAGAGAGAAACGGGGTGGACGTCTTACGAGCACAAACGAAACAGTCTTGCCCAGAAGTCGGGACTTTGGTCCCGATATATAGATTAAATCCTGCGTGACTCCGATCAGAGGAGCACCAAAACACAAACCCGCGAGCGCAGTGCAGTGTGAGATGCCGGAGAGGAGACGAGAGAAGAGGAAATACGCGATCAATTTGTCCAACGTGCGGCCGTTCAATCCCACTATAACGATTGCCAGAGTATCCTTACCCCCATCCGTCGTTTTCCATCCGAAATACTCGTCGAAATTTTCAGTTTGTATGGGGATTTCGAGCCGACCAGGGAATCAGGGCCACGAGCCATGGATGGAACGCGCTAGCGAATGGGCCGTTTCTCGCCTTGACCCAGGTGGGCTTCCGGCGGTGCCAACCATCCACTCAGCCTCACGGTCAGAAACACCGGCGTTGCGTCTCCCCACGCGCCTACACTTGAACTCCTCGCAAAACATTCAGGGCGTTGGCGGTCGGCCACCCCCGCCTGTCCGTATGCCAATCTGCGACATCTTTCGGGCGCGAAGGACAATACCAGCCTTTTGGAGAGTCTCGGACTTCAGTGTCGGGGGAGCGCTGCCACGACTGCCTGTGAGATAGCGCCGTCCTTGACAACGCTCCTGTTGAGCGGCAACACCGAGAGTCTGCTGGTATTTGCCGGATTCCTGTTCCATCAGTTCCAGCTGGGATCGTGTACCGCTTATGGATCCATAAGCGGTGGGCCTTCCCCCCTGTGCAATGAGAAAGCTGTGATCATAAAAATATGGAAACACGGTAGATGCAAAAAGAAAGAAAAAAAGAAATTAGCCCCGTCGCTTTGGCCCTTCATCCCTGCGACCCAAGACATTCCTCCCTCAGCAACGCAAATATGTGAACATCCAATACCTTCCCGTTCTTGAACACCGCATTGCGCCTCCGTCCCTCAAACGTATACCCGGCCTTGCGCAGGACCGCCATGCTGCCCTCGTTACCGCCAAAGACGCCGGCCTCCAGCCTCAGCAGCTCCGGAATCGTCTCAAACGACCACCTGCTGAAGGCAACCACAGCCTCGGTCATGGTGCCCGCGCCCCAGTGCGCCTCGCCAATCCAGTACCCGATCTCCATCGTGCGCGACTCGACGTCCGCGAACGGCTTCAAGCCGATGGCGCCGACGAAGGTGCCGTCGGGGCGGGTGACGGCGAAGTCACGCAGAGGGAGCGTTTTAGTGGCAATAGAGATCCAGGACTCGGCGTCTAAGAGGGTGTAGGGGTGGGGGAAGCGGTTGCGCATCCATTGCGCTATCAGGGGGTTGTTGGCTTCGCGGGCACTGGAAGGGGCGTCAAGGACGTGGTAGGGGCGGATGATGGACCGGGAAAGCGTGAGGATGGGGATGGGGGATTCAGATTGAGCTTGAGTCTGAGACTCTGTCTGCTCGGCGGCGCCATTATTTTGTGAAGTTGACGCCATCTTTGATATGCAGGCGGGTACTGTGAGAATTGTAGAGGCAGCTCAGTCGAGAGGTGTTTAAATGCTGAACCAAGGGACTCTGGCGAGTCAAGATAACTTTCGAGACTGAGTCACAAATCAATGGATTCAATTTTTACTTCGGCGCAAACAGAACTCAGTGAGGCTCTGAGATTTTTTTCATCTCCATCTATGTTATTGAGAATTAACAGCTCATGAGTGCATGAGCCCCAGTGAAAATCCCGTATGCCGGAATCTGCCGCGGTCTGCCATCATCTGCCGAAATGTTGCCATTTCTGCCAAATTCTGCTGCTATCCGGCATCTCATTCTATCTTCGCAGTAAACCACAAATTTACTTACGCCACTCTTGCGACTCAATGACCTATCCGACGCCGCGGGCACCGCCTCCACCGTGTACTACGCTGTCCTTCTCACTCTCAACGTACAGTTGCCGCCGATCATGGATGTCATGGCCGAAGCCGACTTCTAAAGGGGACAAAGCAAGCAGTTCTGACCCCAGTGGCAGAAGTCGGGACTTTGGTCCCGATACATAGATTAAATCGTAGGACTCAGAGGAGTAACACATCTACGAGCGCAGTGTGAGATCCCGAGACGAGAGGAGAGGAAATACGCACAGGTGCTTATATCCATACGTGTAATCTACTAGCCTGGGCTACAACACCCCCGCCCCCGTCCCGCGCTCGAAGAACACCGCGCCCCCCGGGCTGTCCGTGAGCTTGTACCGTGAGCTTGTACTGCAGCGCCGCGCTCCGTGCCAGCAGCCGCACACCCCCGCCCCGGGCGGTCCCCGGCCCCGCGTGTAGCGCTACCTGTAGTCGAGTCGCCGTCAGTCAGGATTTATGTCAGGATGAATTCGAATCACAATGAGCCTGGATTCGAATCACCCTGAATCAGATGAGAGGAAAGGAGACGAAACGCAACCGCACCTGGCCGCTAACAGCCCCGCTGCGCCCGCTCGCGAGCGGAAGCACCTCCATGTGGAACGCGCACTGCTCGCGCAGCGCGCGGATTTGTCTGTCGGGTGAGTGCGTGAGTGCTTGAGTATGATTTAAATGAAATGAGGGGTGAGGGAAGAGGGAGAGGAAGGAAGGAAGAAGGGGGAAGAGGGAAGACGCACCCTCCGACACGCAGCGCCCAGCGCGTGGCACCGCCGCGTCAGCTCGAGTGCGGGGGCGACGCCGAGCCACTCGAGCGCCACGAGGTCGTCGAGGAGGACCAGCGTGTCCGCATCCGCGTTCGCTTCTGTGTCCGCTTGTGTGTCCGCGTCGGAATCACCTTTAACTTCAGAGGGCAACGCGGCCGGCGAGAGAGCGTGAACTAGCGCATCGAGCGCGCCGCGCAGCCCCAGCGCGAGGACGTCAACGAGGAGGAAGGACGGCGCGGCGAGGGGGAGGTTCTGCGTGTGCGTGAGTCAGCGTCAGCTCGGTATAATTTGTAGATACAAAGTGGGGACACACAGATCTAGCAGCGATCGCGCGCCACCGCGCGGGGTTCTCCGAGACGGAGAGGACGACCACTTTGGGGTTCTCCTTCTCCTCTCTTGCCTCCGTAGAACGCGCTTGCACTATCGCGCCGGCGCTAGGCTTGACTCAGGTGCTCGACAGCCGCACGGTGCAGGACAAAGTCGGCGGGGGACACGAGCTGGTCCGTGACGAGAAGGAGGACGCCACGCGGGAGGTTGAAGGGGGCGAACATGCGTGTGAGGGGGCACGGGGGCGGGGGCGGGGGCGTGGCTTGGAGCGTTGGAGGTGGGATGGAACTGAGGCGGAATCGGATTTGGGCGGATGATTTGAAGGTGTTGAAGCAGGCGGCCAGGTAGCGTCACTCATCAACCAGACTCTACAAATAATCGCTCTAAATTTTACGTCCAAGCTTTCCAATTTCAAGTGCAGTGGTTGATTTTTTTCAACCAGTTGTTCAGATAAATTACTCGTTTTCAACTTCTGCCTGCCTTCCACGGGTTCACCGCTTATTCAGATATTCTGTTAACCTTAGGCTGATATGGCCAGGATATGTGCTTGGGTGTGTGGAGCAGGGAGAGTCGGTGCCGCTCAGACCGTGTGCGCGGATAGGGGTTTTTAATGTTCCCAGCATCCATCAGATCATCAAACCCTCTGCACAGCCATCCGATTCTTGGGGGAATGGGGCAAGCCCCAATTAAGTCATATTCTCGACTTGTTCTCGACGGCCTGCATTCAGCGGTACCGTAAGCCCCAGCGCTTGTCCTGCCAACCTCACATGCCAGTCACATCTCTGTCGGCATTGCCAACCTCGTGCGGTCAACCCACCTACCCGGGATTTCATCCCGGTCAATCCCACCCGTTCTTGCGTCAATTGTGCACCCTTCCCTGTAGTGCTATAAGTACGTGTCATCCTATTCCAACGCCTCAAAACATGCTCCCGAGGCCCGCCTGCATGAATAGCATCCAAATGCGGCTAGATGTGATGCATAAACGGGACTTCCGAACGAGAGCATTGAATATGTCGAGACTTCAATGAGTTTTACTTTTACTGACGACTTCTCAAACTAATTTCGGTGACATACCACCCGGGTGCAGTGAACCGTCACCAGACTCGGATACAATTTCTCGCCAGGAAACGAAGCTGTTAGTTGCTCTGCCGCCAGACTAGAATGCCGCACCTGGACGACAATGACCCATGCCCAGCTCTGGTCTCAAGTTTCAACCTGAAATGTCGTCGGAGCGAGCTGCAACGACTCCCAGTGGCACTCACTCGAGCTTGCTTGACAATGACACTAACTTAATTTCGTTCGTTTGCCTGTCAAAGTCATGAAACCGGGGATAACGCGGCGGAGATTCGCTGTAAGTATCATACATATACTTTGCTGTTCGCTTTCCTTCTCGACGCCTCACGATTCTCTCCCGTCGAAAAATCGTCTTTGCTGGTGGCCGCTTCACATCCCCAGCATGTCTGCAAAGGACACCGTCATCGCGAAGGGCACCGTGGATACGACAGACTCCGGGTCCGGGACGGAGGGTGTCCTGAAGGAGAAGGAAATCGGCAAGGAATACGGGACCGACGACTTCAAAGGGGCTGCGAGAGACACAGTGTGCGCTTGCACTTGCGACATCGGCTGCAATTGCAAATGCACTTGCCGGGACCATTGCGTGTGCCGCCTTAGCCTTTGCGACAAACAATGCGGAACCCGGGTATCCCGAAATTTGGTCGTCTCAATTGACGGCACCTCCAACCAGTTCGGCCTGTATGTGAGTCATCGAGTCCTCTGGAGCAGCGGGACGCGTCCTTACCTCCTATCAGAACACCAATGTCGTGGAGCTCCACAGTCGCGTCGTTCCATCGGGGAATCAGTCCAAATATTACAACTGCGGTATTGGGACCTACGTACCCTATGATGTAAAAATGTCCTTCAAATATTGGTGGCAGCGGGTGGACAATCTGATTGACTTGGCTTTCGCATGGTAGACTTCATTGCATTATTTCATTCCTGCGGCTTAATCAGGATGTCTAGGAATTTCAAGCATATCATTCTCGAGGCGTATCGGTGGTTGAGCCGCACATACCAGCCCGGAGATAAGATATTTTTCTTCGGTAAATGTCTCACAATCGGCCCCTTGCGAAAAAGCCGCTAATTCGAACCCGCAGGCTTCTCTCGAGGTGCATATCAAGTTCGAGCCTTGGCGGGGATGATCGAAACAGTAAGCATGTGCGATCCTGGTTGATTTTTGCTCATTCGAACTTTCATCGCCTCGCAGGTCGGGCTTGTCCACGCTGGGAACGAAGCGCTCATCCCTTTGTCTGTGCCAATAGTCACTCATGGTTTTTCGCTAATACAAAATAATAGTGCATACGAAATCTATCTAGAGAAACATAAAGGGAAAAGTAATTGTATTTCCATAACTTGACTTGTCGCGTCCTGACAACCGCCCTAAATAGAGACTCTGGACGCCAACAAAATTGCTCCAAACTTTAAAAGGACATTTTCGTGGGATGTCCAAGTCCATTTCGTCGGCGTGTGGTCAGATTTCGTCCCCTTCCTGTTCAATTTCCGATGTTGAGATTGATACCAGGGATACCGTCTCATCCGTCGGAGTCGTTCGGGGGCAACCTCTTCCACTAACGTGGTCTGCGAACCACATGTGCGCCTTCCGCCATGCACTGGCCTTGGACGAGCGTCGTGTAAAATTCCAGCCGGAATACATCCATGGTGGAAGTTTCAAGGACCCGGATCCGAATAAACCCAGTAACCCCAATGTCAAAGAGGTGTGGTTCGCCGGCACTCATTCTGATATGTGAGCACCCCACGATTTCGTTTCTCAAAGTAATGAATATTAATGAATGTTCTCAGCGGCGGAGGTATTAAAGAAAATCCCACCCTCGATCTCTCGTCCGTGCCCCTTTTATGGATGGAAAATGAAGCCGTCTCAGCGGGACTTCGGCTGCTCCCTCGAAAAGAGGCAGGTGTCTGGGATATGAAAAAGCTCGATGCGTTTCCATCGCTTACACGCGGCTGGTGGCCTCTCGAATATATGCACTTGACGCGGTTGTCGTACAAGGATTCAACGGATGTCACCACGTAAGAAAAAGTCGATGTTCCAGCGCGCACGAAATCTGATTCGCGCGATGACAGAACCCCTAACTATGGAGCTGGCCGTATCATTGTTCCCGGGCAGCGTATACACATTACTGTGGCTTTCAAGAATGCCGACTACCGTCCTCAAGCGACATTCCGCGAACATGGCACCGGTGTAGAAAGTTGGAAATCGTTCGTTGGGAAGGACACTGAAACTGCAGACTTCGATTGGACACGCCAGTTTGAAAATTTGGTTGAGATGAACCTCTTCGATGCGTCCTTCACGTTCGAGGCGGTCCAAAAGCTCAAGAATATTCGGGCAAAGGGTGTGGATGGGAACGAATCAGATTATATACAACGCCTAGCGTTCATGGCGCTTTCTGGACAACTGGCAGCAAATTACCTGTCAAAGGTCGAGCCGAGTACGTCGGAGAATAACAGGAGAGAGATTCGCACAGCAGTCGAGTTGTTCCAGAGCCTTGCGGAAGAGCACCCCGGTACCTTTGACACAGACATCGCCGTATTGCTGGAACACGAGGCCGATTTGTTGGTTTCGGTTCCACAGGAGGAGAGTGCTGGGACCTCCGCACTAATACAGCTTTCCTCTCTTTTCGGCCCTCGTCGGCGAGATGGAGAGGCGGACATCCAACAAAGGAAGCGCGACCCGGCGCTAGCCTCGATCGAGGCGGCGGTCAAACTTCGACGCGAGATCGCAAAAATGCACCCGAACCGTACGGGCGTCACCGAGGCTCTTGCCAACTCATTGCGAATTCTCGGGGGTGTTCTTCGCGCTCTGGGTCGCGACGAGGACGCCTTCCGTGCTAGCGAAGAAGCCGTTACACTTTGTCGCAAGCTGACGGAGACAGACCCCACCGTTAACAAAGACCCCACCGTTAACAAAGACCCCACCGTTAACAAGGTTCTGGCCAGTTCACTGCACAACTTAGGAGTTGATCTCCTGGCCGTTGGCCGCCGCAAGGATGCGATCAGCGCCTACGAAGAAGCCATTGAGCTTCTCCGCAAGCTCCCACAGACAGATCCCATTGTCACCCAGGGTCTGGCCAGATCACTGCACAACCTGGGAATGCTCCGGTTTCCTTCTTTTGGCGACGAACGCGAAAATATGATAGGCCCTATGAAAGAAGCCATTGCACTCCATCGCAAGCTGGCGGAGACAGACCCCACCGCCATGAAGGAGCTCCTAAGCTCACTGCAGTCCTTCGCTTTTTGTATCAGGTTCTTGGGCGATAGAAAAGATGGGCTCCCAGCCGAGCAAGAAGCTGTCGTACTTCTTCGGAAGATGTGGGAGACAGACCCTATCGTCGCAAACTCGAAAGCCCTCGCACGTGCACTGGAGAACCTCAGGCGTAGTCTCAGGGCTCTCGACCGCCACCAGGATGCAATGCGCGCGAGTGAAGAAGTTGTCGAACTTCGTCGCAAACTTGCTAAAACCGATCCCGCCCTCGCCAAGGATCTGGCCAAATCACTGCACAATCTAGCGACTGATCTCCGCGCCGTCGACCGCAACCAGGATGCGGCGGATGCCGATGAAGAAACATTCCAGCTTCTTCGCAAGCGGGCGGAGACAGACCCTTCGATTACAAACTTGAGTGGCCTTGCAACATCGCTCAACGACCTCAGGAGTAGTTTCAGCGCTCTCGACCGCCGCCAGGATGCACTGCGCGCGAGTGAAGAAGTTGTCGAGCTTCGTCGCAAACTTGCTGAAACCGATCCCTCCCTCACCAAGGATCTGGCCAAATCACTGCACAATCTTGCGACTGATCTCCGCGCCGTCGACCGCAACCAGGATGCGGCGGATGCCGATGAAGAAACATTCCAGCTTCATCGCAAGCGGGCGGAGACAGACCCTTCGATTACAAACTTGAGTGGCCTTGCAACATCGCTCAACGACCTCAGGAGTAGTTTCAGCGCTCTCGACCGCCGCCAGGATGCACTGCGCGCGAGTGAAGAAGTTGTCGAGCTTCGTCGCAAACTTGCTGAAACCGATCCCTCCCTCACCAAGGATCTGGCCAATTCATTGGGCCGTCTAGGATTTGATCTCCGCGCGGTCGACCGCTACCAGGATGCGGCGGATGCCGATAAAGAAGCTCTCGAACTCCGTCGCACGCTGGCAGAGACGGATCCCACCGTCACTCCGGATGTTGCGAGCTCACTGCACAACCTAGGCTTTGATCTCAATGTCATTGGCCGCAATGAGGACGGAGTACGCGTCAATGAGGAGGTTGTCGAGCATTATCGGCATCTGCCAGCAGAACCCTGGACCACGAAGAATTTTGCCATTGTCCTTCAAAACTTCGGACGATCCCTCCGCGCGCTGGGCCGGCAAGAAGAAGTGTTGCGCGTCCGTGAGGAAGCTGCCGAGCTCTACCGCGAGCTCGCCAAGAAAGAACCCGCTTCCACGGCCAGTTCGCTTCGTGACCTCGCTACACAGTACCGCAAGGTCGGATTTCATGAAGATGCGCTATGGGCTGTCGAGAGGGCCGTCGAGATTGAGCGCGAGCTTGTGCAGACGAAGCCTACTCAGATCAAGTCGCTTATCAAGTCGCTTGAATGCGTTGCGGAGGATCTGCGTTCCCTCGAGCGTGCGGAAGACGCGGCGCACATCGATACCGAGGTTGTCGCTCTCCGAGCACAAGACGCGTCACGTTCTGAGCAACAACCGCCCCCCGACGACAAGCAGGACGCCAGCGAAGGCGCTTCAATTCAAGTCGCAGATGCAGCGGAGCCTCAAAGGTATGTCTCAAAGCATGCGCAGATTAGGAGAGAGCCTGATTCAGTGACAGTTTGTCGGCTGCGAAGACAGACTCGGACGTGCAGGAAACTAGCGAGGACGCAACGAACGAGGCAGAAGCAGTCGATAGAAAGAACGAGGAGTTTGAAGGGGTCGGGAGTCCGCCTCAATTGTGATTTTGAGTCGTAGATATTTTTATTTTTCTCTGAATAATGAATGCATTGCCATTGGGTGGGACGAGTAAGACTCCCTACATTCCGCCTGGCACACTGGTCACCACGTCGCGCGGCTCGATACTGCGCGTATACAATCGCGCATACGACGCGTATGCCTCCCGCAGCCAATAGCTGACCTCGTGCTCGTTAGGCAAACGGAGACGGGATCCATCGTCGTGACGCTGTTGCCGGGCGCAATCCCCACCAAGCCCGGGAGCGCGACGGTGTCGTTGTTGGGACACACACCGGTGATTTTGGACCCAATGCAAGTAGACCCGTCGAGTCCCCAGCTGGGACCTATTCAATCGTTTGCACTCCATTTCTGAGGACGTCGCCTTCGTGAACCAAGTCCAAAAAGCATAGCCGGACCTCCCCATTTTGCGTGCGTCCACGAACGCTGTGCAGAGAACACAAGCCTGAAATTGCACAGTAAACCTACGATTCGGGAGCATGGTACACCAACCCCGCCATGGTACGTATGCTTTCATGATTGAGCACAAGATATCCTCAAGAGTTTTTTTCACCAGGCTACCGATTGTCTGATGCGGGCACCTCCAGCGATACGCACTCGCGAGGCAATGCGCGCCGTCAGAGAGACCTGGTGGACGTTTTATGAGAACAAACGAAGCGATCCTGACCCCAGTTTTGCAAGGAAGCACACCCGATCCCGATACATAGATTAAATCCTGCGCGACGGAATCTAGAGGATTATGTAACAAAACTGAGATGCTGGAGAGGAGAGGAAATACGCACCTGCGAGTTTATATATGTGTAAACTATATAGTTATGCTACAACACCCCCGCCCCCGTCCCGCGCTCGAAGAACACTGCGCCCCCCGGGCCGTCCATGAGTTTGTACTGCAGCGCCGCGCTCCGCGCCAGCAGGCGCACCCCGCTGCGTGCGGTCCCCGGCCCCGCGTGTAGCGCCACCTGGAGTGGAGTCGCCGTCAGTCAGGATGTATATCAGGATGAATTCGAATACGCACCTGCCCGCTAACAGCCCCGCTGCGCCCGCTCGCGAGCGGGAGCACCTCCATGTGGAACGCGCACTGCTCGCGCAGCGCGCGGAGTAGTAAGTTGCCCTCTGCGTCCCCTGCTGCGTCGGGGAGGACGTGTTGTCGGATTAGGAGGGTGGCGTTTGTCTGTGGGCGGAGCGCGAGTGCGGGAGTACGATTTAAATGAGATGAGGGGCGAGGGAAGAAGGAGAAGGAGGAAGGAGGAGGGAGAAAGGAGAAGACGCACCTTCCGACACGCAGCGCCCAGCGCGCGGCACCACCGCGTCAGCTCGTGCGCGGGGGCGACGCCGAGCCACTCGAGCGCCGCGAGGTCGTCAAGGAGGACTAGGGTGTCCGTGTCCGCACCCGCGTTCGCCTCTGCGTCCGCTTGTGTGTTCACGTCGGCGTCGGTCTCAGCTTTAGAGTCAGCGGCGTCGGCAGCCGGCGGGAGGGAGCGCATGAGCGCGTCAAGCGCGCCGCGCAGGCCCAGCGTGAGGACGTCGAGGAGGAGGAAGGACGGCGCGGCGAGGGGGAGGTTCTGCGTGTGCATGAGTCAGCGTCAGCTCGGTATAATTTGTAGATACAAAGGGGGGGCGCACAGACTTGGCAGCAATCGCCCGCCACCGCGCGGGGTCCTCCGAGACGGCGAGGACGATCCCTTTGTGGGTCGGGGTGGGGCGCGGCGCGTCGGCAGCCTCCGCCTTCGCAGGGTGTAATCGCGCGCTAGGCTTGAGGTGCTCGACAACCGCGCGGTGCAGGACAAAGTCGGCGGGCGACGCGAGTTGGTCCGTCACGAGGAGGAGGACGCCACGCGGGAGGTCGAAGGGGGCGAACATTCGAGGGTGGGTGAGTATCAGGGACGAGGCGGGGCGGCTTGAAGACTTGACTCGGAGTCGCGTAGCTCGGGCTCAGGGCTCGGGGGATTTGAAGGTCGTAGAGCTCGGGATGAGGATGTAGAAGTCCGGAGTCAGGCGCGTAGATAGATCTGAAGGCCGTCAGCGATAGGTGCTTGCTTCACTTGACCGGGCGAGAGGGAGAGAGAAATCAAGAGGAGGGTCGGAGCGCGGTGCACGGCGCGGATGGACGCGATTCATCGGTGGGTCACGGCACAGACACGTCGCGCATGTATGCAGAACGTCGCCTTTTCTTCCACGGGCGCTCGAGGTACACGACGATCAATGCGCGGCGAGGATCTGGATGTCGCTCCCGCGCGAACACACGCCGGGATCCATGCATTTCGACGATTTGCATTTCCCTCGCTAGGCCATCCCGCCGATGTTGAGAGCAAACGACGCACCACGGCGTATACGATTTTCAACGGTCGCGACTCGAAAGGACTCGGAAGGCCACTGCCAAACACGACCAACTTGACCCCTGTTCAGGTCGCTCTCTCTTCCGCTCCACCACCACCAGCATCCCATCTTTCCACCACCGCCCCCATAATTCCACAGCGATTCGAGGGGTCGAGGCTTCGAGCGGACTCCGGGCCTGTGTCGCGTCGACGCGTCAGCGCTCCTGGCGCGTGGCGATCTTGGTTCATTTGGCTGATATAAGCGTACCAAGGACACGGACGCGTCCAGGTTCACCGTCCAAATTCACACGCAAAGGCCTCAAGAAATTGTCCTCGCTCTCTTCTTGAATCCTGTTGTGCGGGCTAGCGCTACCCTCTGTTTCCGCATTCAACTCCGCGATTTTTTAAAGTTCTGGCTAGCCTCTGGCGTCACCACTCCTCTCTGCCCTTGGCTTCAAGTTGTCCCATCACGGCCCCTTGCTCCTCGGCATTATCCGCTGCAACCCGGGCCTACCTTCGTTCTCCCGGGCTCGTCCTCATTCTGCCTTGGGTGCTGCGCTTCCGTCGTGTCGTTCCCTGAGTTCCATCTTCCCGCCCGTGTTCATCTACTACCCAGCCTTGTTCTCTCCTGGGTGTACCATGATTCTCTCTTGGTCTCTCTTGATTATGTCTTGGGCAGTCATCTTATAACCTGATCATGCGTCTCTTCTGGGCTCGTCTTGAGTCTCTCTCGGTCCTACCGTCTGTCTGTCTGTCTGGTAGTGTGTACATGTACTGTACAAAGTGGTCGCAGATGTAAATGCAGGGCAAAGTCGAAAGCAGATAGGATACATTACACAAGATTATATTCGAGAATTCAATCACATTAATATTGGCAATTACACGATCTCCGCGTCGCCCTCCTTGAGCTCGACATTCGACGAGCCGGCGGGCGTAATGTGGAAGCTGCCGACGTTCGCGGAGAGCTGCCCCTGCGTGGGCGTGCTCTTGAAGTAAGTCGGCGCCATCTTGGGCGTCAACGTGTCCTTCTGCCACGCCCGCCCCTCCGCGAGGCGGTAGATGATCAGCAGGTTCGCGATTTGCTGCGCGCAGTCGGGCGTCAGCGTGGGGAAGGACGAGGAGGGCGGCGCAAACGAAAACGTAAACGCACCTGGGACGCAGACGTGACGCCGAGCCAGATCTGGGTCGTCGGGTTGTCGAGCGCGTACGTGACGAGGAAGAGGAGCGCGAAGACGCTGTAGAGCGCGGCGGACTCGACGACGACGGTCCCGAGCGAGATGTAGTGGGTGGCGAGCTCACGCGGGAAGTGCGCGAGGAGCCTGCGGCGGTACGCGGCGATGCGCCCGATGATGAGCAGCGTGAGGAGGACGTTCGCGCCGAGGGAGAGGGTGTAGTACGCCGTGCCGTACGCCATGGGGAGCTTGCTGTACATGGAGAGGTGCGGCTGGGAGGACTGCAGTGTCCACAGCGTGCCCATGACTGCCGCGCGTTAGGTCGCGCGGCGGGGAACTGAGGACACTCACCGAACGAGCCTAGCAGAATGACACTGGGGAACGCGATGACGGCCCAGGCGACGCTGCGCTTGCCGGACGCGCACCAGATGACCCAGCACCGCCATAGCTGCGAGATTCTTTCAATTTAGATATTGACTTTTTGCGGCGATGGTGCTCACCACTAGGAGGTCGGAGAAGAAGGTGAGGAGAAAGAGCGTGGCGTAGAAGATGACGTTGACGGCAGCCGATTGTGTGTCCAAGAAAAACTGCCATGGGCCCACTATCTCCGCTGATTAGCTATAGGCGGCGTCGGCGTACGCTGAGCGCGGCTTACGGGGGTAGTTTCGGTTGTCGATGTATATCATCTGGACGGTGCGCGCCTGTACGGCCACGAAGAGGGTCTTGAGAAGCAGCATCCAGGTCATGTAGGCAAGAAGCAGCATGTGCTGCCTACCATTCTTCCGCCGCTTCCAGAGAAAGAGCGCGCAGGACGCGAATAGCACCAGCTGGACCCCATAGCCAGTCCCCACTACGACGTCGCCGGCCATCTGTACCACGCACTCAATACAAAGACCGCGCAGTAGCTTGTTCGGGACTGACGAAGTTGCGCTCCAGCTGGATCGTGGCCGCATCCTCGTCAAGGCCGTAGTAGGTTGCCATATTGTGTCCTGGAGGCGTCCGTCGGTGTCAATCAAGGCAGGAGGAGGCCTAGTAGGCGTGGACGCTGGGGTTATAAGGCATCGCCCGCCCCAGAAAGCGCCGGTTTGACAGAAATTTGTTGGAAATCCGTGATTTATGACCGTTACCGTTCAAAAAGCGAGGGAGCAAAAGAACCGCGGCATGCAGCGCTAGGTACAGGGGGATTTGTGACTTGATGTCTTGATTTCTGTCCAACACAACGTTCCAAATACTATGAATTGGACTGCAAGCGTCGGCTATCACCCTGCATTTTCTCTCTCTTGCAGAATCCAACCAGTCGAGTTGTGGCGAGCCCGAGTCCTGTCCTTATGCGCTCGCCACAAGAACCGCAAGCAATGCTGCAGAATGCTGCGATGAGGGTTAGTTTTGACTTTTCGCTTTTACGTGCACGTGAACGGCATTGCAACGGCTTCGTTGTCTGTTGAAGCTCCGACGGTCCACCTCCTTTCTCTACCACCACCCGTGCCACCCGCCCATCAACACCGACCGCGTTCGATGCCCGACTTGAGCGACCTCCCCGATGCCTTCTGCCTCATGGCCCTGCCTGCACATTTTCCGACATAACTCACCCGCATTTCTAGGGCATCGTCGGGTGGCAAGACCCTACTGTACTATTTAAACCGTAAATTCAGGTCACAGGTCACAGTGTAGGCTGAATTGAATCTATTTAATTTTGGTCACAGGTCGCTGGCCTCGGGGATCGCGGTTTTGGGCGGTTTTCAAAAGCCACCGGCAAATTCCGAAAATTGCCCAAAAAGGCAATTGAATCAATCAAAAGTTGAATTCGTTGTTAATTGCCCTAACGGGCAGAGCCTGGATACCCGTAGAGCCAATCACGTCGGTCGGTACTTAATCCCCTTGCGTATCCCCTTGCGTCCTATGTAATATAAATTGGGAGAGCTTGGGACATCAACAGAATGGGAATGCGCGGAATCTCCAGACTCCGAGTGCAGCGGACGTTACGTGAGTTGGTCCACTGGCAGAGCAACCTACACAAACGAACCCAATAATCAGTATATATATATACTCTTTCCGTGGGAATTTAGGAAGCCAACCGCTCTCCCAGCCAAAGAACGTGCCAGAAAAGTGAAGTTGCATTTCATCCCAATGTCGGCGGCATCGAGAACCTCTTTCCGCGGGAATTTAGGAAGCCAACCGCTCTCCCAGCCAAAGAACGTGCCAGAAAAGTGAAGTTGTATCCGAGCCAGAAATCCCTTAAACTGGCAGTTCCAATTGTGGGACAGCATCAGTATAATTTACCTCCTCCTCCTCCTAACCGACAATTCAATTCGGTTAGGATCGGAGGAGAGGAGTGGACTGACGTAGATATGAACATACGGCGACAAACACCAGCATCATCTTTCTTTTTAATACCTAAACGGGATGCAAACATTCAGCTAGGCGCTCCCACCGACGGGAATCCGGCTCCGTCCGTGGGACTGCATCACGAAGAATAGAAGGCACTACCAGAACACGCGATGCCCACCCCCCCCCCCCCTGCCCTCCAAAAAAAAAAAAAAAAGGGGGGGTGGACGAAGCGAGGAGGGCGACGACACTGTAACAATTCCATAGACAGAGTGAACAGCAACGAATCCGAACAACGCGAGCTCTGTCGACGACCATCAACCTGCACGTGCATTTTTTAACATCGATAAGCCGAAATTTTAAAAGGGAGGCGGTGACTCGGGACACTGGCCTTTCAAATCAGCCCCGATACGGAAATGAATATGCGACAACACCTCCCATCTGGGACAACATTGAGGGACCCAGGCCCGACAGGACAGTCGAATCGGGAACAACGAAGTTCTGACAGATCGTCGCACGGCCCCCGCAGTCCCAACAGAGAAAACGACATCAAGGAGTTAAGAATACCTTACCGATAACGCCACACCGGATTCAGACGCGACCAGACCTTCGCAAGGACTAGAAACAGTTTGTAGGTGACTCAGCAGTAAATACGAGGGCTGCGATAAGAGAGAAAGACGGAAATCGGACATCAGCACAACAACGCATCCAGAAAGCGCCTTCCTGACGCGCCCGAGAGCGGCTACGGGACGAATTCCGAGACGCGAGATAACAACCGATGCAGAAATGCGCACAGTCGACGCGGCAAACCAGCCCAATGCCACGGGATTTGAGCGGCACCGGACACTGAGGAAAAAACTCGGTGAATAATGGCGTAGGCCAGACGAGTTCACCACTTTACGACTTGTCCGAGAGTGGAAGAGTTGATCGAGCTCGGCTTGATGCTAAAATGAAACGACAATGAAATCAGAAAACCAGAGCACGGACCGCGGCGGACAAGAGAAGAGATGCTCCAGGAGCAACAGCTGCGGCCGAGGCACCAAGACAAAAAGCAATTTCGAACGCAAGAAATTCCGCAGGGTTACCCCGAGTCACAGAGCGTGTAGGAATCCGAGAAATGGACTGCAGGCATAGCAAGCAGGACAGGTAGTAGGATTTGAACCAGCTATAGTCCGACGCCAGACGGCACGCGAAGCAAGCAGGGCAGTCAGCGTTTTCCAGAACATTTGGAGGTCGAGAACAACGAAGAACTTCCACACTTTCAGCAAGAAGAACAGCAAAGATCGACGGAAGCGCCAAAGACGGAGACATGCCCCTTTTCAAGCAACGCAACGACAAGACTCCAGAACAGCCGGGTGGCTGTACCCCACATCTCCTTAAGGCAAACAGACACACACCAAACTTGCGTTGAAAGTGGGAATAGAAGGGAGGACATCCGTCACGATTCTTGCGACACGAAGGTTAAAGACAAAAGGGAAGCATAGTGCTCTCAAGAGAAAGAGCGGAAAAAAGAGAAAAGAAGGTAACCCCATATGGAAGACGGAACGCGAGCCGCCCCCTTTCTCTCCAGTTCAATTCGGTACCGCGTTCAAAGATGAGCCGGCGGTCACGACACCAAAATCACCTTATAAGGAGAAAATCACCTACACTAGAACCCAGATACTAAAGTATCCAGGCATTCAAGTGGTCACAGGTCACACTGGCTGAATCTACGGTTGAAATAGTACAGTAATCTGTTCGTCTCATATTCCTTGCCACTTACACTCCGCTGCTAACTGCATTGTAACCTGTTTACCGTGTCTGATGTTGTCTCCATGCCACCGACTTCCGCTCCCCGGTGGCATCCCCTGCCTCTTTAACGTGCTACGGGCATGCTGGGACTGGATCCGCTCCATACGACTCCTCCCTCCCCTTTGACGGGTCAGATTGCGTTCAGAGCGGTCAAATTCCTCTGCGCGCGCCGCACCGAGATGTTCCATGTAGTATTCCCATGTATTTCTTTCGTAGTTCCCTAGTTCCCTAGTCAATTTAAATCACCCTTTTGATCCATCTCTTCCTAAAGTACAAGCACTTGAATACTTATTAATTATTCCTTATGTTGCCCTCCATCGAGGCGGCGAACTATTAAATTCCTTGCGGAGTGCGGCACTTTGTTGCGATCAAGACGAACATGCTCATCGCCTGGCCGCGGTGAGGAGCACCGTGGGGAGCATGGGGATTGTGGGGACGTAGGGGTGTGTAGGCGAGGGCGAGTGGGAGTAGTAGGAGTAACGACAAGTGGTGCGAGGAGGGGAGGTGGCCTTACCGCCCTTGGGAGAAAGCTCTTGGGATCAACCTAATGTGGCTTGGGAGGGGCTGAGTTTACCTGTACAAAGGCAGGCCAAATGAAGTAGGATAGATGAGAATGAAAATGGATGAGATGTCTGAAAAAAGGAGGGGGACTGGCCTGAAAGCGAGAAAGAGAGGATTTCAATCCTACCTACCTACCTACCTACCGCTCCAGTCATGTGGTATACTGCACAGTAATACTGACACCGTGGTATGTGCTAACACCGCAGTGTTACGGGTACGGTAGGCTCGCGGTAGCAGTATAACGGGTATACCAAATTCAGAACACCGCACCCGCACCCGTGGCACCTGTACCCGTGATACCGCGGTATTGGTGCATAGCGTGTCACACACTAGGAGTGCTGATCGGCACAAGGTATGCACACCCTCGTCCTATCCTCGGTCTCTTGATTCTCTCCCGGGGACTCGTCTTATAGAATTTCAAACTCATCTGTCTGTCGTCGTTCTGATCATATGTCTCTTCGCTTCGTCTCAATTCTGTCTTGGTTTTTCTTTCTTTCTTCCCGCCGTCAGTCTGTCTGGTTTGGCTATTCTATCTTTCCAGTTCTGTCTGCTACCTTCCCCTGCTCCGAGGCAGTTTTTGTCTAGCCTCCATCTTGATTCTTTGCAATGATTCTCCTGGGCACTCACGTTCGGCTTGGGTATTATTGTTTCCTCAGGTTTTGTCTATCTGTCTGTCTGTCTGTCTTCAGTACACCCGGTGTAAACTAGTCTTTCTCTCGTCGTTCTTCCTTGTTTGGCCTCGCAATCCCTCCTGCGTCTCCGACTCAGCCTACCCATTTTATGGCCCAGAACGCTGCACCATGAAAGCCTCGTCCTTGTCCTCCCGTATCCCTCGTGATTTTCTTTGGGTCATCTCCCAAGGTTTCTCTTTTGTCTCTGGTGTCGGTGTTCTTTCTGCTAGTCACTCCATCTACTCGTTATTCATTCTCGTCTTGTTTGTTTCAGTCATCGCCGTACCCCTGTGTCTCTTAGTTCGCGGCTTGCTGCTGTTTCCAAGCCAAGCACCATTGCAACTTGCACCCGCGCTCGTCTGGGTTTATATTCTTCCTGCCACTTTATCCTCGATCCGCCGGCTCTCAATCTTCTCTCGTTCTCTATGTCTTGGAGTTCTCTATGCCTTGGATTTATTATATATGTCTCGCATTCTATCGTGGCTTCTAAGCATCGCTGTCAACTCCACCAGCGGCGTGTTCTCCGAGCCGCGCCTTCCTACTAGTCTACTAGCGTCTGTGCCTTGGATTTTGTTTCAACTCGACGTTAATTGCCACATCTGTCTCATTCCGGCTGCTAGTACTTGTCCTGGTTCTCTCAAGCTTTGAAGCACCATGACGTCAACGCGCTCGTCTTTCCTGCTGTGTTGGCCTCTAGGTGCTTCACTGGCATATATCGCCAGCCACATCTTGTTCTCAACCTGGGCTGGCTGCTCGTCTCGATTCTTCTCATTTATCTCTGCTACTCTGGTGTGTAATCTTGTCTCAGCTCGTTCTCAGACATCTCTCGGAGTATCCACGTCATCGGACAGTTTCTCCAAGACTATCCAAGATCAGATTTTGTAATCGGGCTAGGGCAAAAGAAAGCTCACCCGTTCTTACTGCTTGCTGCGCAATCCACCTCGAACTTCGAAGGTGGGTGCTCTGGTTTTTCTGCATGCAGGCGCGGAACTGCACCCCTGCAACTGGACTTCAGATGTTTTTTCCTACAATTACGAAAATCCGGCTACGTGGATATGTATGTAGTCCTCTCTCATTCCGAGAGTTCTGATAGGTGAGCGGGTGCATCCAATATTTTCTCTGACACCGAAACTGACTCCGGCTCAGCCGCTCTCCCAAAGATCCCGATGTTGCACATGTTTTTGAATGTTCTTGAAGAACTGTTTACCTTCACTTCGATGGATGCACCCACCCATTGGAGGAGTCACTCGGTTGAACGGGACGAATGAATATTGGAAGGGAGTAACATTGTATTGTGTGCCGAAATATAGGTTTTTTGAATTTCAGCGATATCACGCCGAAGGCCTGGTTGAAATCGATGAAAAGTTGAAAACAACGGAACCCTGATGAGTTGAGACTTTTGAACACATAAATGGCGTGATTTAATTGGCCCTCGAGAGGATTCGGACCCCCAAGGATCAAGACAAACTCCAGGATCTCTAAAAGTAAAGTTGAACTAAATGCACGTGACAAGTTCAACCTCCCAATTGATTAAAACTGAAACTTTAAGATGTAGAGAGGTTGCAGGAGGTTAACACATGCCAGAATTTTAATTCCGAATTAGTTTTAAGTATAAGATGCCCTGGATAATTTATCAGGCCTCAGGCTTCAGCCGTGCAAAGTTCGCGAAAGGGAGCATTCGGATCATCTCGGACCAAGACTCGGAGGAGAAATGTTGGCAGAACACGACGGTCACGACATCACGTGCATATGAGAAGTTGTGACTCCGTGACTTCGTTCTTCGTTTCGACCCCCACAAACGATCCGCAACGGCATGGAGAAAGCGACGGTATTCCGACTATCATTTGAGGGTGATTCATGTTGATCTGCCGCATACAGGGTCCCAATGGCCGTTGTCTCAAGGCATCGACCCGGTCCGTACAGTCGTCGCAACTGGCCGTTTATATATTACACTGACGCCGTGTTTAGACCGAAGAAACATAACCCAGAACTGTCCTATTACCCTATCGATATACCTCCTGAGCTGTGGGCGCTCATAGCCAGCTTTTCATCTCGTCAATCCGTGGCCCGCCTTTGTTCCGTTTCCCATCGCTTTTACTCTACATTCTCAGAACTGCTATATGTTAACGTCGTCGATCCTCCACTTACCGTCGCCCAATCCGCCCAACTCATTAAATCCCTGGGCGATGCCCAGACACTTTCCTGGAAGCCGCACCCAGCGACGCTAATCCGGCAGCTAGGGTTAAACGACGGCCGCCGTGGTTGCTTCTGGGTCGAACCGACCGCGGACGAAAACCAGACATCGCTCAATGCGCTCAGAACTATGTATCCGCTGGCGCTGGGCGATCATATTAGAGGATCAGCATTGCGTGTTCTACATTGGAATTTGCAAGCCAGTATCGACGAGCTTGGAAAGATTCTTGGAGCTCCGGGGAAGTTTCCGAATACAAAAGAACTCATTGTCTCCTCCAAAGGTTTCAATAGCAATTTCAATGTGCGTGCTGATCCCTCGAGTTCTCTTGATTCCCGTTAACAAGACCGTACGTAGTTTGTTCAAATCAGAGGGCTCGAAATGCTAGGTCTTAGTCTTGATCTTACTTCCCATGCACTTGGTAAGTTTGCAGCGGCTTGTTTGTCTCTCGGAGTGTGTATTAATTAGAGTTCGCCAATAGACGAACAGTATGACAATATCGGCAACAAGCTGTGCTACAAGCTTGCAGAAGCTATGCAAATGCTTCCGCTAGCTTCGCCCCTTCTCCACACACTGCACATGCAACTCATAATCCCCGAGATTGAATTCGAGCCGGGACCATGGGAAGGATACGAAGATCTTGTCGGCACCATAAATCTGATCCACCTCCCCGCTCTCGCGATCCTAGACATTTCCGTAAATCAGGATTACTCTCTCGACGGCGAGGATGATCCACACCGACATATCACTGACTTCGCCCCTTTCTTGACCTCTCACCCAAATCTCTTGGACTTGACGCTCGATGTTCCTGGAACAAAACTTCCGAAAGATGATGTATTTTTACCTCGTCTGCGCTCTTTCAAAGGCTCCTTCGAAGATGCTGCAGTCATATGTGCCCGTCGACCGCAGCTGAGAAACCTGGCCCTCATATTCGTTCAACGACAGTCCTATACTTTCTCCGATTCAGAGTTTCGCACCCTACCGTTGCCAGCTCACTTGTCACTGACAAAACTCCATGTCTCGGCCGTCGATGGTGACGGATCGACAATCAAAACACCCAACGAATTATCCCCGGCAACGCTCAGAGAGTTGGTCACGTCGTTTCCCGCCCTGACTCATCTCGATATATGCATACATGGTAGGATAGTAGGTGACCGAAGCAAACACAATATCCCTTTACTCAAATTCAAACAGACCAAATATCGCGAAACCCTGATTTTGTTGAAGAAACTCGAAAATCTTAGGATCCAAGAATACCGGATCAACTGCGAATCCGACGGCCAGTATCACCCGAAGACCGCGCCTTTTACGAAGAAATTTCCCCCCAGCGAATACATCGACGAATTTAGTCTTTTCCTGCCGTTCGTCCCGCATCTCGCGCGCATCGAGGTCTCCATCTTGGCGGACGATGTTGAACTCGAACTCGAAGAGGATTTTGACTTCATCTGGCCAGCAGCAATGTCGGGGACCTATTGCTTTTTTGTTCTTCGTCCCTCCAGCGGCGCGAAGGTCGTATTGGACAGTGCTCGGGTCAGGACCAAGGGGAAGACGAAGAAGGTTGGCTCCGCAGTTTAAAATGTATTACGGTGAGATTGTACCTTTTCGTCGTCTAGACTCTCATTGATCCACGACTACGATTCCTCAGTCAACACTTCTTGAACCTCAACTTTCCGTCTGCATATCGGGTGTGAATTTTTGAACAGAGCGGCTGACTTTCTGTTGGTGCCGGAGAAGCAAGGGAGAGGGTATTTCGTTTATCTCGAGGGGCTGAATGGGAAGTGGAGCTGAGAGCTATTTCCCGCAGCGAGACCACTTGGAGGCCGCTCAACGGTCTGCCGCTTTGCCGCGAACTCTTGAAGCGAATTCTTTGTACAACGCGTATGTACTTCATATTATAGCTACAGCCAGAGCTAGACTCGTACCAAATAGACCCGTCGAGTCCCCAGCTGGAGGTATTCAATCGTTTGCACTCCATTTCTGAGGACGTCGCCTTTGTGAATCTAGTCCACGAAGCTTACCCTGACCTCCCCATTTTGCGTGCGTCCATAAACGTTGTGCAGAGAAAATACGCACAGGTGTTTATACACATACGTGTGTAATCTAGCCTGGGCTACAACACCCTCGTCCTTCTACACTACAACACCCCCGCCCCCGTCCCGCGCTCGAAGAACACCGCGCCCCCCGGGCCGTCCGTGAGTTTGTACTGCAGCGCCGCGCTCCGCGCCAGCAGGCGCACACCCCCGCCGCTGCCGTTGCGTGCGGTCCCCGGGCCAGCGTGAAGCGCTACCTGTGTGTATGTAGGAGTCAGTCAGGATGTATATCACACTGAATGCGGAATGAATCAGAATCACAATGAATCAAAGTGAAGGTGTATCAAATGACGGGAGAGGATGAGAGACGAACGCACCTGCCCACTAACAGCCCCGCTGCGCCCGCTCGCGAGCGGGAGCACCTCCATGTGGAACGCGCACTGCTCGCGCAGCGCGCGGAGTAGCATGTTGCCTTCCGCGTCCCCTGCTGCGTCGGGGAGGACGTGTTGGCGGATGAGGAGAGTGGCGTTTGTCTGTCGGGTGTGTGCGTGACTGCGTAAGTATGATTTAAATGAAGGGGGGGGGGGGAAGACGCACCCTCCGACACACAGCCCCCAGCGCGCGGCACCACCGCGTCAGCTCGAGTGCGGGGGCGATGCCGAGCCACTCCAGTGCCGCGAGGTCGTCGAGAAGGACTAGCGTGTCCGTGTGCACATCCGTGTCCGCTTGTGTGTCCGCGTCGGTGTCACATTTAGCTTCAGAGGGCAAAGCGGTCGGCGAGAGAGCGCGCACAAGCGCATCGAGCGCGCCGCGCAGCCCCAGCGCGAGGACGTCGACGAGGAGGAAGGACGGCGCGGCGAGGGGGAGGTTCTGCAGTGTCAGGGTTAGCGTACTTGCATTAGGGACAGAGGGAGAGGAGGGAGACCTACAGACTTGGCAGCGATCGCCTTCCACCGCGCGGGATCCTCCGAGACGGACAGGACGATCACTTTGCGCGTCGAGGCCGCCTTTTCGTTCTCGCTCTCAATGTCCCCGCGCGCCGCCCTCGCGCTGTTAAGCTTGAGGTGCCCGACAACCGCGCGGTGCAGGACAAAGTCCGCAGGGGACGCGAGCTGGTCCGTGACGAGGAGGAGGACGCCGCGCGGGAGGTCGAAGGGGGCGAACATTCTCAGCGGGGCAGTATTTAGACTGCTGACCCTCCGAAGAGTTGAAACTCGAGTAGCACCAATGGAGTCCGGAGTCCGGAGTCAGGCGCACAGGCAGATCTGAGGGTCGTCAGCGAGGGGTGCTTTCTTCACTGGACCGGCGAGAGGAGGAGAGGAGAAATGAAGATGTACAACGCGGATGGACGCGATGATGGGCGCGTCGGTGAGCGATTCTGAGGCTATAGATTACAGCGAACGCGGTGCGATGTAGAGACCACGGCCTTGTGCACAACTGCGATGTCCCCAGGAACTTGGAAGGCCAGATGTCACTCCCGCGCGAACCCAGAGCTCGGCCAAAAAAGCGCTTCCTCCATAGTTCCGCTAGGACATCCCTCCGACTGAGATTGAGCAAACGACGCACCAAGGCGTATACGAATTAAATTTTCGATGAGGAAGGAAGGAAGGCCACTGCCAAACACGACCATCTTGACCCCTGTTCAGTGTTGATGGTGGGCAGCCACTTCATCTGATAACCTGATCATGCGTCTCCTCTGGGCTCGTCTCGAGTCTCTCTTGGTCCTACCATCTGTCTGTCTGTCTGGTAGTGTGTACATGTACTGTACAAAGCGGTGGCAGATGTAAATGTAGGGCAAAGTCGAAAGCAGATAGGATACACTACACAAGATTATATTCGAGAATTCAATCACATTAATATTGGCAATTACACGATCTCCGCGCCGCCCTCCTTGAGCTCGGCATTCGACGAGCCGGGGGGCGTAATGTGGAAGCTGCCGACGTTCGCGGAGAGCTGCCCCTGCGTGGGCGTGCTCTTGAAGTAAATCGGCGCCATATTGGGCGTCAACGTGTCCTTCTGCCACGCCCGCCCCTCTGCGAGGCGGTAGATGATCAACAGGTTCGCGATTTGCTGCAGAGCGTCAGCGTTCGGAACGGAGTGGGCGCGGCAAAGGAAGAGGGAACGCACCTGGGACGCCGACGCGACGGTGAGCCAGATCTGGTTCGTCGGGTTGTTGAGAGCGTAGGTGACGAGGAAGAGGAGCGCGAAGACGCTGTAGAGCGCGGCGGACTCGATGACGACGGTCCCGAGCGAGATGTAGTGGCTCGCGAGCTCGCGCGGGAAGTGCGCGAGGAGCCTGCGGCGGTACGCGGCGATGCGTCCAATGATGAGCAGCGTGAGGAGGACGTTCGCGCCAAGGGAGAGGGCGTAGTACACCGTGCCGTACGCCACGGGGAGCTTGCTGTACATGGAGAGGCTCGGCTGGGAGGACTGCAGTGTCCACAGCGTGCCCATGGCTGCAGCGCGTTAGGTCGGCGCGGCGGGGAACTGAGGACACTCACCGAACGAGCCTAAGAGGACGACGCTAGGGAACGCGATGACGGCCCAGGCGATGCTGCGCTTGCCGGACGCGCTCCAGATGACCCAGCACCTCCATAGCTAAAGATTTCTTTTCAGCTTCATTTCGACTGTTTCGGTCAGTATGCTCACCACTAGGAGGTCGGAAAGGAAGGTAAGGAGAAAGAGGGTGGCGTAAAAGATGACGTTGACGGCAGCCGATTGTGTATCCAAGAAAAACTGCCATGGGCCCACTATCTCCGCTGATTAGCTATAGGCGGCGTCGGGGTACACTGAGCGTGGCTTACGGGGGTAGTTTCGGTTGTCGATGTATACCATCTGGATGGTGCGCGCCTCTACGGCCACGAAGAGGGTCTCGAGGAGCAGCATCCAGGTCATGTAGGCCAGGAGCAGCATGTGCTGCCTACCATTCTTCCGCCGTTTCCAGAGAAAGAGCGCGCAGGACGCGAAGAGCACCAGCTGGACCCCATAGCCAGTCCCCGCTACGACGTCGCCGGCCATCTGTACCACGCACTCAATATAAAAACCACGCAGTAGCTTGTTCGGGACTGACGAAGTTGCGCTCCAGCTGGATCGTGGCTGCATCCTCGTCAGGGCCGTAGTAGGTTGCCATATTGTGTCCTGGAGGCGTCCGTCGGTGTCAATCAAGGCAGGAGGAGGCCTAATAGGCGTGGAGGCTGGGGTTATAAGGCATCACCCGTCTGACAGAAATCGCCCATTTGACAGAAATTTGTTGAAAATCTGTGATATATGACCGTTACTGTTCAAAAAGCGAGGGAGTAAAAGCACCGTGGCATGCAGCACTAGGTACAGTGGGATTTGTGGCTTGATGTCTTGATTTCTGTCCAACACAACGTTTCAAATATGAATTGGACTGCAGGCGCCGCGGCTCAGATTGCCCTGCATTCTCTTTTTCTTGTGGGGTACATCCGACCAGTCGAGTTGTGGCGAGCCCGAGTCCTGTCCTTATGCGCTCGCCACAAGAACCGTAAGCAATGGTGCAGAATGCTGCGATGAAGGTTGGACAGTTGGCGCGGAGGATGAGTATTCAGAGCTGTTGACCTTACTATCATTGGCCCCCCTTTGACAGTGCACCCCGATGTGGTAGTTCTAGTGATGGCAAGCTCAGTTCTTCGCATTTTGGTCCAGTAAAAAGATATGAGGTGTATCCATATTCTGCCCACGCTCTGGCAAAATCTTGTACCCATACTTGCTCTACAGCCGGTGCAATAAATCAAAAGGCTGATTTTGTGACACTTTGTGACCCTGCCAAATACAACCGAAACTCGCTACCACATGGTGTCCCACCCTCGGGACGTCAATATCTTTCCACTGAGGCCATTTAAAAACACGAAAATATTTGAGGGTGTAAGAAACATGCTAAAGACCTCATTCTTACGTGCCGGAGAAATTCTACGTAGGGGGAAATATTATATCGACCGCCATCACTGTCGCTGTCAAAAGGGGGACAATAATAGTATGAAGGTCAAGATGACTCAGAGGGAAGGGCCAGTGGCAAACATAAGCAACTTGACCCCTGTTAACCACAACCATCCAAACTGGCCTACGCTCTGAGGTGCAACACGCCGACTTCTCCTTCGGTGTAACACTCCAAATGGGAGGTGCTAGCTGGACCCTTCGTCGATTCATGGGGCAAGCTGCGCTTGCAGTCCACACGCACTGCGCCGCACTTTTTTCCATCGAAAATCACTAGGGCTCAAGTTGGGCTGCACCCTCAGAATCTCAGACGCAGAGATCCTTGTCGAAGGCACCGGCGGCTGCCGAGGGTATCCTCTCGTCACAAAAGACTTGCCATCTACATACATTCCAAGTGGCGCTAGAGTTAAAATAAGGTACAGACTCGGACTCGGAGCCCGGACATCAATTCAATCCTCCAAGCGACAACCGCCACTTTGCTTAATCTGAATCTGCGGCCCCAGAGTCCAGACTGATTCGCACCCGCATCCATGAGCGCTCTCGCCTCCCAATCCTACGTCTTCGACCCCCGCCCGCGCTACCCGCTGCTCATCACCGCGAAACGCTACTGGGACCCCGCGTCGCCGCACCGCGACGACCCGGATGCGCTCACGCTAGTCTTCACGCACGGGACGGGGTTCCACAAGGAGATGTACGAGCCGACGCTCGAGGATCTGCACCGTCTGATTCTGCAGCGGGGGGGAGGCGGGCCTAAAATTCGCGAGGCGTGGGCGGTGGACGCGCCGAACCATGGGGACGCGGCGGTGCTGAATGAGGAGGCGCTACGAGCTGGATACGAGGAAGGGGCAGAGCCAGTATGTGCGTGCTTGGCGTCGGGAGTGTTCTTGATATTTAAATGCGCTGCTAGTTGGCTGGCAGGAGTACGCGCGCGGGCTGCACGCGCTGCTCGCTGGCCTGGGCACCGGCGTCGATGTCGACTTTAGTGCGCGCCGCCTCGTGTTCCTCAGTCACTCCATGTCCGCCGTCGTCGTGTGAGCCTTCCCCCGCGCTACCGCCACAACCCGCAATGTAACCCCCGCTAGCGTCCTGGCGCTGACCTACCAGCCCGTGCTGCAGCCCGATTTCCTGGTGATGATCGACATGATGGGCATCCACGCGGGCGCCGTGCCCGCGTTGATGAAGCTCCTCACGGAGGGCTCGATGGGCCGCCGCGACGTGTGGCCCTCGCGCGCGGAGGCGTACCGCCTACTCAAGGCGCGCTCCGCGTGGCGCGCGTGGGACGACCGCGTCCTCAGCGTATTCGTGGTCAGCCCCCCTGCGCCCCAATCCGCCTGAGCTGCGTATTTATTTTATTTTATTTTATTTTTCTAGGAGACGGGCCTCCGGCCTTTGCCCACGCTCGAATACCCCGACAAGGACAAGGCCGGGGTGACGCTCAAGTGCACGCGGAAGCAGGAGACGGTGCGCGGTCAGCTGCTCGAATGCAATCCCACTCCTACTGATAATTCGTCGCGCAGGCTACATACCGCGACGGGCTCGCGATCGACGTCGCGTACCACCTCATGGGCCTCACGGTCCGGCGCTTCCGCACGCACTTCATCGCCGGCGCGGTCGACGATGTCCTGTGAGTGCCCTGCCCCGTCGACGCGCGCGCCCCGACGCCCCGCTTGCAGGTCCCGCGCGACGAAGGAGGACTTCCTCGCCAACGCGGTGGGCGGCGCGCACAATCTCGCGTCGCTCACGCGCGTCCCCGGTGCGGGCCATCTGGTACGTCGTTTGCTAGGGACTGACATGGGCGCGGCTGCTGATGTGCGCGAACACCTAGGTGGTGCAAACGCATCCGACGGGCTTGGCAGAGGCGATTCTGGGGGTCTTGGAGAGGGAGAGCAACCGGGACAGAGTGCAGCCGAAGTTGTAGATGGGATCGTCGGGAAGGAATATTGTATGAATAGCAGATACAGTAGAAATGAATTGAGATTGAGAGGTGGTGGCAAGGGATGCTGCCGAGACTCGCTTGCTTCGAAGGTCTCAGCTTCCGGGGGGTTTTATCTTTGGTGGGCACTGATCGAACTTGTCAAGTCAAATTTATTTATGCAACACGGTTCCTGGATGTCATGTTGGATGGCGTTCGAGATCAACCTGTCCCGATTTACATTACGAAGGTATCCGGGTCCATTACTGGGGTCACCCCGAATTTGGATAAAGGATGCCACTAGGCAGCACAAAGTGTATGCAGCGCTTCAGCCATCAAGTTCGAAGGGTAATGAACACCCGAAAGCCAGATTTCCGTCGCGCGTGAACGTAATGACGTGGTCCCCCAGCGTCCGGGTCGCGAACCCGGCCTCGCAATAGTCGCTGTAAGAAGTCAGCATAACACCATGCATTGGTAGAGCAGATTTACAAGTAATCTGAGGGCGGGTTAGCACCGTGGATTTAGAGAGGGGATGGAATGGAAGGACTGACATGTCCATTTCCGTTTGAACACCTCCAAGTCCGCGGGGTTGAGTTTGTAGGTCTCCTCAAGTTTGGCCGCAATTATAGGCTCCCAGTTGCGCAGAAATTTTCGCTTCCACTCGCGTAGCGTCCGTCCATAGTGGAGGCCGATGTTGAATACTGAGTCCACCGTAAGCCGACCGCTGCTTCCGCGGTTCATGGTGTCGATTACAAAGGCAAGGCTTGGGATGTAGCAGCCCGGGAAGACTAGACTTCGGTCAGCGATAGACAAAGGGATGCGACAAAACATACTCTATTATAAAACAATGCAGCGAATGGGTCAAAGGTCCGGATTTGTAGATCGCAGGATGACTTACCCATTTCTGAATGAAATCCGCGCCTTGATCGTATTCTTCGATCCCTGGAACGGCCAAGTTCAAGACGCTAGTGCAAGCGGAAATAATGTTCCGACAACGTACGTGCTTCGGGCACGGTGATAACCTGCACCACACCGACGCCTGTGGTGGGTTTCATGGCCCAGTCTACGACTTTCCAATATTCGGCGACGAAGTCTTTCCCGACGTTCTCTATCATCTCAATACTGATGAAGCGGTCAAATGCACCGGCCCATTCGGGTTTGAGGAGCGCCTCGCGAAAGTCCATGCAATGGACTGTAACCCGGTCCGACACGCCTGCGTCATTTATTCTCTCCCGTGCTAATGCGCATTGTTCGGATGAGAGAGTGATTGTGTCGATCTGGCAATCGACGCGTGTTGCAGCGAGGATTGAGAGTGAGCCCCATCCGGTTCCTGCGTGAGAGTTAGACCCAAGGAAGGATTGGGGTGGAGATAACATACCAATTTCAAGAACACGATGGCCAGGTTTTATACCGGCCTTTGTCAGAATCATTCTACTCGACATTAGGAAGAAGATTCGCGAAATACTTCGATAGCTCACTCCATTTTCCTTTGTTGAGCAGATTCCAACGACTCCAACGGATCCTTTTGCTTCTCGAGGTCCTCATTATAGTGCTTGAACACTGCCGACGAGTAATTCATGTCTTCGCTCAGAAATGCCGCAAACCTGCATTGAATTCAATCATCGTAAGTTGAATCAAGGAATAAATTACATGGTGTTTCCGAGATCATAGTGAGCCGATATATTTGCCCGAGAGGTAGACAAATCCCCGAGGAATCTGTAGGTTGTAAGGCGCTGCCCTTTGGACAGAACATTGGCCCAGAAGTGGTTCAGTCCGTTCAAATTCTCGCGGTTGGCGATCAGGACCTGGGGGAGAGTTAGCGCATCTGATTCTTTAAATTAGAATTACGCACCTTCAATAAAATAGACATATCATCACAATCGACTGAAACGCGATTGAAGGGTGCCCATAGAATTTTCGTGTTGCACACCTTCACCAAACATGAATGCCTCGGCAAAACCGAGATCTTTGAACATGGCAACCCGAGTCCAAAATGTCGGAGATTTGACAGATAGTACCGCATGCAGTTCGGAATTATCCGACGATCCGAGTTCTATCGTATCATTCGAGGTGTGAATGGTCAGTTTTCCAATGGTTATGGCGCCCAAAGTTCTTCGCGACCAGTCAAGTGGAGTAAATGCGCAATGAATCAACTTGCCTGATTATTTCTTGCTGAGCCAATGTGCACAGAGGGGTCCATGTCCATCGGATGAAGAATTCGGATGTGAAAGCCCAGAGATCGTCCAACGACTGAGTAACGGATCGAGTATGCGTTGTAGGCGTGTTCAGTAAACGAGACGAATGGAGCGACATCGAGAACGTTGACGGCCGTCCAATGTCAAGTGGAGCTTAAATTGCGGGAGACCTTACGGTGCCCTCTTGTGGGTACCAATTCATCTACAATCATGATCACGGAATGCCACGACGACTGGCATTGCCACCATGAAGATGTCCATCGTGGCTACTTAGAACCCGGGTTTGCCGCATATCACGGCGGTCGAAGCCAATATCATCTCAGTCTGGAGCCGGTCCACTGCGGGAATCGCAGACCTACATCTAGCCGGTCGCGCCGGGCCCAGCCAGACTCCAGGTTAGAAAATGGCAATCGCCCGGGCCACGGACTGATGCGGGACGCTGAACCACGAAATAGGTGGTGGCAGATTGAGTTCGTGATCTGCGGAGATTTCATCGGGATCTTATGTAATATGACCTTCCTTATCCGCTTACTATTTCAGGTTATTTTTGCGCGCCGAATCCCATGCTCACGTCTGGACAGGTATCACCATGGAGTTTCAGGCCGCGAGGGAAACTTCGCAAAATAGGTCTCCCTGGATCGCCGCCGGTGAACGCCCGGTGGCGTAACATAATTAGTTTCCGCGCTAGCTCCCTATTAAATTGTTAAGCATCGTGCACCGTGCTCGAGATCCCCAGTGATTTAGTATGCCTGATATCCCACTCGACAAGGTAGAAAGCATCCCTGAACCTGCCAGTGGTTCTCACCAGCTGACGCGATTACTAGGCTTCATTCGTTTCCCTTTGGGTGCGTGCCAGTAGATGTTCGTGTTCTACGTGGGAGACTGATTTTTTGGGCTAGCTGGAAACTTTGCTGTACGGTAAATACGCCGATCCTTTGATTCCTGGGACGAGCTGAACGCAATGCAGGGGCCTATGGGGTTCTGTTCGGAATTTGTGTTCACATCCTTCTTTACTCCCGCCGGGGTCCGGGGAAGAGCATCAATATGCCGCTCCTGTGCACGGCGGTAGCGATGTTCACGATGTCCACCATGCATGTCTGCATCGGCCTGATCAGGGGGCTGACCGCATTCATCGACCGAAAGGGCATACCGGATGGCGCCCTCATCTACTACGAGGAGATTTGGCTGTGGATCAGTATATTCAAGCAGGCCCTATACGCCACAAACAAGTGCGTTTGACTTTCGTGACACTTGTGTCGCCATTGACATTCTCTTAGCATCGTTGCCGATAGTTTGGTCGTAAGCATTGCCCGTCTGATGACCCTCGGTTTATCTCAAGACGTCTGCAGATATACCGCTGCTATATGGTCTGGGGCTCCAAATTCAAGATAATAGTCATTCCTTTAATCATGCTACTCGCTACCACCAGTGAGTCAAGGATATTCGACTGCCCGATTGAAACTTATGTCCGGAAGTTTGTGCATATGCGGCCGTCTACAATTTCAGCAAAATTGTACCGGGTGAAGATGTATTCGCCACCAACATTGCGGAGTGGGGCACCGCCTTGTTTAGTCTTTCTCTTGCTACGAATATCATCGTGACCTCCTTGATCGGTAATTCAGTCCGTATTTTATGCAGTCAAAATTACTGACGATAGACCTTCGTAGCCGGACGAATATACTGGCTCGCACGTGTAACTAGGACCGTCCTTGGCAGTAAGCACAGTAACAAGTACCAGAACGCAGTCGTGATCATGTAGGTTTACTCCTTCGACTCTCTTCCTTTCTAACCATTCTCAACCAGCGTGGAGTCTGGAGCGATATATTCGCTGTCTCTCATGACATTACTCATACTGTACTGTTCCAAGACCAACGCACAGGTACACCTTCTTTCTCTACGTTCAATTTTACATCAGGCTGAATTGAAATCTCTAGTACATCGTATACGATGCTCAAGCTCAGATCATGGTAGGTTCCGCCGCGTATCCTCTTAGGTATTTTCCCTAACTGGTGCACAAATGCAGGGCATCGTCCCGACCATGATCATCGTGCGAGTCGGTCTCGGTGTCAGTACCGAAGATACCATCGTCACATTAAACACTCGCGCTGGCACCTCAACGAACAATACACGCATCGCGTACAACCGCTCCGCACATGGCCCAGTCCGCATGGAAGTGCAGAGGATGGTGCATGTTGACGGCGAGGTCGATGATTCAGAGAGCACGGGAAAGCACTTGAGCTTGTATCAGAGCAACACTGGCAGTTTCGGTAATGTCTAGGTGTCCCCTAAAAATCCGAACCGTTAGTACAGTTATTCCCTGCGCATGCGCGTGTAGTCTTTATGTTACTGTAAACTTGTATGTAGTCACCGGAAGGAACAAGATGATCTTCACGTATTGGCGAGTCACCCGACGTTCAACCGCGCGGCTTGAGTGCCCTCCGAGAGCGTTGTTGTGTTGTGCTTGGAATCACAGGTGATGAGGCCTCAGGCTCTTCAACTGGTGAAAATAGTCACATATTTCCTGTCAACTCACACTGTCATATAACATTGCATACATTTCAACCTGGCTTCGTATCCAAGATAAAAGCGCCCTGGAAGAAGCGAGGAACCTAATCTGAAACCTCTCGACCCGGATCTTTACAGGTCTCGTCCTATCAGTGATACCACCTCAAACTTCGAGAAGCCATGTACAGCCTTTCTAAAGGGTTCTTTGACGAGTCCGTGTCCCCGCAACCTGATCAGAACAAAACAAAGTTGGTTTACTCACAAGGATGAGATGGCAGTCTAGGCATTACTCCACTCGCCGCCCGGGCTCAAGTCCGATTCCTTCTCGGTATTCGAATTTCCGGCAGATAATGATGGATGTATGCAACGCGCGACCGTTCCACGAGGAAGAAGAGTCTCCAGATAGTAATGTGCGGGAGAGGCTAAGAGAAGTTGGAAGGCGGAACAAGGATATGCTATTTTGATGGCATTCCATAAATGGGGATATATGGCGGAGACTCATGGAGCAACTTGGAATAAACTCCGTCGGTCTCCGTGGATGTCATGCCCGAGCCCATGTGGTAAATTTTAGCCGCTCCGCTGCCGGCGGACAAGAACTGAGTCTGACCAAGTAAGCACTCATGATTTCCTATTCTGCGCGTCCCACCGCGCCGTGGCGTCGGTCAATCACGGCAGGAACTGATTGTGTGGGCGGGTCGCAACAGAGAGCTAACGACGACCGTCCGCACCTTCTTGTCTTGTTCCCATTCCTTGCAACCAAATGACCTGGTACCAATCCACTGTCGGCAGCCTCGCAGCGCCGCCCGACTCTCTGACGGTGCCAGAGTTTATGCTAGACAACCTATTTTTGCAACCCGATTCGAATGATCCTGCCAAACCGGACTGGATCTGCTTGATCGACGACTTGACTGGTCGCCAGGTCTCGTTCAGCGAAGTCAGCGGGATACGATTTCTGTCAAGCCCGACATTGACGCTTCATAGCTGCGCTCCAGGACAGAGTACCTCTCTTCTGCCCTCCATGAACAGCGGAAAATCAGTGAGTTTCGTTTATTGAGAGAAGAAGCGCGGTCTGATCCGAAATATAGATTCTGGCGAAATTGGTGAGTGGATCACGTAACAACACATTCAACCGAGTTGTATTCTCACTTGTTCGAAGTGGCTCTGGTCAGTCACAATGACATAGGTACCTTCAGCATGAGGCCCGGGTTCCCAATGGTTGAATCTATTTCTCGCAGATTACCCCGTTTGTGTCTGGGCTGCTCATCGTCTTGGAGGGATCGTCGCGTGCGTAGATCTAGCCAATATTATACTGTTCGAACCTCACTAACCCAAACCAGTCCTATGAGCCCAGCCATGACAACAGACGAGCTGGGTATGTGATTCTCGCCTTTCCAAAGGTATATGTGCTCAATTTATACTCTTCATATGAAGCGCATCTCTTGAAGGTCGCAAACCCCTCTGTTATAATCGTACAGACCGAATCAGTTTCGCTTGTCAAGGCAGCAGCGAAAAGCGCAGGATTAATTCAACCTCGCATGATTGTCATGGATGCGAACATGGGATCGGACTTGGAGTATCCTACCACTGGTTCTTTGATTGCCTACGGGAAGAATCTCCCACCATTCTCTCAACCGGCTCTCACCCCGGGTGAGGGGAAGACGAAGCTCGCGTTCCTTAGCTTCTCTTCCGGGACAACAGGACTTCCAAAGGTAAGCGCATCCTGAATTCATCCCGAAATAATCATTCTGACGGTCGGAATTTCATAGGCGGTTTCCATTTCACACTATAACGTCATCAGTAACATACTACAAGCAGAAGCTTTGAACCATGTATACGATCCGCAACTTGAATGGGCGGAGAAGCGGTATCGGCCCGGGGGTGTATGTTCCGGAGGTGAGACCTCTCAACCCCTCGATCCTTCACTAACAAACAATCCACTAGTTCTTCCAATGTACCGTGAGCGCGATGGTCTTTGGCTACTGGTTCAATACTGACCATGGCCGCAACTTCAGATATATATGGACTTGTTGTTAATGTTGGACAGTTCCATTCCAGTCGATCATCCCAGCTAAATCTATTTTTTAGCTCCACTTTATAATTTACGCGCGGGTAGGTCGGCTCATTAATTTTGTTCTTACCACCCTGACAGGCCTCAGATGACGCTGGTGGTCACAGCGAAGTTTAATTTTGAGAAGATGCTGGATAACATTTCACGTTATCGAATAACGAACCTGTTGTGAGTGTTCTATTTGCATCATAAGACGTTCTACTACATCCGGAACCAGAATTGTACCCCCCCAGGCCCTTCTAATGTGCAACGTAAGTCCAATGCATTAGATTTATCAATTAATTTTAACTGTGTGAATCAAAGCATCCCGCTGTGCAGCGCTACGATATATCGAGCGTTCGATCTTGTATGATCGCGGCGGCACCGATCAGCGCGGAGCTCACGCAGAACTTTCTCCGGGTAATGCCGGCGGGAATTCATCTTGGCCAGGGCTACGGTATTAATTTGAATTCTGTTCACGCGTTATTCATTAACAAACGACACAGGGATGACTGAAACATGTGCAGCTGCAAGCATGGTTGGCGTTTTTCATTCTCCATGCCTGCAAGTCACTTATGCAGCCTTAAGTTCCCCATCTCGCCCAAGGTCGGTGTCTTGGGAAGTGGAGGGAAGCTAATGCCCGGGACTACCGCCAAGGTCGTGAAGAGCGATGGGACACTCGGTTCGGTCGGGGAACGAGGTGAACTGTATCTACAAGGTCCTCAAGTGACATTGGGTTACTACAAGAATACGGCAGCGTACGTTTGTTCCCCTTGAACATTGATTGATGGCTCAACTCATGACAATAGCACCAATGAAACCTATATTGATGGGTAGGTTCTCTCTCACATGGTCGAAGTTTCCCTGTCTGATGCAACGCAGATGGCTGCGTACTGGTGACGAGGTACCCGTGGACTGTATCTGACAACGATCTTTGATCATTCAGTCGACTCTTCTAGGCCTGTTTTGACGAAGAAGGAAATCTCTTCATTGTTGATCGCGTCAAGGTGACAAAATAACTAACTGCAGCTCTCACCTCTTATTGACGGAACGCAGGAATTGATCAAGGTCAAGGGGAATCAGGTCGCGCCTGCCGAACTTGAAGGCCATCTCCTTGGACACCCCGATGTTGCGGACGTAGCGGTGATCGGAGTCCCGGATGACTTTGCTGGGGAGCTTCCATACGCTTTTATTGTTCTTGAGCCGCAGATTGCCTCCAGTGTGAAGAACGATTCACACGTCCGGACGAACGTTCAAGACAGCATTTTTAAGGTGAGATCTCGTTCCATTGCACTTAGATTTGTTTAACAGCCCAATTTAGCATGTCTCGGCATCAAAGTCTTCGTACAAATGGCTCACTGGCGGAATCGCATTTGTCGAGTACGTTTTCTTAAATATAATACAAATTTCCAGCACATGTTCACCTTGACACAGAAGCATCCCGAAGAGCCCTTCGGGGAAGATCTTGAGAAAAGATCTTAGAAAGAGAAGGGGGATGGACACAACTGGCATCGCGAAGGCAAAATTGTAAGCTATCTGGTGGGAAGGCATTCGCCTCTGGTTCATTGGGGTCACATGGGAGTGTAAATAGATAGGTATCTGGATGAATTTCATGTTTGATAGACGTCTCCCAGGTTTCACTTTTTTTATCAAGAAACCGTGACAGAGCCGATACATCGTATAGCCTAAGATATCGTAAACTCCACGAAACACACACATACTGCACCGCATTCGGACGGGTGATGCCGCCGACTCGAATAGTCAATACATCGGGATGAGATCCTTGCGAGATCCGAGTCCGCGGTGCCCAACATTGCCGGGTGGGCCTTCCGCTCAAAATATTACAATCGGACCTCTCTGTTTATTTCGGGCTCGCTGGGGTCGGTGCAACACCCACAGCTTGCCCAAAGCCCCTTTCTGTTCCCGCTCGGTCAGCGGGCTCGAACCATTTTTACAGCGAATATATGACAAGAGAGAGATGAAGGTCCCACTTTCCGCACCGCCAAGTTAGTATGCAATCCGACCTCCTAGTTCTCGCAGCTACGGCCGCAGCCTTGTTATGCATTCTTCTCCGAAACCGCCGGGTGCGGTCTACGTTGGCTAATATTCCGGGGCCTCCGCCTGTCTCTCTATGGAAAGGTACGTGGACACAGGCTGTCGCGGGCAAATCTGCCTCTCAACTGAACGCACCCATTCGCAGGGAATTTACCCCAGATTTTCGATGTTAATGGTTGGGACTTCCCGGGACAGATTACACGCCAGTATGGGCGCGTTGCCAAGATGCGTGGCTTGTTCGGGGTGTGTGCGTTCGCTCCGAGCTCTCTCGTCTGCGACTAATTCCATTTCTTAGAAAGAAATTCTGTATGTTTCGGATCCCAGAGTAGTGCGCCGCGTCCTGTTAAATTTCCCGCCGCCTGCAATGGTTGTTGAGTAATTCATTTTTCATAAAACATACGAAGTACACGTTCAGACCATGAAATAGGAGCCATAACCTGATAAACGGCTCGGGACTCTTGGGAACTATGGGCAAGACAGCTGCTGTTCGAACAACGAAGCCAGCTGATTATTTTTCGCAGGCGATCAACACAAGAAACAACGGAAAATGTTGAACCCCTTGTTCGCGGTTAAACATTTAAAGAGTCTTACTCCCATGTTCTTCCGGATGTCCCAGAAGGTTAGAGGGCAGCTCTCGGGCTTGGCTGGGAAAGACTGAATCGGAAAAATAGCTCCGCGACACGATACTTTACCAGATCGGGGTCAATGAGAAGCCGCACATTCTGAACATGCACTACTGGGTTTCTCGCCTCACCCTAGAGCTCATATCGCAAGCGGCTTTCGGACAATCTTTGGACCCATTGAATTCCGAGGATTCGGTTCATCCTTACACAGTCGCTGTCCGCGCGGTGCTGTGAGATTTTTCCGAGTACTCGCATTGTCTCTTCACTAACTTCCACAGGCCTGCGGCACTTCCTCTATCCGTCTTCCGACTAATCACTCCTTATGTCAAATATTTGGGGCCCAGGGGACTGCGAAAATGGCTTGTCAACGCGCTTCCCTGGCCCGCACTCAACGAGATGGGGAAGGTTGTAGATGTCATACACAACACCGCAGTTGCCACATATGAAGAGAAGAAAAACATCGATTTGGATGACCCGAGCCACAAGGACGTCATGTCGGTTCTGTGTAAGTTTGTTATCCCATTTATTTCTCGGCTCACAGTTATTTTCTCAGTGAACGCCAACAATCGCGCAAGTAACGAGGACCGTCTCCCAGAGAATGAAGTCATAGCTCAGATGGGGTAAGATACGGCAAATAGGCAGTGTTTTCATCTATCTAACCAGTCACAGAACCCTCACTTTCGCAGCTCATGACACGACACCGAATGCGTTGTCTCGCATTTTATGGCATCTGGGCCAAAACCAGACAGTGCAGGACAAATTACGAGCAGAAATCCTCGCCGCCGAGCTCGATTTGGATAACCCCGACTCCGCGCAGTTATACGAGGATTTAATGGCGCTACCCTACCTTGATGCAGTCCTTCGGGAGACTTTGCGGCTTCATCCTCCAGTGGCAATGATCCAGCGGCGGTAAGTGCCATTTCTATATTTTTTTCCCCACCTTACACGTTCCCCGCTAGAGCGGACGTCGATACCACAATCCCTCTCTGGAAACCGATCACAGGTATCAACGGGAATGAGATAACCGCGTTGAACGTCACAAAAGGGACGGACTTCATTCTTGCGTCAATTTCAGCCCATCGGGATCCAGAAATGTGGGGCCAGGACGCTTTGGAGTTCAAGCCTGAGCGGTGGTTATCCCCGCTTCCGGATGCTGTTGCCGATGCCGCACTCCCGGGCGTCTACTTCCAGATATTGCCTTTCGGTGGTGGATTCAAGGCCTGCATGTGAGTGCCATTCGGAAGATACTGTGGGTCTAGTCTTAAAATGTCTTTACAGTGGATTCAAATTCGCCGAGCTGCAAATGAGTCAGCAGTTCATTTTTGTCCCATTGAATCGTAATCTCACCGCGTCATCAGAGGTCAACCTATACACTCTCCTTTCGGCTTTCAAGATAGAGCCCTCCGGCGACAAGATTGTGTGGAACATGAATATGGTTGCCACTCCGAGCGTTGAAGGAGTCAAAGGATCACAGCTGCCGATGAAGATATCTAAATTAAATTAAGATGGCGTGCAGTATGTTCGGTGTATTAATCTAACCTCTTTAACGAGTTACAATTATGTCAGTGTACAGTACTTGTTACTTTAAATTTAACTTTATGATTTGGTTTTAGCTATTGGGCAAAGCGGCGACTATTTACTAGAACGTGCCTCCCGATTCGGGTGTCAAATCTCCCGCATGGTTCAGACTTCAGATAAGCGGACCTAAGATCGGGAGGCAACGCAAGATCAAAGAAATTACCAAATCAAGCCGATGGACGTTGCCAACAGGGGTCTTTGGCCATGTTAGCCCCGGGTTGATTTCATCACGTGCTGCCAAAAGTCAACTCGAGCGATTCAGAACTCGTCAATTTGGTGTAAGACTAATGTTTCCCAGCGAATATTTACAGCTTCAACAACATTCTCGTCGTACAAAATGAACATAATCAAAGTCGTGTCCCCGCCCCGGTTTGTAGCTTTTCCAACACTCGATGAATAGCTTGTGTGCACAGCACAGGTTCAGTCTGCGGAAACTGTACGTCGCAATCTTTCACGCTGTGTCCAACGGTAAGGAAAATTCTAGGACTAACCATATGCCCGCCCTCAATTATTTGCACGCTTCCTCTTGTCGTGGTGTTGACGAGGTCAATTTGCGTCTGCTTCATTTCACCGGTTTTCCCCCTGACGAAAATGTTCAGTAACCGATAATATCACTCCTCGACATGACCGACGCACTTGTACTCGTCCTTGAGACATATGATCATATGTATAGGGAGTTTGTCTGCTGCGATCAGTTGTGTGAAAATCTCGAACGGACGCTCGATCAAATCCGCATTAGGAGACAGATAAAATGCCTGAATCTTTCAGTTGGCAAGAATTATGTACGGAGTCATATCAACACGTACTGCCTCTTGCGCCGGCGCGCATGCCAATGTAACACCCGAGCCATCCGCGGTAGGATGCAGAGCGTGTTCCTGGATACGACAAATATTTAGTCATGTCGTTTGAGCATCAGGGCCTAGAGGACGACTCGCCACGAAAAGCTCCACAGCTACAGGATTCCACCGTTTGAAAGCCGTCGACGAAAGCTGCTTCAAGGCAGCAGCGCGGCTATCCCACGTTTTGCGTTTCGACTTGGCCCAATTTCCAAACATATCGCACAGCACCCGGGAGGACGCCTTTCCGCTAGGAAGAATAGCCGGGTCCAGAAATATGAAACCGTGAAACGGGATTTTTGGCACTTCGTCCTCGACCAAGAGGCTGAAGAGTATTCAGCGTAACATTACGCCGGCTTGCGAGCGTACTCACAGGGAGGGAGCTGAACCGGATTGCGCCACGCCTACTAATTTCCGTGCGGCGAAGTTGATACCATGGGCCTTGGAAGTTAAAAAGAGATGGACGGCGCGAGCGAACTCTGCCGCTGTCCCTGTTTGAAATAATCAACTCGCGAGGAGTGTTATACGGCGAAATCAATCACAGTGTCCGTCGTACTTGGGCGTTGAGAGTATTTTCTGGTTGACCAGAGCGCTTGCTCCGTGGTTCGGGCTCTCTATGAGAGGTATGTTTCGATCTTTCATCGGGTTTATCTGTCACTCACCAATGCACCAAACATCCCTGATTCGGATTCCTGGCGTCGGTTTGAGTAGATGAAGTAGCATAGGCTCAAATGTCTCCTTGTGCAGATTCATGGCGTGCAGAAAGACCAAAGTGAACCCATTGTCGAAGGAGTGCTCCGGGATGTATTGAACCGCTTCAACGTGAAAGGGATATGTGCCGCTGGGTTCCAAGGTGAACACACTACGCTTCATGGCGAAAGTAGTTGTGTGGGTGCACCGGGTGGTCAAGCGCCAGAATAAGACCGGCATTGTATCCGCTGTTCCAAAATCAAGGGATCCTTAACCTTCGATTCTGACCGCGTCAATTTTCTGACTCTGGGCGCGGAGTTGAGGTTGAATGCACAGCCTCCGAGTCGCGCACGTGTTTTCTTGGGTCTTTCACAGCGTCCGCATCCAGTCACGTTCGCGAGCCGACACCACAAGCAGTATCCCAAGGGGATGGAACGCCACGAGGGTGGAATCAGCTTTGTGGAATTCGTGGAATGGTAGCAGCCGTGCGCGCCGCCGGTCACAAGGCCGTAACCGTGGTCCCCGGATTCCAACACAGCGGCGTTCGGGATTATGCTCTCCCCGTGGGTACCGGTCCCCCCGTAAGGCATTTCTTGCAACTAATTCGCACGAACATGGCCACGGATCTTTCACGCCCTCCGTCGGAATTAGGGTGAAGCTACCATTGGCAACGTCACCGGCCCCAAATGCCTGATCCGTTGACAGCCGAGCTGGTAGTGCTCTACCAAATCCCTCCGCTGTGCTGAATCCTCCATATCCTACATGCGAGTCGAGGACATATTTCACCAAGTTAGCTGAGCCCTCAGCTCAACTCTCGGTTTTCTCTAAGCTTCCTGGTAGCCTTCCCCGCCAAATGAGCATCCTTACTTGGCGGACCCTGTCTTGCCTTCACTCTTGAAGAGAATCCTCCCCCAGAGGTCCGTTTCTCATCGCAATGTGATTCAAACTAACAAGTCTACACCAGTGTACTGAATGAGATTGAGCCCGACCTCACTCGCTTGGGTCATGACCTTATCAACGGTACGTCCAGTTCGTCGCGGACTCAAATGGAAGCTCAACTACAATAGTCGTTCGGCCACTGGCGGCTAAGGTTCAAACTCCCACTCTCACACAGTATAGTGCATGGGGCGAGCGCATCGATCTCTTGCAAACGTCCGAAGGGTGGCGGGCTCTCAAGGATCTAGCCATCACGGAGGGCTACCTCAGCAACGCATATGAGCGAAAATACCAAGAACACAGCAGAGTCTACATGTTCTCCAAGTGTATGCTGATGACGGGGGATTTTCACGTTGTGCGTGCCGAGTATCCGAGAAAATTCAAACAGCTTACTTTTCGCTCTACAGATTATGTGTCCGTTCGGTATGACAGATGGCGGAGCTCGCCGTGAGTTATATCTGGCGGCCGCCTATATTTCTAATCTTGACATGATCTCTGCAGTCATCGAACTATTTGGTAGCGATAAAATGAAGCAAGAAATCTTGCCCAGGCTAATCAGGTGCGTGCATCCTATACCTGTGTATCTCTATTTTCATACTCGCATTTGGGCAGTCGCGATCCTGCTACTTACTACACATCTGGGCAATGGATGACCGAGGTACGTGTTTAACGCATTCTCATCCGGTCCGCGACACCGAAAATGCGGCATTAGAGCACGGGAGGATCGGATGTTTCGAGAACGGAAACGAGGGCAGTTCCTACATCGACAATGTCTATGGATCTGGGCCCGGCGTATCTGCTTGACGGGTTTAAATGGTTCTCCAGCGCCGCTGAAGGCAACCTCTCAGTTGCCCTAGCTCGGACGGGAGATACTGCGGCTGGTTCCGGCGCGCTCTCTCTCTTCGTAGTCCCCCTGCGATTGCAGTCTTTCCCGACGCCTTTGTCAAATAATATCCAGATCCATCGCCTCAAGGATAAAATCGGCACACACGGTGTTCCCACTGCCGAATTATCTCTGAATTCCGCTCGTGCTTGGCTCATTGGCGCTCCTAATCAAGGAATCAAGACTATCGCGCCAATGCTGAATATCACCAGAGTACACTCGGCAATTCATTCGGTGGGATCGCTCCAGCGCTGTCTTTCTATCGCACGATCCTACGCTACGGTCAGAGCAGTCGGCGGCGGCACGAAGCTTCTCGAATCCATCCCTCTGCACATGGAAAACCTAGCCAACACCAGCATCCTCTACGGGGCTCTCACCCACCTGACATTTGGTGCTGTGGCACTGTTGGGAAAGAGCGAGTGCGATGTCGCTACTGAGGAAGAACTGGCACGCCTACGACTTATTACTCCAACTGTGAAGGGCTTCACAGCCATGAAGGCGGTGACGGCGATGGAAGAATGCATGGCCGCCCTCGGTGCTCAAGGCTACATCGAGGAAACCGGTTTTGGACGGTATGTATCGTACTACATCGTGTCGAAACCAATCTAATTTTTTTGATTAGCCTAATCCGTGATGCGCTGGTAGAAAAGATATGGGAGGGCACTGTCGACGTCATGGCTCTAGATCTCGTCCGGGCCACCAAAGGCGGCCACGCTCTTGAAAGCTTTTGTCAGGTGAGAGATTTGTATTTTGCCGGCATCGTAACTTAATTGAGTGACTGATCCAGTGGGCGGCTAAAATCATCTCACTCTCCCCCATCAAATCTGCTTCCCTCACACTACTGCAAGACGTGACGAATCAGCTCCCTTCATTATTCAAGAAAACCACCAATCCGCTCCTGCCCCGCTCTCTCCTGGTTTTACTCGGACATGTCGCGAGTTCGGTCTATTTGCTCGAGCATGCAATTTGGGCTCAAAGCAATGGAGAACCAAGCGCGCCGATTGATTGGGACAGATTTTCGCGCTGGACCGAGGAAGGGGGCCTGAAGGCCGCCGTCGCCGCAGTACAGGTATTGGACACCGGCACCGAAGAACGCATAAAAGAAAACCGAGCACACGTATATCGTACCGCGAAATTGTAATCATGTGTTTCCATCATCGTCTGAGAAGTATGGAGCGGAATTCAAAAGACGATGGATATCATGGGAGTTACTAGGAGAAGGATACTAATATTATGGTTTTAACCGTTTGTCATCGTAGCGCCGCTTCCACTGATAGGCACTTCTTACCCTTCGTCCTTCCAGCCGGTTTATTTTAAACTGAGACTGATAGAAGCGAGAGCACCTCCTCTAATCAGCCGGTCACCGCCGCAGCGGCAGCTTGCATGAGAAATAATGTATTCCAAGACTTGATACAGATTGGAGATGGTCCACGTCGACCTGGCCGGCGCCCTCTTGACCTGTCGAAGAAATGAATGAATGTGCATGTAACGATATCCCGTCCATCAGGGAGTTGAACAACCAGGAAGGTCAGATCTGGCCAATGGGGATTTGCCGGCAGACACGCGGAAGTGAGGCTCGTATAGTGGCTTTGGCAACTGAGGCGGTACTACTGTTCAACGCTGACCATTACCTGGCGTCCCATCGGAATATTTCTGCTCTCCGTAGAAATCGGCGGACGGCATCGTCTTGAGCCCTGATCTCAACTCGGGTTCCATTGGCTCTCGATCCCGTGTCGCCGGCTATCCGGACACGTTGCTGAGCTCGAGTCCACAGCCCTACTTATCTTGAATTCTCGACGGCCGCTCACCAGATGACTGTCGCATCCCAACGCCACAAAGGTTTTCCTGCCATAGAAGGAGTTCGATGGTTCAATCTGGCCGTCCTCGTCTTCACGCCGCTGGTCGCTCTATGTGGCGTTTTTTTCATCCGATTGGACGGAAGGACCCTGATTTTTGCGATTGCGTATTATTTCTTTACGGTGTTTGGTGCGATGCTTGAGTATAAAGTCGGTATTTCAACCACTCACTAACTTTCTATTCAGGAGTCACAGCAGGTTCAAATGCAGTGGTGTTCGATTTCACAGACGCTCACATGAATTTAGGATATCATCGCCTGTGGTCGCATCGGTCGTACAATGCGACATTCCCACTGCAAATATTCCTTATTCTGGGTGGGGCAAGTTCCGTCCAGGGGTCTTGTTACTGGTGGGCGCGTGCCCATCGCTCTCACCACAGATGGTTCGGCCTACTTATAGTTTGGAACCAACGACTCACCGAAATGAAGGACTGACACGGACAAAGACCCTTATGATTCTACGGTCAGCTTTGATACAACAGAGTCCAAGGTTGAGGCTCAACATGATAGCTATAGCGCGGTCTCCTGTGGTCCCATATTGGTTGGATTCTCTTCAAGACCCAATTGCGATCCGGTTCTGTGGACGCATCGGACCTGGCGAAAGATCCGCTTATAAAGTGGTCTCACCGTTACTATTTTCCTCTCGCGGGAATTTTCGGTTATGCTGTGCCTATGCTTGTCCCTGTTCTGTGGGGCGATTTCTGGGTAAGTACCGGCACGCCAGATGAGAATCCTGAACCAAACAATTCAGGGAGGACTTTGTTTCTCGACCGCGTTCAGGATGACAGTGGCCCATCATGTCAGTACCGCGCGTTTTGTTATCGGCCATCCAAAAACCTGTCAATTTGCAGAGTGTCTTCGCCATCAATTCAATTGCCCATTATCTGGGGTCGACGACATACGATGATGCCTTGAGTCCTCGGGACCATTTCTTGTCGGGCAAGTAAGTTTAATTATGTCGGTTCTTTTGTTGAATATCGGGATATATAGCCCTTTTGACGATGGGGGAAGGATATCACAACTTCCATCATCAGGTATGGGACTTGCCACTCATCCACTGAAAACGAATTAAAGCAAATCAGTTCCCAATGGATTTTAGAAACGCATAGAACGTATTTTTCTGGTCATTTTGGCGGGTTTTGACTGAGCGCCAATTTTTACAGCCTATGGTATCAGTGGGATCCAACGAAATGGTTCATTGCCTCGTGCAAATACCTCGGACTGGCAAACAATCTCCGTGTATTCCCTAGCAACGAAATCGCAAAAGGGGCGCTCACAATGAAGCTGAAGAGCTTGAAGGAATTGCAAGACTCGATTTCTTGGCCGCCCTCGGTTGAGGAGTTGCCTATTATGACTTGGGACGACTGTGAGCATACGTCAAGTTCCGAAAGCAGGAATAACTGACCCCATAACTTGAAGTTGAAGAAGAATCAAAGACGCGTCCCTTGATCCTGGTGTCCGGGTTTATTCATGACGCTTCGACGTTCATAGACAAGCATCCCGGGGGCGCAACATACCTGACCATGAGTCAAGGCACGGATCGTACGGCAGCGTACGTTGCGCTCACTCTCCTGCATTTCCTTTGACTTGTGGCGCACCTGACACTCAACTAACGACATCGCTCCAGCTTCAATGGGGGAATTTATCGCCATTCAAATGCTGCCCACAATGTGCGGGTCTCTTCTGTTCTGTTCCGTTCGATTTCGGTCACCGCTGACGATATACATACTCGAAGCTGTTGTCCATGATGCGAGTTGGAGTTCTGGCAGGAGGTGGCCCACCGGCTGGTGCGGCGGCGGTACCACCAGCCCAGGCCCTCTTTGTTGGGGCGCGCTCGTAGGAGGTCAGACGATAACCGTGACGACGGCGATATCAGTATAGTTGCACTTTCTTTGTATTTAGGCTTGGTTGAAAGCCAATAATGCACCACCATCTCGCAGTAGACCTTGTTCCGCGCTTGTTTGCGTGCATCCCGCAAGAATGTGCCTTGACATAGCTCTAGAGCATCGATTTCTGCGTCGTCCCAGTCACTTGGATTGACAATTGTGGCAAATTTGCCACGAAGATTGTGTGAGGTTGAAGGAGGTTGGAGGGATGAAACAAACCCCTGATCGGAGGTTGGAGCGGAGTTTGAAGATCCTGGTTCACGCCAACATGACCAAAACGAAGGAGAATCGAGAACTGGGGCTCTTCCTCGATTTATGCGGTACACTCGGAGCCCAGGTCAGGTGGACTTATCTTCCAGGTAGAATTTCCCAGGACTGATTGTTCCGTCCACCTTATCGGTCCGAACTGAGCAAGCTCTCACGGATTTTGGGTTCAAGTTCTCTGGCTGCCTTTCTCTGGACTGTTTTGGTTTCCGAGTCGCGTGGATATACTCTGGCCTCAAACAATTTGACGTTACGAGAGTACTCCTTGAGCCGCTGCCAAATCTTCTGCTGCGTATATCTCATGGGACACCTCTACTTGTTTCTTTTGGCGCCCAAAAAGCTGTAGGGCATGTGTCTGCAGTGAGATAGGGCGTGCACAGCATCGTATGCGTTCGTGAAAACCCTGGGCCCTAGCCTGGAGGCATAGTAGGTTTCCCGCCCTTACTTCCAGAGGACACTGTCCTGCCCCACCGCCATGTCCATCGCAAGAGAACGGTGCGACTGTCTTTCCAGGAAGCCCTCAGCTTGAACTGATTGATTGTCATCGCAGTAGCAGGCCTGCCTTGACCAAACACATCGAATTTCATAGTCAGTAGCCCTGCACTCAAATCAATAACTCGCTCATATTATTATCCCAGTCGATGAAGTAGCCTTTCTCTCTCCAGCGGGGTGTGCCGCGAAATCCCCCCGCGCATATATCCGTGTTAGACTGTCCGATCGCCCACATCGTCTGAAAACCGGTATGCATTTGTTCGACACATCTTGGCAAGAGAACCTGGCCCCGTCAGTATTCTCGATTTCTTGAATCCTTCTTGGGACTCACACACATACCCAGCATGGCGTTGAATGAGACCTCCCAGGTTACTTTCGAGTTAAGGTGTCGCCTGGCGTGGTGGCGATCGGGGCCTTCGCAGCTGGCGGTAACGAGATCATATCCACTTAGCAAGCTGCTGGAAATGCAAGGTAGCGGAGCGAATATCATCCTCCCTCTCTGCGTTGCGCAAAGCGACTCGGCGGAGCCGATCGCCAAGATCGGAACCCTCACCATGACCGTCCGTGTGCTCTCAGTCCTTGAAGCCGCCAAGCTGTTCCTGGAAAGCGCGGAACACAGTGTCCGCGAGTTCACTACACGCACCAAGACACTCTCGGTCAAGCACGCGGCGAGGTACAAGGCCGGGTACGATGTGCTCAAACCCATCTGCGGCATCCTCGACATCGTGGGGCCTCTCATTGCGTTCTCAGTGCGTATCAGCTCCCAGAAAAGATGGATTCCTTTTTGAATGCCACTCACTCAGCCCGAGCCCATCTGCGCCGCCGTGGTGGGGGTCGTGCGTGGTGCCGCCAAGGCGAGTAGATTCATTATATGCATCACCATTTCATTTACCGACAAATGTCCCAGTCTGTGAAGGAGCAGATCGAGCAGGACGCCGACGTGCTGACACTTATGGGGAAGATTCAAGATATCTATGACACGGTGGCCGGCATGTCTTTCGTGCACAAGAACGAGAATCAGACCGTTTTAGAGACGGCGCTGCGGAACATCGTCACCACAATCGGCGACTGCACGCAGTTCATAGATGGTTTCTGCTGCAAGTCGACTTTCCTAGGTACGACGCTTGGTCATTCCTCAAGGGCGCTGTGCTCATTGCAAGCGCTGCTCTGCTATTTAGGACGGGTGGCGCGGACGCCAGAGAAGGCGAAGCAGCTGGAAGGGCTGCAAGAGCGGCTGAGGAGATCTAAGATTGATTTGATCCAGGCCGGGCAGTTCGAGAGGATGTACTCGCAAGAAGAGACGGGCCGCGAGGTCAAGAAGCTTAGTGCGTGTCGTCACCACCACGAATACCCTGTGAGCTCACTTAGCGCGCGCAGAGTTAGACGAAGTGCTCGCCAGCCTCCAACGCGTCCACATGGGCACCGGGGGGCTGCGACGATGCAAGCCCAACGAGCACGCCGAGACCCTCTCGCACATCAAGGTCTGGGTGAGATCCGAGCTGTGCGACGGCAAGAACGTGCTTTGGCTGCGCGGGCCCGCGGGCTGCGGTAAGAGCACGGTCGCCGCGACGCTCTTCGACGAGCTCGTGGAGGCAGATCAGCTCGGGGGCAACTTTTTCTTCGAGGAGAGACCCAAGGCACAAGGGACCCCCGACCCCAGGGCCAAGTGGGGATACGCGCCCAAGCCAGAGCCTGCGGTTGTGCCCAAGCGTGACCCCGCGTTTGTGATCCAGACGCTTGCGGGGCAGTTCGCGGTCGCCGACCGCTACGGGCCGCTCACTCACGAGATCGCTGCGCGAATCCGAGCGGATGTGCCCCGGGATCTCTTGCTGCAACCCTTGGACGTGCAGTTCGAACAGCTACTCCTGGCGCCGCTGCAGGCGCACCCACCCCCGCGCCCGCTTGTTTTCATCCTGGACGGGTTCGAGTGGTGCGGGGATGGCTGCGATGAGGCCATGGCGCTCGAGGCGCAGGATACGCTGCAGAGAGCGCTGAAAGTGCTGGTGGAGGGCTCCGCGCGCTTTCCCGCGAATGTGCGACTCCTCATATGCAGTGGCGAGTCTGAGAGAGTTCGGGAAGTTCTGAGGGGCTGCGAGCGGGTGGTCCAGTATGAGATGAAAGCATCGGAGCTGGCTGTGAACCGTCGTTACGGGTGGCGATCTGCTAAAGTCTGACACGGATTCCTGTCGAAGAAACTTTTAAATAATACTTGATTCAGTCGGAGCAGACAGGGCCGTTGCACTACAATGCCGGCAAGCAAGGAAATAGCACTCTTATTATATCGTGCGTACGCGGCTCTATTAACAGACCGGACAAGTACACCGGCAGGTAAGACACCCAGGTCCAATCGCACGCAGCGTCGGCCCATAAATACATTGATGCTGCGCAGAGGAGCCTCATGCAGGCAGCTCGAACTTCTGTCCTTGCAGCACTCTGTAGGGCAGGTCAGACGAAAGGAAGCGCGCGGAAGGGAGGGGGCGCACTTTGTGAAGTAGACATAGAAGAAATCGATGTATAGACCCGTCTGGACGATCCCGGCCGTCACTGCGATGGGGTCGACGACGTTGTCGGAGAAGTATCTGGAGGAAGACGGACGGACGCCACGTGTCAGCAGCCACACATGGAGGACGGGTGGGACGAGACGCACCGGTATATCCAGTTGGGAATATACAACGCGCGATACGCTCCGAGAGCGGCGAGGTAATGGGTGGTGATGGTCTCGGCCTCGCCCGTCCGCTGGAGCATGAACAGCTGCGGCAGGATCGCGACGGACTCGAGGAAGATGGAGAACGACCACAGGATCTCGGTGAGGTTGAAGTGGTAGTTGAAGACGAGCGACAGTACGACACAGGGGCCGAGCAGGTACTCGATCCGGAACGTGTCAATGGAGGGGTCGTGTGTTGGTCTGCGGCGGCGGTCTGTGAGAAGCTATGTCGACTAGAACCATAAAGGAACTCACCGGAAGCGATAGCGCATAATGTAGAGGATGTAGCAGCTGCTTGCGATGAAGAAGAGCTTCATGATGGAGTTGTAGAGCGAAACCCAGCGGAAAAACAGGTCGAGGTAGCGTGCTATGAAAACGCCGGCATAGAGCGCCTGCGTTTTGAATGATATACCTGCGCATTTGTTCAGCTATTGCGGCAGACGAGGAGCGACCGGTGCTGCCTAACCTCGACATGAACGCGTCGTTTGTATTTTATGCAGCAAAATGAGAATTGAAGCCAAATGGGACAAGTCGCCTAGCAGAGTTCAACAATCTGTGTGGTATAGGCACCCGAATACACGCACCCAATAACCGGAACAGATTCATCGTTGCAGAGAAGGTGCAGGGAAAATATCGTAGACCGGTTTCGGACAACCACGTAGTTGCTGACAAAGCACAGCGTTCCCACGCAGCATGTCAAGACGCCAGCTCCACATGAAAATCATCTCTTCACGGAGCTTTCTACTTAGGAACATATATAATCCCTGAAAGATGGCCGTGCCATTTCATACAAAAATACAGCTGCGGGGAACACGATCAAACGACAGGTGCTTTCATCTCCACCACCTTCACGCGTTTGCAGTTGGTGAGGAGAGTGTGAGCGCTCTCGGATTCGCCGCCACATATCACAAGCCGCACCTTCGCCGGGAAGCGCTCGGAGCCGTTGACCAACAGTTCCAGCACCTTCTGCAGCGTATCCTGCGCCTTGAGCGCCGTGGCCTCATCGCACCCATCCCCGCACCACTCGAACCCGTCCAGGATGAAAACAAGCGGGCGCGGGGGTGGGTGCGGCGCCAGGAGCAGCTGTTCGAACTGCACGTCCAAGGGTTGCAGCAAGAGATCCCGGGACACATCCGCTCGGATGCGCGCAGCGATCTCGTGAGTGAGCGGCCCATAGCGGTCGGCGGCCGCGAGCTGCCCCGCGAGCGTCTGGATCACAAACGCGGGGTCACGCTTGGGCACGACCGCAGGCTTTGGCTTGGGCGCGTATCCCCACTTGGCCCTGGAGTCGGGGGTCCCTTGCGCCTTGGGCGTCTCCTTGAAGAAAAAGTTGCCCCCGAGCTGATCTACCTCCACAAGCTCGTCGAAAAGCGTCGTGGCGACAGTGCTCTTACCACAGCCCGCGGGCCCGCGCAGCCAGAGCACATTCTTGCCGTTGCGCAGCTCGGACGTGGCCCAGTCCTTGATGTGCGAGAGGGTCTCAGTGTGCCGTTGGGCTTGCATCGTCGCAGCCCCGCTGTGCCCATCGGAACGCGTTGGAGGCGGGCGAGGATGCGTTCGAGGTGGGCGAGCTGCATTTCGCGCGCCATGTGGGTATTCGAGACGAGGATCTTGAACAGGAGCTCCTCCATCGGCATGTCTATCGAAATCTGGTCTGAACCTAAGTAGGGACGAGAGTGAGCAATGCTAAACGAGTTCCGCGGTATAACAAGACGCACTACTTGACAGCCAGCGCGCCGCGTCACTCTGGGAGACTAGTATTTTTGCATAGCAGGTCAGCCTCCCCACCTATACGTGGATGATCATGAGGATGCGTACGGTCTTTTTCCGCCCGGATGATTGCCTCTTGAACGAATTGCTGGCTGATTCCGTTGCAAGCGGCGATGACGTTGGACAGGATGGCTTCGCTTTCCGTGGGCTCCCTCTTTAGATGCAACTTAAAGAAGTCGCGGAACACTAGAAGTGAGCGATGCTAGTGAGTTTCGCCGACATGTGTGGGTAACGAGACCCACCCCTTTCCCGTTGGCGAATCTCCTGTTGTCTCGAAACACTAGGAGGGTGGAGTGCTCCTGATATTATTGGACACCAAGTGAGTCGCCTCCCGTATGTATGGGCGACCAGACGCACGAAACTCTTCGATTATCGCGTCACGTTCGGCTGATCCAATTTCCTTTTCAAGCGCGCCCTTTCCTGGGCTTTTCTTGAATATGTGGCCTAGTTACAGGTGGCGACTTCAGTGAACACACCCCGCGTGAATGAATATAGAGGCGACATACCAAGGCAATTCCTCATGGATTACGTGCAGTTGCGAGGGCGGAGAGTATACTTGAGGTGTTTCTTCTAAAGAGGGTGGGGGTTCAGTTCTAAGAGGTGAGGCTTCCGCCACAGTGGCGTGAATGTGGGTTGCTGTTTGATTGGTGCCATCACACCTGCATCTTGTTTGGTCTGCTCTTTTCATCACACCCCTCGTTAACGAAAGCCGCGTGCATGCAAACTTTGAATCGCTTTTCAGCGCCGTCCGGCGTCCGGGATGAGCTGATTTGCCTCCGTCATCCAGATAATGTTTTATCTTCTTCTTCGTCTAGCTGGCCACCGAGTGGACAACGAAGTCGAGAATGCCCCGGGTTCGAACAGTTCGTCCCTGGCTCTGCACCTAGCGGCCTTTTGTGGGAATGCCTCCACTCCGTGGTTTACGTTCTCTAGGGATTCGTGGCTTGGATGGAACTCAGAGAGTGCGGGGATTACAATCTTGAAACGGGGTCCAGTTGTTGTAAAGCGGGCCGGCAGCAGCTCAGTGAGGGTCTTCGACGCCAGACCGATAGCCTGATATACTTGGGTCACGAAGTCGCGGAAAGGGGGAATACTACGAGCCAGACTGAGGCTCTCTTGCTGAGATGTGAAGGGAAGAGAAATGAGACCAGAAGAGGCGACTCGGGGCAGGATTTTATATCCAAGAGATTTGGGCGGGCTCTATGTAAGGCTCAAGGCACAAGGCCGCGATCGTCCGACTCGGTCCGAGGTCCGTTGTCTGAGGGTACCCGTAGCTTAGTCCTATTACGAGGAAACAATTACAAGATTTGGAGTGAGAATTGGTCCAGTAATACCGCGGATGGGGATGTGGTTGTTGTGGACGCGTCGACGGGAGCGTGGGATACTACTTCAAACTCCGACCCTCTTCGGTCTTACCTCGGCCGTACCGCTTTTGACCTTGCCTTGACCCAGGTTTGCCCTCAGCCGGCGGACCACTTGATCAGGATTTCGCAAAGCAAATTGAAAAACGCTTTTAGAGTCGAAGTTCCTGGGAATTTTCGGTTTTGAACGCTCAACATCCTTCAACATCCCTACTTCCTGCTTGAAATCGGCCACTGTAGACAGATATCCAGAACGTGAAAAGCATATGCAAGGCTATGCGAATGCTACCATTGGAAAACGAATTTGATTAATCTGGCTCATCCCTCCTGAACTCGACGGACTGGTGTGGCTATCGTGCTCCGACATTTCCCAGGTTTTATTCCTCGTCGGACGATTCCTTTTGCGAGCAGCTCCAGAGATTCCTCATATTCTGGCTCTGGATTGCATTCGACATTCAAATAGGCAGACATGCCATCGATAGCCGATATTCAGCGATCACTTTGTTTTCCGGTGCCCGAAATCGAGCCCCATTCAGAACGAGGAACGAGAGAGGAAGTTTGTCAAGAGACAAGCCGTCTAGCCGTCTACCTCAGCATTCATTCCAGGTGTATTTTCGGCGGACTGGATCTATGTCCCCTAGTTTTGATGGACGGCAAACATTATGGCAAGATTTAGAAAGTGCCCCTGTTGTCTGGTGGAGAACAGGTAAAGGCCGCAGCGGCCTTTGGGGCCGCTGGTTGGTGACTCGCCATTCTCGGACTTCGGCGCTTGCTGATAAGGCAATATAACCAACCGGATGCCAGTTATCATCCAAGATTCCCTTCTGAGCGACGCAAGCATTATCCCCGGACCTTTGAGCTCAAGGGTAGCTCCATCATGAAGCGCCTTCACCATGAAGCCATCTGCTTATCTCGAGCATCGGTTGGAAGCGAGCACCCCCGTCTTCCGCAGACCGGAATCGAGCTGGTGTGCATTTCCATATATTTCCAACATTCTCAACGGATCCTCTGTACATTTCTCTTGCAACGCGACCGCTTATCTATCCTCATGTTATAACCCATCTCAATTTTACCCGTGGGCAATAATATTCGCTACCGCGTTCGCAAGACCAAATAAGACCGAAGTTTCAACTCTGGACCTTCGAGGTTTTCGGTTGTTGTGGTTCGGTGGATTTGAGTCATTTGACAAGAGATCGCGGCAAGAAATTAGAGGAATCATTTCTGACCAATTGTGAAAATAAACAATAAAAATTCCGGATGGGTTATGACTACGGTATACCAGCACTAGATCCAGGAAGCGGTTTTTCAACTCTTCGCGAACCGTTACGCGCCCATCACATGACCGTGTGGCATGTCACAGATGGGGTCACGATGTGTCGTGGAAGTCACATCACACTCCACTGCTGGAAACTTTACGCTCTAATTTCGTGTACTGTGTTCGCCTAAGGTGCCTCTGGCTGGATACCACTCGGCCCCGCTGCAAATGTTATCACGCTGCAATTTCTTAACGCTTTCTCTCTTGACTCTTTCGCTTTTCCTGGGGTTTGCACACGCCGCGAGCGATGATAAAACGAAGATAGGAAACAGCACCATTGACCGGGTGAGTCCCTTTTCACCGGATTTGGCGGTCTTGTACCTTCCTCTGGGTGGTCGCACGAGGGGTCCGAGCGGACGAGATGCCCGCGAAGCTTGCTTCGACGGACATGCAGAAGACCACCCAGTGCCAAGTGCTACTCTTCAGGTGCTCATATTCTCTTTTCGCAGACGGTACAACTCCGAACGCACTCGTTGTACGCACCCTTCATCGACCAAGACCTCCAAAACCGGTGCGTCATTCGAGTACCCCGGACCCTATGGCCTTAACGATGTGGAATGGATGTACAGGTGGTGGGACTTTGGGGCGGATTCATATGTTGTGCGTTATAGATTGAAACAGTTCATTGGTTTGGGACTGACGGAACTTAGAACACAAATAAACATGTCCGGCTAACGCAGCAGCGGCCATCCCAGATGGTACGTCTCGTTCCACACTGTTCACCTCATCAATATTCATTCGTCCTCAGGGATGGTTATGGTCGCGTCTGCCCCTTACTGCTGCCAATTTCGTGATCGAGGTGGAATTTAAGGTAGCGCCCTAATTTTCCCCGTCGGCCTTGCGCTGAAGACCCAATTCTGCCATCCAGGTCTCGGGCGAGGGACACCTGTTCGGAGATGGAATGGCTATCTGGTTAACGAAAGACCGCGCAAAGCCAGGACCTGTCTTCGGAAACCAAGGTTCTTATTCGTCTTCTGTGACTGACGCAATCCTAACATGAGTTCATCTTAGACAACTTTGAGGGTCTTGCAGTCTTCCTGGACACGTAAGTCTGTTGAAGCCCCGTGGTCCTTTTTTTGACCAGGATTCTAGATACGCGAATTCACGGCACGGATACTCGTTCCCGCGGATAAGTTCCATGCTTGGGGACGGAAAGACCAGCTACAATTTTGGAAACGATGGGGATGGTCAGGACATCGGAGCGTGTTCGGTACTTGACGATACTCTTCCCCTACAGCATTGATACTGATTTGATCTGCAGGCTAACTTCAGGCAAACGAATGTTGCCACGAAGGTGAAAATCACATACGTGAAGAACAGTTTCCTCGATGTGAGTGCCTTCTCTCTCTCTATTGGCGACCTTTCCTCATGCTGATTGATACTCAGGTCAAAATACAATTCAGAGCGTGTAAGTCTTGAGCAAAGAATAGACTGAGCAGAAGATAATTTGGCCATTTTAGGGGATGAATGGACTGATTGTTTCCGCAAAGAGAAAGTCGATCTTATTAGCGCGCCCTTCCTTGGGTTCTCTGCCATGACCGGAGAGGTCGCCGATGCTCACGAGTGCGTACCCTCCCCCTCCCCCGTCTCGCCGTTCCTGACACCACCTTCCTCCCTACCAGTATTATATCCGTAACGACGTATTCCGCCGTCCTCTCGCCCGCCTCCGCCCAGCGCGACAAGCCGGGTGCGACCTTCTTCTCCCGCCGACCCGACGGAAAGGGGACCTGGTTCGGCTTCTTCGTCAAGCTGTTCCTCTTCGCGGGTGTCTGTGCTGGAGGCTATTACGGGTACGAGGAGTACAAACGACGGAATAGGTATGCGGGTGGGGGGAACTTCGCGGGGATGGGGCGAGGAGGCGGAGGAGGGTATGGCGGGTACGGCGGCGGAGGCATGTATGATAAACGCTACTAGATGGTATTGCCAACCTCCAGGAGGTGTTCAGTCCAGTCTAATCTATTTAACGCTCAAAACCTTCACGACGGAATGAATCTGCGCACCATGGATCCTTGTCATACTTCCTATGCTTGGGGCTCTAATCGTTCCATGTCTGGCGGCTCCGCATCCACTTGTAAACAAGTCCTGCGTCCTTCGCTGTGAAAATGTTGGGGAGCGAAGGGAATACTTTGGACGACTCGGAGGCCGATATGACCAAATTTCGAAATTGAGCACCGAAGTCGTCTGGTCCAAGGTTATCCAATGTTCCGAGCTTGCCCGCCGGGTTGCACCAACTATGGTTAGAACGCTTCAGTCGGATTGGGATATGTATCTACTTGCAGGGATGTGAGAAATGCTATACTACTGACTACCTATGCTACTGACTACTAATACTAATGCTACGTAAAATGAGGGGCGTGGATGGATGAGATATGCAAAAAAAGGCAGCGGGGAGGGCGCTCACGAACTCGACAAAAGGGCCGAAATCGAAAGCACCGGCCGCCGCCCGTGATGAGGTCGTGGATGAGGCGTAACGTAAACAACGAGACAAAGGAAACAGGGCGGGAAATACTACTGCTACGAAAAGATCCAGATGCAAGAGACGAATGAAATAACGGCGTAGGGAGACAGAGCACGCCCGGAGCGGCGCGGTGGCTGGGGCGGAAAAAATAAAAGCTAGTTGTACATCGTGTTTCGGGGCGGGGATGTGGCTGGCTATCTAGACGCCGTAACGTGTAGCGAGGCGCTCCTGGATGGGTTGCGGGAAGAGGGCGATCTGGGCTGACCACGCCGCGGGGTCGTGCTGCTTGAAGCCCTGCAGCAGTGTCTGGAACATCTCGTTCAGCTCCGGCGACGGCTGGTTCCACCGCACGATCGAGTTGCAGAACCACAGCAGGCTCTGCCGTGGGATGTTACTCAGTCAACATCATCGACGACGGAGTGGACGACGTACCTTGGCGATGCCCGGCGGGTTCGCTTGCACGAGCGTGCAGAACCCTCTGAACGCCGAGTCCTTCTCCTCGTTGTCGCGGATCTCGTACAGTGCCTGGCACCATGCCTGCGCGAACTCGGGCAGATGCGGTGCAACGAGATCCGGATGTGTGAGCCCGATCCGCCCAATCGACACGGCGGCATTCTCGTGCAGGCTGCGCGGCGCCTTCGGGTGCAGAAGGATCGGGATCAGGCGCGCAATCAGCGGGTTCACCCACTGCTTGAACTCGGGATCGTCTGTCGTAGCTTCAGCAACTTGTATGAAAAAAAGGGGGGAGAAACGCACCCCGGCCGTAGCGCAGCGCGACCTCGCCGACGGACCACGCCGCATTATTCGACGCGCTGATAAAGTCGTACTTGGGCTCCGGGTCGAGCTGGAGCGTCAGCTCCGCCATGATGCCCGGCATGTGCGGGCGCAGGAGCACGAAGCAGCCCATGGCCATGTCACCGACGAGCGCGTACGCGGACTGCCGCACGGGCGCCTGCGGGTGCTTGAGGCACACGGTGAGCAGCGAGAGCAGGTTCGGCTGGCTCTGCGCGATGAGCGGCTGCATCTCCATGCCGAGGCCCTGCGTGAGGCCGGAAAGCAGGTCCAGGGCGACGACGAGGAAGGACTTGTCGGGCTCATCCAGCTCGGGATTCTGCTGGAACGCCTGGTACTTCAGGAGCGCGGTGTGGATGATGTTGTTGCAGCGCTCGAAGACGGGCGGGGCGTAGGGCAGGAACGACACGCCGATGGCGATGGTGACCGAGGCGAGACACTGCAGAACATAAATCAACGAAGTAATACACGAACACAGTAAAGAAAGCGCACCTCCAACAAGGGAATCAAATCCTCGTCGTCATCCTTTAGCCTTGACCATCGGTTGGTGAGCGGCGGCATGAGGATCTCGACGTATCTCGGATTTTGCAGCGCCCGGCCGACCGCATCGGCGAGCGTACCGACCGCGTCGTACAGAATGAGCATGTTCTTATGCTGGTACTTGTCGAACGCAATAACGAGGTTTTGCAGCACCGGCTCGAGGTAGGGTGCGAGTTCGAGCCCAGCATCCTCCTCGAGGGTGGCGAAGGCGCTGCAACCCGCTTCTTGGACGCGTTTGTTGTTGTCGAGGACCATCCGAAGGAGCTGGAGTATCTTGTGAGCTAGTGGACAACTAGAAAGGAGGATGCACTTACGCCCTCCATAGGTAGGAACAAAGTATTGGTTCTTGTGCTCCTCCGAAATGGGCTGCGTCGTCCAGCTCGCATAGCGGCCCAAAGTCCAGCAGGTAATGGAACGGACAAGCGGCTAAAGGAGGGATCAACAAATGGAACACAAACACGGGATCCGGGATTACCTTAGGGTCCGAAAGGGTGTTGATAAGATAGGGTACGAGGGTCGTCAGATGAGGCTCGATCGCCTCGATGCATCCTGCGCCTCGTGTAAGTCGCGCAAACCACAAAAGGAGGGACTAAAGAAACCGACCTTCTGCCATGGCCCCCAACGCCAAAATCCCGCTCTCCCTCTGGAGCCAATCGTTGCTCCACAGCTTCTCCTTCAACGGCCCGAGGAGCACGTTGAGGAGATCGCCACTGAACCGGACGGCCAGCACGTCCAGCGCAGCCGCTGCGCACTTGCGAAGGTTCCACTCGGTGGACATCTCGTCCGCAAAGTCCTCGTCATCGAGATCGTAATCATCTTCCTCGTCAGAATCGATCGTCTCCTCACCATAGGCCCCGATGCGTGACTTCGGCGCGTTGCCGTTGGCGTCGCGTTCGAGGCCAGTGCGATTTGCCGCTGCCGTAGTGGCGCGGCTTGATGTCTGTGTCCTTGTCGGGCACGGCGGCGTCCTCTGCGTCGCCCTCCAGCCACAGCAAGTCGTCCTCGCCGTACACCATGCAATCGAGGAGGACCGGCGCGACCTTGCCGAGTAAGCGGGTGGAGGTGCACGGCCAGGTCCGCGTCCTCTGCGAAGGTAAGCCAGAACTCGCACGCCTCGAGCGCGACGTTCTCGTTCTTATCCTTGGTCGAGTAGAGCATGTACTCTGCGACGTTCGCCATCTCGGGCATGAGCTTCTCCGGGCGCGCGGCGAGGAGGAGGACGAGCGCCTGGCAGACGTGCCGGCGCACGGAGGGGTCGTCGTCCGAGGCGAGCTTGAAGAGCGTGGCGATGAAGTTATCGATATGGACAAAGAGCGACTGGGAGCCGACGGGGATAAAGTAGGACAGACAGGCGATCGCATGCGAGCGCATCTTGGCGGAGGGGTGTGAGGCCAGCATCAAGAACTTTGGGATCATGAAATCGAGCGGCCGAGTGCCGTTGATCTCGACGTCCATTTTTCGGGGGTAGTCCTCGCAGGCCTTCTCGAGGACATTGAAGGCGGCCTGCACACTCGCGGGTCAGTACACAGCAGCGGCGCTCCCGGGGGCACGCACCTCCTGGCGGTCCAAATCGGAGGAATCCAGCGTGTTCATGAGCTGCTGCAGACACTCGGGCCAGTTGCGGGGCTCGAGTTGGCCGAGGAAGGCGACGACGTCCTGGCCCGCCGCGTTGCGGATCATGATGGAATCATCTGCAAAGGCCTGGAGGACGGCGCCCTTGACGTACGCGCCGACCTCGGGGGCGGCGGTGAGGATGAGGCGGGCATTGTTCTTGAGCAAATAGCCTGCAATTGTACGGATTCTGTCCTCCTCCTGGGGCATCGCGGTGAGGATGTACGCTAGATAGGCGATGTATTCTGGTGCGCGCGTGAAGTTGTTCAGTTTCTGAGCCCATCAGAGTCAGTAAACAGAAGCGGTCAGCGGTGGCAATGTATACCTGGGTTATGGCCCGCTGGACGGCGACATTCATGTCGGTTGACTCGTGGAGGGTCTGGAGGACCTCCTGGAGGCCCTGCGGCTGGGGAACCCAAGTAGCCATGGTGGAAGACGCGTGAATCGAAAGAGAGAGAGAAACCTGAGCTGTGACGCGTGACGTGACTCGACGCCACAACAGGCGAAAACAGAACGCTCCTTGCTCTTTGTCTTTCCCTCCTACACGCGTGTTTCTCTCCGTAGTACCCTTGGATCCACTCGGCGGGACACAGCGCCCTACCCTGCGCCATCCACGAAAAAAATCTACCTCCGTACTCGACACAATCCATTAAATAAAATCGCAGGCGCCTACATCATGATTTGAATCTTCCCCGTTCGGCTAGTCAGGCTTCGAAATCGAATCACTCGAGCGCTCTTGGAACGACTCGCGATAACTCAGGGGACATCTAAGACCAATATACTGCTCCTCGCCGGCGATCTCCAGTCCCTACTTCCCTGGATGTCCCTAGCCCCGAATAAATACGCCCCCGACACCCATCCCCTTTCAAAGCGCTATGTGCGGGGATCAGAAAGTCCATCTTGTTGACAATCAACGCAGAAATCCCATCAGCTTCCCTGCTCTTCTTATCCAGTGCTTTGTCCCGCTTCCATTTCGCACAAGGCGACCCCAAACAACACGCATTCGGGCGGGCCAGGCTCCAGGACGCTCTCCACATCTACTTTGCTCTGAATGTACTTACTTTCCCATCGATCGATGAATCTGATGTTCTCCGAATCCATCCCGCATATCACATATCGCATATCTACGCGCTGTCGACTTAATTACGGAGGCTATTCGCCGTGATGCCTCCAACTCTCTCCCTGCAAGCGTAAGCATAAAACATCCGAGCCTCGCTGGGCCTCGCTGGCTCGCTGGGCCCGGTGGGATGATACAGTCCAGGACCGAGGCGGCCCCGACAGTTAACTCCGATTACTCCCCCAGTCAACTCGAAGTCTCGAATGACTAGATGCATGTGCTCACTCCGAGTCAGCTACCCCGAGAAAAACAAGACAACGGCTACGAAAGATCCACCTACGATTGCTCATGTTCATTGATCATGTATCTCCTATTTCCGAGCTACTTATTGTACTTATCGATCAATGTCTCGGCCGGCTTGCCAGTGATAGAACAAGGACCTCGTCGCTCGATCGCGGGATGATCAACGAGCCCTGCAAAATGTTTCGCGCATGCTAGACCTCAAGCGGAATACGCGCTATCTCCTCAAAACCACCTTGTCCGGATCCGCCGACCACGAAACGCATTCGGAAGCCTCGCGGAACCAAGCGGAATCCACACAAGCTACCCGGCAGGGCGGGTACCTACGCCAGCCCTCGCTTGGGTACCCGCAGACTACGGGGAGGGAGTGGGGTAGCCGGGGCTCCCCCCCATACGGGAGGGCAGGCAGCAGCCGCGGTTACCTAGTGAGGCGTCAGCCACGACCCCCAAATAAAAAATAAATTACGTATACTGTACACCGATCTCACATTATGTTACTGCGTCCCGTAGTACGTGTACTCCTCTATGTCCCCTCAAAAGCTACCCCGCGCACCCGACGTCTACTGTACTCGGAAGTCTGACGTCTACCCCGACGTCTGACGTCCCTCCGCACCCGCAAACTCCACCGCCTACTCCGCATACCCATCATCCTCAATGATATTCGGCACCATGCGCTCAATCGCGGTGCTCACGCGCTCATACACCGCAAACACGATCGCCTGCCCCGGCGCGACGCGCAGCACGCGCGGCGTGATGCCCTTGTAGAACGACGCCACGCCCTCCTCGCGCCACATCGCGCGCGCAATCGCCGCGATGCGCTGGAACGCGGACGTCCCCGGCTCCGCCGTCGCGCGCTGCAGGCCTACGTGCGAAAGAAACGGGTTAGCGAAGATGACTACGCGAAGGGGGGAGAGAGGGACGCACGCGTCTTGATGGTGTCGATGGGCGCGTTGGAGAAGGGGCCCATGGCGCCGGAGACGAGCCCGATGAGCATGTGCTGATAGGACGGCAACTCGACGAGGTCCGGCTGCATCCTGTGCGCGAACTTCTTGATCTCCTGGTACGCCGTGAAGTTGGCGCCTGCAGGCGTCAATATGAATTGTCGCAGGTGCGCTTCGACGCGGACGCACCCTGGTTCGTCGCCTGGCGGAGCGCGGTGAGCGACACGCCGCGGTAGAGCGTCGACAGGCCCTCCTCGCGGACGATGGTGTACACGGCGTGCCCCGCGTTGCGGTAGCGCGGCGTCTCGAGCGGGTCCGCGAGCGAGTGCATCTGCGCCTGCAGCCGGATCTTCACCACCTCCATCGGCGTCACCACCGCGATCGCCTCCGTCGTCCCCGCGCCCAGCCCCGCTACATGGAATTACGCACAATAAACAACAGCGAGACGAGACGGGAAACGCCGAACGCCGACGCGGAACGCACCGAGGAATATGCCGCCCGTGGAGGTCTTGCCCGTGCTCTTGTCGGCGAGCCACCCCTTGTACTGCTCGAAGCTCGCGAAGCGGATCGCCATCTTGGGGACGATGCCGGAGAGGACCGCGCCGAGCCCCTTGTACAGCGCGAGCGGCGTCTCGCGCCGCACAATCATCCCGCCCGTCGCGAGGAACCCCCGCGCCTTCGTCTGTGCGCCGTCAGCGCGTGCCCTCAACTGAACGGCGAAATACACGCACCCCCGGCGCCATTCCCGACTTCGACAGCTGCATCCGCACCTTGATAGTGTCGAGCGGCTGACATACGAGCTGCAAAACAAACCAGTCAGTCCCACCTACCTCGCGTCACCCAAACCAAAACCCACCGCCTCGCACGCGCCCGCCATCCCCCCCGCCGCGATGTGCGTCGCGAACCCCACCGGCTTCTTGTTCCCCGCGCGCGACATAACTGCTCCTTGCTTTCTCTCGGTGGCGGCGCTGCTAGTAGTGGTGGTGTGGCTGCCGGGCTCGACGACGTTGACTATAGAAATGGTATGAGATCGGTGCACTGTATTTTAAAGGGCACTAACATGTGAATCAGGAGGATCATACCCGCGCTGTGGGGCCCCTAATACCCCACTGTCATCCCAGAGGCGGCAAACGGGACTCCGATTTGTCCTTCCGCATACGTAGAACCGCCCATCCCAGGGAACGCCCGCGCCGCCTCAGCGCGGGGAATTAACGCCGCAGCAGCACGACGCGCTTAGCCGTCCACAGGCCGCTCTTTCTCCACCAAAAACGGCTGGAATATTGGTGCATGACGTTCGACGAGGAGGAGGTGCCAAAAGCGGAATTGCCGGGGCGGGTAACGGAGAAGCCGGGCCCGGGCGTGGATCACGTACTCATATCCGTCCGCAGTCTTCCTTCCTTGCCACGTCGTCCTCTGCTTATCGACATCGATGCCCTCGATTCGATTCGAGCTCGAGGCACTTCAAACGACTATCTGCCTTGCTGCTCACTCCCGGGCTGTGAGGCTACCACGCCGCTGCTCAGTTGGCTCAGCCGCAGCAACGGTGTTGCAGTCATCTCTGCAATCCAACAGATTCAAAGCCATCCGATAATCACAGGGTCCCAATCCAGGGACCTCACCCAAACCCTCCCCCAAAACATACATACAAGCTGTGATGTTCCTCAACGCATGTTGGGAGGAAGAAAAGAGAACAACCTACATATATGAAACTCAAAAACCGATATGTCCATGCCCTTGTTTCACCCGAGGCTCATATGTTCTGCCTGCAGGAATTTCACCTGCTGATCGAGCGAGCCTCCTGAAACGACACTTATATTGCCTCCTTCCTGCCTGAAAGATGTCCCTGAACCCTGAGCCTCTTGTGTCTCCAAAAAAAACGCAAATAAAGTCCTTGCATTTTATTAGAACACGCTAGAGTACCCAGTGCAGCGGGGTGTGTCCCAGCTAACACAAAAGTGCGTGGGGTGTGTGTCTTAAAAAAAAAACCCCCTAAAAAGGCAAATAAAAGCCTTGTGTTTTGTTCATGCCAGACTCGGGGCAGCAGGGCGTGTCCCAGCTGACACAAAAGTGCGTGGAGGGTGTGTCTCAAAAAAAAAAACCTAAAAAGGCAAATAAAAGCCTTGTGTTTGTTAGAACATGCCAGATCCAGGGCAGCGGGCCGTGTCCCAACTGACAAAAAAACACGCGGGCTGTGTCTTAAAAAAAAAAAACCTAAAAAGGCAAATAAAGGCCTTGTGTTTTGTTAGATTAGAACATGCTAGAACACCCAGAGCAGCGGGCCGTGTCCCAGCTGACACAAAAGCGCGCGGATTGGTGTCAAAGCCGAGCGGGACCCCCGATACACTACGATCGGGTTGATATGCTCGCACGATTGATTTCCCTGGATTTTTCGCAAATCTCTGTACATCATGTCATAATTCATATCAACATTCTGCCCTCTATTTTTTTTCCTGCACGCCTTTTGAGCTCCCAGCACTTGAAAACTACATATTCCGCACCCCCGACCCCGCGCCACTTCGTCCTTTTTTTTCCTGCGGTTTTATGCGCCGCTTCGTGTACCCCTGTCAAGCATGCTTCCGCGCGAAATAGCGAGACACGTCATCTTTGTGCCAAATTAAATTTTCGCGGTACCAGGAGTCTGCTCTTTGTGTTTGAAATAGACCTTTCATTGGAAATTGATCATGATCTGATCCTGCCACCAAGAAGCATGCAAAGGAGCAGCCTATAAAACCCCCAGAAAAAAATTCCCTCCCTGAATGACACCATGTCCGTGTCCTTTTCCTTTAATGAATCCTCCTCCTCCTCCAACTCCAACCCCAACCCCGCGCCGGTCCCAGTTCAGCCCGAAGCAGAGTCAAGCACCCCCAGCAGATCCGCGGCCAAGCCCAAGAAGACCCGCATCGGCCCCGATGGGCAGCGCGTGCTGAAAGGCGCGTAGACACGTCAACATGCGTCAATAGCGCGCCCAAATCTAATCAGCGTCCTTTCCTCTTACAGAATTCTACGAGAACACCGCGAAGACCCCCACGAGAGAGCAGTTCGACACCTTGCTCACACAGATTCACGTACGAGTCGTCTTTGCCGTTGCCGTTGCCGGCGCCGGCTGATTGGATCGATTACCTTGCAGAACCTCAACAATTCCGAGGCAAACCAAACCTACAACATCGTCAAGCTCAAAGACTGGTTCAAACGGCACCGTACGAGCGAGGACAGGAGGGCGCGGCAGCGCGCGGCGAGCGCGTCCGCTTCGTCTGCCGCCCCGTCCGATGACAAAGACGTCCGCAATCGTGATTCTTTTTTCTCTTTCCCCGCGAACTTTGCTCATCATGCGATGCAGCCGCCTATCCATCGCTCAAGGCCGAGACGATTACATTCCTGAGGGCCTCGTGGGTCGCGACGGAGCCGGGCGACCGCCCGCGCCTGTACAACACGTGGACGACGTCCGCGTTCTACGAGGGGCTCAGCGCGAAGCAGGAGGACATCCGCGCGTGGATCGCAGAGCAGGACGCCGGCGCAGCCCTGCACATCGACACGAGGCGCACGGAGGACGGCTACGCGTACGGGATGCCCACGCCGAGCGACACGTCGCCCGAGCCGCAGTTGCCCGTCCGCTCCCAGCGCGAGCGCGAACGCGACATGAGCACGCGCTACCACCCCTACTCATACCAGCCCCCCACGCCCTCCTCCTCCTCCTCCCGCGCGCCCTCTCTCGCCCTCAAATCCGAGCCCGCCTCCTCGCCCGTCGTCCGCACGCTCCCGCCCCTCTCCGCCTCCGCCTCCACCTCCGCCTCCGCCTCAACCTCCGCCTCAACCTCTCCCGCCTTCGCCTCAACCGCCCTCCCCCCACCCGTAAGTATCCCCCGCCCCTCGCGAGCGCGTAATTAGCGGCTAACCGCCTCTTCCTTCTTCCTATTTTTATTAATCGCATTTCAAATAATCGGTTACCCCTACGTGAATCAAATAGCTACCTATACCCCCGCCCCAACGACAACCGCCGCGCCAACAACCACCGCCACCGCCACCGCCACCGCCGGTCACTCGGGACTCGGTCGGACTCCGCATCCTCGAAACCGTCCACTGCAACATGGAAGAAGAAAAGCGGAACCCGCCCGTGATCGCGTGCCCGCTAACGTATCAAGATTTCCAGAAGCTGTTCCAACCGGTGGAAGCGCGCATGGAGGCCGCCTTGCATTTCTTGCAGCAGCTTAATCGGGATTCGCGTATGCATAGTTCTAATGCAACACAACAGCCTACTCATTTTTTTGTCTTTCTCTCTTTTTTTCCAGCCTCTTGACAATCATGAATTCCAGCTTTCAAACTCTTCTTGTTCCAGTTCAAGCACACATGTCAGCAGAGATCCTTGCAACACCACAAAACATACCACTTTCTTGGTCATTACATTAATTAGCACAATCAGGTTACAACATATGAAGCAAAGTGTTTTGATGCCGGTCTACATACAAATGCGGAGGGTACAAATGAGTGGGGGAAGGAGGAGGAGGAGGAGGGGAAGCAACAAAAGCCGAAACAACAACAAAAAGAAAAAAAAAAACAGAACAAAGAAGATGATGCAAGAAAGGACTCCATGCCAAGCCACTACAGCTTCCACTCCCGAAAAAAATCAGGGTCCCGCTGGACGAACGCGATCATGTAGTCCGCGACGCTCCCGCCCTCCTCCTCCTCGGGCTCTTCCTCAACAGCGTTCTCAGCAGTCGTCCCGGGCGCGACGAGTGGCATAGCACCTCCCCCACCCTCCGGCGCCTCCCCGTCCAAAAAATCCGCCTTATCCTGCCCCTCGAGCACCACCTCCTCGCGCGCCGCAAGCGCCGCCGCCCGTGCGTCCTCCGTGTCGTCAAACTCGCCCAGCGCACCCGCCAGCGCCAGCGCGCCGTCGTCCGCAAACAGCGAGCGCCAGTCGAACTCGCCCTTCTGGATCACCAGATCGTCGAGCGAGCGCTTCTGGTTCGCCTTGCGCAGCATCGCCTCCTCGACCGTGTGCTGCGACACAAAGCGGTAGATGTGCACGTCGCGGATTTGGCCGATGCGGTGCGCCCTAAAGGGGTCGTTGGTTTGTCAGCACCACAAAAATGCCAGATGAGACAAGGAAAGGGCGCACCGATCCTCGCATTGGCGATCCATTTGCGGGTTGAAGTCGCTGTCGTAGAAGACGACCGTGTCCGCACCAGTCAGACTGCAATAAGCAGAAATATCAGATATGAAAAAGAAAAGGGGAGAATGAATATACGGACTTGATACCAACACCCCCAGATCTCGACGACGCGATAAAGCAAAAGATCCGCGCGTCAGCGTTGAACCGCTCAGTAATATACTGCCGGTCCTCAATCTTGGTCGCGCCGTCGAGTCGCAAATACAGGTAGCCATGGAAATTCAGAAATATCTCGAGAATATCGAGGATCTTGGTCATCTGCGTGAATATCAGGATGCGGTGCCCGCCGGCCTTCTTCTCCCGCAGGAGCCGTGTGAGCTGCTGCAGCTTCCCGCAGTCGTACTGCAGAAGCGACGGGTCGGGGAACGCGATCTGCAGCTTCACGCTCGCGCGGTGCAGCACATTGTCAAAGTCGGGCGTCATTGCGGGGAGCGTCTGACCCGTAAGCGCGATGCGCGGCAGATCCAGCGCGACGACCGGCGGCGTGATGAACGCAAATCGGTCCACGACGCCCGCCATCTCGTCCGCGCGCGTAGCGTACGACTTGACGGCGGCATTGACGCGATACACTGTATCAAAATACTCCGTGCGCTTGTCGACGGCCGAAAGGGGGAGGAGCTGGCGGTGAAACCGTTGTGTGATATCGAGGGTCTCGTAGCTATAAATAGGAAACGAATTGCAGCGGAGGCGGTTTAAGTATCCGATATGCGCCCAACGTGAAATCGTAGCCGCGCGCTGCTGGTACGCGGTGTACGCGCGGAAGCCGGCGATTGTACGAGTATCTTTCGGGGGAGGTGTGTCGGGGATTTCAGAGATGTACGGAAGTCGGGTGGTCCAGTCCAGGCGCCGGGTCTCCTGCGCAGCAATAAGAGAGCGCCCTTGTCGATCGACGAATCGCAGGCCGAGGAGGTCCATGTTGATCGTCTCCTCCTCGTCGTTCCGCAATCGCCGCCGGAGAAGAAGCTCCTTGATCTCGAAATCGGCCACGGCGGAACGCTCCATCGCGAATGAGGTTACGATCGGCCGGACTTCAAACAGGTCGGGGTGGTTGCAGACTTTGCGCAGCTGCATCAGAATGTTGGCGATTTTCTGGTAGACACCGGATTGAAGCGCGTCGCGAGTGTGTGCTCTCGACATGAACTCGTCGTACAAAAACCGTTGGCGCTTGGATAGAGGGCAGAGCACAAGGTGCTCGTATTTGCTGGGAAGCTCCTTCTCGACGTCACGTTTGAGCCGTCTGAGGAGATACGGCCGCAGGACGGTGTGCAGTTTCGTGACTCGCTGCATTGTATCCTCATCTAACGCGCTCCCCGCTTCGATGGCCTTTTCCAGCGGATCTAAGGAACGAATCGTCAAAGAGTATAAATGAGAAAGAACGAAGGTACTGACTAGAGAACCACTCCCCGAATTCCTTCAGATTCACAAAGTCGGAGCCGGACATTAGGAATTGTAGCAGCGCCCACAGCTCCGTGAGGTTGTTCTGTAGCGGCGTCCCCGTCAGAAGGAGCCGGCGAAACGAGCGAAACATGAGCAGTGTGTTCCAACGTTGGGACTTGAAGTTCTTGATCATATGCGCCTCGTCAAGAATCATATAGTACCACGGCTTGCGTTTGAATATGACGGCGTCCCGGCTCGCAAGCGTGTACTGAAGTAATGCAGACGTTGAAGTGGTGTTTCTCATTCCAACCCTGACGCAGCTCCCGTCGCCGTTTGGTGCTGCCGTGATAGCTTAGAATCTGAAATCCGGGAAGGAACTTCTTGAACTCCATCTCCCAGTTTAGAAGGACGCTGGTTGGGACAATCTACGCAGCCAATGATGATGAGCAGACGTCCGAGTGGATGTAGAAAAAAAGACTCACGATGAGATGCGGACCCCAAATACCTCTGTCGCAAGCTAGATGCGCAAGTAGCGAGATGGTCTGAATTGTCTTGCTACAATGGAAGATGTCAGTAAGTCAAAAACGGTTCGAGGAGACGTCGACGAACCCAAGGCCCATTTCATCAGCCAAAATGCCGTTGAGATTATTGAGATGGAGACTGGCTAGCCACTCGAGGCCGGACTGCTGGTAGGGGCGTAGCAGACCCCGAAGAAGAAGCGGGGGCGTTACCCTCTTGGTCGCGTCCCAGTCTACTGGCGCCACAGCATACGGTTGAAGATACGCGGGGATTTCGGGTTCTGGGGTCCCTTCTTCCTCTTCCTCAGTATCCTCCTCCTCCTCCTCCTCTTTCGCATCCTGATTTGGCGCACTGTCGAGAGACAAATTTGGACCAGCTGAGTCTTCTTTCGCTGGGAGTTCGGATTCGTCCGGGGTAACGGACGGAGATTTAGGGAGGCGGTCGATGTCCTCCGATGGTATGTTTGCGTCGGCGACAGCACCCAAGATCGGCGATTTGATGGGCTCCGGGGACGCAGATTTTCGAGGCGGAGAGACGACATCAGGCGCTGGGGAAGGTGCACCGATGGCAGGGTCGTCTGAATCGGCGTCGAGCGGAATGGATGAGCGGGCTGACGACGGCTCGGAATCGCCGACGTCATAATCTGTCAAATTCAGACTAGCGGGCGCCCGGATTGGAGAACTAGGAGGGACTTCCTCGTTCATCATATCCTCCACTGCCATGTCGGACGTCACATCTACTTCGTCATCGCCATCACCTTCGGATTGGTGTTCGTCCTCTTGGACGCTGGGGATTAAAGAAAGAGATCGTTGAGAGCGCTGATCTGCCTGTTCGGAGCCTGGCGTGGATGGGTCGGGAAGGGTCGGCGTCGCAAGCTGAGGCGTCTGTGGATAATCTCCTAGTAAAGCTCCAGAGTTTGAGGCATCTTCGCCCTCTTCACCCTCTGCCATGCTGGTGTCGTTGTCGTTCGGATTGCCTTCTTCCGGATCCTCTTCTTCATTCTCTTCCCGCTCCTCCCCGTCACCCTTGTTCTCGTCATCATCCTCATCCTCATCTTCATCGTCGTCCTCTTCGCCCCATCCCATCACCGTCGCAGAAACGCTGCTCGACCGACTTCGACTCCTGAATGCATCCCCGGCTCCCCGCGACAAATCGCCCTGCTGCGTCTCCAAGATATGTCCCGACTGATCTAGGATTGCGTCTAGATGTTCGTGTCCACGCTTGAGCTCCTCCGCTTCGAGCTTCAGCCGCTCCTGCTCCCGAATATGCTGGAAACGGCGTTAGAAACAGCAAAGAAAAGTACGCGGGCACTTACAAAGACCGCCTTCTTCCATTCCCCCGCAACAAGCTTCACCACGGTCTTGGCAAGCCCCCGTAATCTCCTCTCCTCCACTATGCGTCCCTTTTCGAGTTTCGCAGCCTCCCCATCCCAGTACGCCTGTATCTTCGCGGCAACTTGAGCTGCTACCAGCGCCCCACGCGTGCGCTTGGCTTTCGAAATGCCGGAGGCGGTCGAAGAATGGTTCTGCGCATGGGTTTTCCGTCCATGGGCCACGACCGAACGCACGACAGCCGCCCATGGATCGTCCGGCCGTGAAGCTGAAGCGGGACCCAGCGCATCGGGGGCACCAAGGGATGCATTTGGAGCACCGAACGGCGTGCCGACTGCGCTGATACTGCCGGCGGGATCTGCACCACCGGAGCGAAACGCGTCGAAGAGATCTGAGCCAAACCATTTCCCTGCTCGTTTCATAGCCTCTACACGTTCCCAAAGCTCAGCTTCCCTTTCGGCCAATCGCATGACTTCTTCGTTGCTCGCGCCGGTTTCATGGTCGACCGGGAACGTCTGCCCAGCGATTTCGACCCAGCTGCCGAGGAAGGTGGCGAGAGAGGAGTTGAACTTGGGAGGGGGTGGACGTTGCCTCGGGTGGGAAAGGTTAGTGGGCGCAGGCCGGCGGACGAGGAGCTTCACGCGCTTCACACCAGATGGGGCGGTGACTACTGCGCGTCGACTGGGCAGTGGCGGAGCGCTTATCTAGTTAATAATGAACAGATTAGCCATGCACGTAAGGGGGGACGGAGACGCACCTGGGGACGATGGGCGGCCGTACGATGAGGCATTACCCTGCCCACGGGCGTCGTCGTAGTCTTGCCTCCTACGGTTGGGTCTGGCGGCGGGGGTTCTGCATTTTCTGGAGGAGGCGGTTTCCCTCTCAGAACGCGGCCATTCACGGGAGCAGAAATTGACGTTGTAACAGGAGGAGGCTCATCGGGAACCGCGACAGCCGCCTCCCCACCAACAGCAATCTCGACCTTCCGTCGCTTGCGAGGCGGGACGCTGATGGACTCGGTTTCGACCTTGCCGCGCACGGGCTCCACGGGATCTGGCGCTGCACCTGGCCGCTTCCGCATCTGCCTGGTTGCAGGAGGCGGCGGATTCCGTTCAGCCAACCGACCGCGCGCAAGCGCCACTGAGATGGACTCGTCTTCAACGAGATCGACAGCTTTCTCCTTGCCCTTTCCGTGACCATTCAGTGATACTTGGCCATTAGCGACGGGGTCCTGTGTCTTCGGCTTTGAGGTTTTCGTTGGCGATTTTACTGGCGATGGGCGGGCGGGAGGCGCCGAAAGTGAACTGCTAGATCCCAGGGCAGGAAGGGAGCTGGAGGGTCCTGCAATACCGAGGAGACCTCCGGCATGCGAGGAGCGGGTCTTGCGGGGGCTCGCGGAAGCGCGAGCGGCAGTTTCGAGGAGGTCGTGTTGGGCCTTGTACTACACAAATTCATTAGAATTCCGTTAGGCTCGTGGCGTACAGTGTTCGCGACTCACGTTCTGGAACACCTGCGAGTCGTCTTTCTTCGCAACCTGGAAAAAAAGGATCAACAACGAACGAACGAACTAAGGATGTCAAAACACGTACTTCCGGATTGTAGTCGACCATCATAATAAAACTCTCCATGTGAAACTTCTCCCTTATCTAGGGGCCGCTCAGCGACGCGCTCGAGTCGAAAAAGAGTTAACGCACGAGATCATCGTGTCTGTCCAACACCGCCGCGAGCTGGGTTTGCTTTTCAGCGAGTAGCGCCGTGCGCTCAGCTTCTATCTTAGCGGGCGTCACGGTAGGTGGCCTGGCTTTCTTGGACTTAGCCTTTCCCTTGCCCTTGCTTTTGCTCGACTGCTTGATGACATCCGGCCCTGAGATGACCGGGTCGTGGCTGGCGCCACTGCCTCCTGCAGACGGCCCTGAACCATTCTTAGGCATTTGGGACTAGCCCCGCGCCCCGTACGCGACGCGCCAGCCGACGGTGGGTACAAAGCCGGAGCACAGCGAACTTGGCGATAATTGGCGATCTTTTGAATTCTGGGACGGTTCTGGGTGATTTTTGGATAGTCCGGGTGGGATGTGAGCAGGGAATCTGGTGTGGGGAGGTAGAGCAGGAGACCGTTCTCGTCGCGCTCGTAGTCGGGTCCAAACCGGAGAAAGGCATTTTCTGGCTTGATCAGGTTTGTTTACGCGGTAAACACCGTCGCGTCAGTCAATGAAAGAGCCGTTGAGCGCAAGGCAGATGCTTTAAGCGGGAATGCAGCCTTGTTCATGTTTACAGACTACACGGTAGTACACCACATCACTGTCGTATTCGGCATACAGATATAATCATAAGAAAAAAAGTCGCTACAACATCGCGTCCAAGTCGGCGCACGTTCCAGAACCCAATGGACCAGCCACATCCCAAAGCCCTTTTGGTGATACAGGGTACATACATGCTTTTGGCGGGGGTACAACAGCTGATAATACAGCAGCGGTTATGAGATGGCGGTGTACTCGAAATCGGGGAAGAGTGTGCCGTTGAGGTCGGGGGTCGGGAGGCCGTACGTCGAGGACACGTCGTCCTCGGGATACTTGTCGAATCTGCGGGCGATAATCAGAAGGCAAACTCAGGTAGTCAAGCAAGTGACTCACGCGCTAGCGTCCCCTTCGCCTGCAATGCGCGGAAGATACGGTGCGGTGATCTCGCGTGCCTCGAGCCGCGTCCAGTCCACCTCGCGGAACCACGGGTGCGCAAAGACGTCGGCGGCACCGTGACGCATGTTACCGAAGCGCTTCGAGGGATCGCCCTCCATGAGCTTCATGATGAGGTCCTTCGCCTGGTCGGAAAAGGCCGCGGGGGGGAACGCGACCTTTGACGGGCCTGCCTGGATGCGGTCGTACAGGATGAGATGGTTCTGCTCGGCCTGGTGGTATGGCGGGAGCCCGAAGAGCATCTCGTAAATGAGGATCCCCAGGGCGTACCAGTCGACGGATTTGTTGTACCGCTGTTGGCCAATGACCTGGTGTATAGTCAGAAAACAAATATAGAACGCAGAGGGAGGACGTGCCTCAGGCGCGAGATAATCGGGAGTTCCGCAGAGCGTCCAAGTTGTCGTGTCGACGGCTTTCGCGAAGCCAAAGTCGGCGACTTTGATGTGGCCATCGGCATTCAAGAGGACATTCTCCGGCTTCAGATCGCGGTAGATGATGCCAAGCCCGTGCAGGTGGTTAAGAGCTAGCCCAACCTCGGCAGCGTAGAATTTTGCCACTGGATCCGGGAATCGCTGGATGATACAGTTAGAATCCAGTCCGCATATTAATTATGCGACTCACATTTGATCTGCGAAGGAGCGTAAACAGTTCTCCACCCGGAACGAAGTCCATGACCATGTAAAGGTTGGCCGTGTCCTGGAAGTAGCCCCAGAGGTTGATGATGAAAGGGTGCTGCACACATTCGAGCATGCGCTGCTCGTTATTGGTGTGTTCGACCTGCTTCATCTTGACGACACGTTCCTTGTTCAGGACCTTGATCGCATAGAAGCGCAGGTTATGTTTGCTCCGTACTGCAAACGATAGTCAGTCAACGGAGGACCCACACAATCAAGTGGTCGAACCCAGGTGAACTCGCCCAAAGCTTCCGGTGCCCAGGGTACGTTGGATGATGAAATCGCTAAGACGATACACGCCTCGCGGTCGTCTGATGAGTTTGGGGCGGAGTTGTCTGCTCTCTTCTTCCTCGACCACCTCCATGTCCGACTCCAGGCTGAATCCCCGCTTGTCGGTGCTCCATTCGCTCATGGACGTCGCCTGAGTCGATATTGATCCACGGTGGTCATAACTGGACTGCGACAGATACGAGCCAACGCCGGATTGAGAAGATGTGGGGCTGCTGAGAGGGTTGAGAGAATCGTGTTGGTCCTTGTGTATGGAGGAATGCCCCAAATGACCGAGTCTATCCGCCATTCGTCTAATCATAAAGGCCAGAGGATGAAGGTAAGGGATAAACAGAACAAAGGTGTCCCGCAAGCATTGTTCATCTTCCTCGAGGCGTCACGTGGTCACGATCACCATCAGAACGCGGAGAAGAACAAGGACATAGAAAACAAGGTCACCGTCTTGGGGGCGCCACAGGGGACCGGAAACGCCCAAGCCACCCCCTGCCGGCCTCAATTTTTATGGCTCTGAATATCTGCAAATTTCACTCCCATTTTTCAAGCTCATCGCAAGGTCATCGAGTCGGACCGGGACAAGACCGGGTATGCCCGGGTATCACACCTGACTTCTGACGTGACTGAAGGTGGGCACACAACTGACTTGGTTGACGGCTAGGGTGATTTATTGCAATGGGCGTCGTCGACGTCGAGAGCTGGCTTGAAATAACCTCCGCATTTTAATTATGGGATCCGGATCCGGAATCAAAACAGTCAATTGATTGCTTCCGCGAGATATGACTGAATGGTCGGGACGCGGAAGTTCACTCCCAAACCAATTGGATTCGGATTCGTCTGAACGAGCAGGTGTCCCTAGGTGTCCTAGAAAAAGACATGGCATGACACTCTCGACATGTTAAATTCAACGAGAGTTTGGACTGTTGAGAGACAGCATACATATAGGCGCCGGTCGATGGCCATTTTTATCGAAATCTAGAGTATCAGGAGAGCCTCAGGGACGAAATGACCCTCACAACGTGTACATACCCCAAAAGAACCTCGGAGATGACTCGAAAGCATTTGAAATCGAGTCGTCTTCTAAGTCCGAATGGATGTATGTCCTGTCTGTAAGAGGAGCCTTGGAAATCAGCTCCGAGTCAGAGATAACGAGAGCAGGCGAGGGCGCTTTTTTTTTTTGCTTCTCATCGATAACCAAGCGCCCGCCTGTCTTTCCAACACCGCAGTGCAGTGCATAGCGGCATTAAAGGCGCGGAACACCGTGATCCGTCCCTCATGATCGACGGTAACAAGGCTCATAGATCGTTGAGCAGGGATGTGAAGGCCAGTATTCTTGTAACTGAGCTGATATGGAGTACAAGTAATTATTTCCTGTTGTGATTATGGTGGTGTAAGGAATGGATTGATACCCGTAACAAATGGCGTCCCGCAGCGAGATCCGAAGAAGAACGGTAAAGCGAAGCTATCCAGGAAACGCAGGCGTCATCTGTGTGGGCGCAAGGAGTGGAGTTCTGCGCCGCAGAACGACTTTGATTGGATACGATTTAAAATTGCTGCGCTGCTGTAGAGATCGTTACGACTGCGTTGAGGCGCTAAAGCCGGAGTGTACACACAAGTAACTCTGCGAACGAGCGCAATGCAACGCTAGATACGCGCAGCACGTTTCACGACCGTGGCCACTTGGACGGTACAGCAGCCTGCGCAGCGAGTGCTAGCGCAGTCTCCTCCTAGCCGGACGTGAATCTCCGCCGCAGTGCGACTAAAACTTTGTGTTTACCTGCTTCTGTAGTTCCACTGCCGCCGCTCGCTGCGGAACAGCTTCAGAACGCACGGTTCTGATAGAACTATGGAATAGCATACCTCTACAGGGTAGGGAGTGCTGTTAGTCACTACGTTGCGACGCTGGACGGTTGCAACGCACCCTTGGCTTTCTCTATCATCGCATCTTTACGCCCCCGGTGGCCATACACGCCGACGAATATGCTGTAGCCAGATATCCCTAAGAGGGTATACACGACTCCTCTATGGAGAATGTCCAGGATCGGCAGCGCCATACGTCGCAAGCAAAAGTCCTGTGTCACGAAACGTCACAGTCACGTTGGAGGTAAAAAACGTATTCATTGAGGGAGATGGTTTCTATGTGCTACAATAATTAAAGTACAGTGGGGATTGGGATTTGGGGTGATTGGGAAATAATACAGAATACTGTAAGCCTTTTACAATGAGAAAATCGCGTTTTAGGGAGCCAAGAGAAAATGCAACCGAACGTCCGTTGTGATGTTTGCGAAATTTGAATCTACCAGTGCCCGAGCTCAATTTTAGAGCGGTCGAGCCCAATTTCCAGCCACGAATCGACACCCTCTACAGGCGACGCTCCGTCGGCGAGGCCCAGGAAGCCCACATGGTCGTAGACACGGGTCGCGGCCGGGTTGTTGTGAGCAACGTAGAGCGCGACGCTCTGTTTTGTCGCAAGCAGCTGCTTGCAGACGCGACGGACGAGGCGCTCCGCACACCCACGTCGACGCCAATTGGGGTTCGTAAACACCTTGCTGATAGTAGCAACGGTGTCGGTGTTGCGTGTGAACGCGACAATAGACGCGATGTCCTCGGCGACGTCGCCGACGCGGCGGACCCCATGCACCCAGATTTGTTGGTTCCGGATGAGGATGGCCGCCTCTTTTATAGCGCCTTCGTGTGTGAGGATGAACGGGTCCGAATCAGCGGCGAATTGGTAGCAGAGGTCCGCGACCGCCTCGAGGTCGCGCTCCACGGCAGGGCGAAGCTCGTACACGAGCCCAGGGAAGGTGGTCATCTCGCGGTTACGGAATGAACGTCTGGTGCAGTAGCTGAGCTTCGCATGGTAGTACGGCCCGTGGTATCCCTGCACACCCGTCAACTCAAACCATATCTCGACAAGCATTTTTGTGACGGCGTCCGGCGCGAAGAAGGAGTAAACGCGCGGCACGGGGACTGCGTCGCGCAAGGCTTCAGCGAGACGAACGAGCCGGGGGAGAAGGAATTCGGAAGTGAGACGGTGGATAGGATGGGTGGTGAAGACAAAGACTGGGTATGTGCCGATATCGCCATTGGTCACTGACAGAACGAAGTCGATAGCACCGAACGAATGGACTACGATCCAGCATTGGTCGCGTCCTGCTCCACTTTCGTGATTTATCTCCCGAGCGAGAGATTTGCGGGCGATGGGGAGAATCACGTTGGAGTTTTCGGGATGTGCCTCGAGGGCGTCCCAGACCTCGGTGGGCAGCGAGCGTGCGCTGCGGTACGTGGTAGTGTACGGCTCGGTAGTGGAAGGCATGTTGAATCCGAAATAGGGATGGAGGACGGTGGATGACTGTGGGGCAGGGGAGTTGATAGTTTGCGGTTCCGGGCACAGTCCTTTTAAGAGGTAAGGGTGCTGTAGTGTTGCTGTATGCTCAAAAACGGACAGTATTCCAGTATGACTCCGCCGGCGGTGCATGGAAACAATCCATCTGCCTCGATCGAGATTTTTTCCCGCGTAAATCTTAGGAACCGAGCTGTGGGATAGATACTGCTGATTCCACGCTACAGAAGGGTTTAACCAGAGCCTTTCCAAATAAAGCGAGTCATTTGCGGCGGCCAGTCGGTCGACTACAGCTATAGGCGCTGGGGCGCCTATTTTACTGTGGCTTGTTTACGGCAGAAATAGCGCCAGAGATGCCCCAATGCCCAATTAGAGAAAAGAATTCGCGAGTATCATTCCATTTTATCATTTCATCTACACGAGGCTCGGCGTTGTAGCGCAATCACGTCGCCCGCGGAATCAGGTGGAAGTCGAGTCATCGAGACGACTCGGAGGAGCCGCAGTTGGGAGCCGCAGCCGCAGAGAGACCAGAACGTGGCAGGTAACCATCTCTACAGCAAAGACGGAGATTCAAGACGAGCACAGGATACAGCTAAGGGTGTGGAAGCGTGTAGTAGAGCAGCAAGAAAAAGAGCGCCGACAGCTTACGTCAGGTACATCCCATCAGCCCGACTCCCAATAAGGAAATCGAAGATGAGACTGCATTTTGTGGACGCTGCGAGTAATAGACGGTAGTAATTTTTGGCGCAGTTATGTCCGCTAAATTCCAGCCGAAACAGCGCCCATATGTCATCATGAAAGCGCTGCCGCTCGGGCCCGGACCTTGAACGCCGAAAACACAATTCCGACCTGGGTCTCAGAACTGGGATCCGGACAAATTGGGCATCTCACCCGCATTTCTAATTTGCTTGGTGCCGCAGTGCACCTCCGACAACCCGCAATCTCGCTCGGGTTTTCTTTTAGCTCGCCTCAAGGTGACTGGGTGCGTTACCGGGTATAACTATCTGCACGCACTAGGATTATCCTGGAGGAACTGGAACAAATGTCTAGGTTCTTCTGGAACGAAAACGGCGGCATTATACTGTAACAAGGCAAACTTGAAAAGGCTGGCCCCAGCGCGTGCTTGGATGTCTAACGACCAAGAGACTCGAAATATTCGGTTTATTTTCCAGGTTCCGGTGATCCTTTCCACCCGGACTGTCATTAGGTTGAAACACCATACGCCTTACCAATATTATTTAGTAAGGCCTTCAAATAGCTGAAGTTATTTCCTTTTTCCTGAACAAAATATTTTACACTTTGAGAAGACGCAGAGACGCTGCACGGAGCCCGTACACCAGATCCTGCGAATGTTGGTGTTGAATTTCCTCTAACTTATTGTGCGGAGTATGGAAATCTGGACTTACATACCATGTAACGCGCATCATTGCCGCAACATGTCAAGGATGCGGCTACTTACCATTGAGCTTTTAAACAGCACTCGCCGGAAGCCACGGTGATGAGCGGGGGCGGCATTCACTTCCAAAAATTCCGGCGGTTTCGGAAGGTAAGTAGTTAGAGATTAGAACGGAGTCCAATGGCGAGCCGAGATTTGGGGAATCTTCTATGTTGGGGATTGGAGTGTCAACTGGTACATTAAGCGGAGGATCCTGTTATATTCTGCATGATTTTTTTTGGCCATCCAGTAGGTTCGCCGGGTCCAGCGACTCGCCGTTGGTGAAGTGTCGCAACTGTCAATGGAATGTTTCTCGAATTAATTTTTTGAACTGAGATGCTGCATAAATTCTGGCGCAGTCTCAATCCTTAGGGCTAAGATTGATAGTTGTGTGGAATGAGGTTCGGGAACAAGTTGCCGAGCAACTCGGGAGTCGGGATTTTGCAGGATGGCACAACTGTATTTGTCAGCTTGACAAGGCCGCCACACATGCACAAATTGTAAAACAATCTCCGACCAATCTCCGACTGAACAAACATCTGCTGGTGAGCGCTCAGCGCGCTAACGGATTCGAGAAAGTTCTCTTGACCGCGACATCGCCAGGTTTGTCCTCTGGTGCTGTGTGCTGCAGCGCCTCAACAAGCTGTAAAGGACCAAGAAGCTGTTTCTATCGCTCGGACGTCCTCGTCGGAGCGCCACTCGGAGCCAGAACTCGCCGGTTAAATCACAATCGTTCGAATAGACATTCTAGCTTGACCGCAATGCTGTTCTCCGACTTTCCAGAAGACATAATACTGGAAGTCATGAATCACTTGGTGTTACCTGACCACATGTCTTTGCTCACGGTACGTTTCGAAACGACTCCTGAAGTTTTGAATAGCTAATTATACGTTCGACACTAGACTTGTTCGTCCATTTACAGACTCTCACAACAGCGCAGCTTCTGGATTTCGGTTCTGGACACGACTCGAAAGACCTCCACAATTGCGTGCCCGCGCTTTACCCCTCTCTCTGAATATAACCTGGAGAGTCTGAAGGAGTTTGTCTTCTCATGGCTGAGGCTCCAGAAGAATTGGAGTAAACCATATCCACTGATCAGGCAGCCTGCGACTTTTACAGTTCTTTCCGAGCCTGCGGAAATCATTTTGACCGTGCCAGGAACCGATATTTTACTTCTTCATCTGAAGGAAAGCGGAGTCATCATCTGCTGGGACGTGAAGATGGCAAATCTATTCTCTTTTTTGCCTGTAACAACCGGCGGGCGCATCGACGGGATCTCTGCTCCTTCCGAATCATACGGAATTTACGTCGTTGCCATACAGACGATACAAGCCAAGGCTCCGTTGTTTGTCTTCTTTTATCATTAGCTCAAACGTGAGCTAATCCTTTCTCTACCCCCCAGCACTGGACGCAGACTTCTCCTAACCATAAAACACGAAAACAGAAAGGCGACTAGTTTTGAAAGTGTATTCTCCGACATGTTGCCAGAAACTGGCTCCCATTTTTCGTCCCTATTCGTGACTGAACACGTCGTTGGTTCAGTGGTGGTGCGGGAGCGTCAAGAGCATTGCACCATCGTATCAAGTAATCTTCACAGTAACAATCAGAATTTTGTAAGCTCAATAAACCTCCACCGTGAGGTAAGTAGATTCAACGTTACGCATTTCTTAAATCTTCAGTGGCTATTTAGGTCATTAATGAACGGGATCTCATTGTCTGCTTTACGTTTCGTGGCCATCTTTTCAATTTGCTCGAAGACGGCGAGTCGGTTCAAATCCAACACATATCGCGCAAAAGCCTCTCCTCTGGCCGCTGTGAGGAATCCGCCGTATACAAATCTGATATTCTTGCACCTAACGACTCCCGCGAGCCGTTCTGCTTCATCCTCCCGAGCACACCCGTCTACGGCGTCAGTGCGGTTTTCATCCGTCTGGGCAATGGGGACACGTCAGCCTCGACGCTCTCCTTCGCTTTCCTTGTGAACACGCTCACACACGCCTCTGACGACGGGGTGTCCTCCCCCCTTGCGTTCACATCCCCTTGCCCAATAGGATATATCCCGGGCAGGCTGCGTGACATGGAGCTTCTGTGGATGGACCACAGTGGCTTAAACGTGGTCTTCGTCGCGGAACCCGAAGAAAATGACGCAGCGCTCATGCTCGTGCGCTACCATCCGGAGACATCATCCATCTCCACGCACAAACTCGCTCTCCCCGACTCCATCAAGCTTGATGCCCTAAATTCGCTGTGCGTTGACGAGACTGCCGGTGCCGTGCACCTGGTTGATACCACCGGTGTATTTTGGACTCTCCTCTACGTCTGAATGGTAGGTACCCGGCATATCCCGTGTTCCTTGATAAACATATCCCTGACGATGCCACAGACTTACCCGAACGTTCGAATAATCTTTCCGCGCGAAAGCCCCGGAACTTTGACATCAGAAAATAGGTTCCGGGACCTAGTGCGGTCCAGAGAGCTCGTCAGGACCGAAAATTGAGGTATCCGCTTTCCCAGCTCTCCCGAACATTCGCCGACGTCGAATTGAACTCCACCGGTGGATAGATAATGCACTCGTAGTCCCGATGTTTTTCGAGCGCATTGAAATTGTGGCTCTTGGTTAAACGGTGCTATTATTCAGAAGCTTGGAGTCTATCAGCGGAAATCCGATACAATGGAAAAGGCCACGTATACAAAATACGTTGGCGGGTTTCTCTGAGGGGCGCCTTGCTGAATGATATGCCAACCGACAATTCTTCATCACCCACAGACCCCCATAACTCTACCCACAATGTTACAGAGATTATGCTCAGGCTCGAAATATTCTTATCAGCTCACAGACGCATCTCCTGCGTCACCTCCTGCGTAAATTTCAAGGCAAAGCAATCCTAAATATAACTAGCAACGATATCGTATCGGCTCATGTGTCCACTTCTAATACTTCTCCACGCCTCTTGCACAACTCGTCCCAGTCGGGAAGGCCAAATATCCCGGGAAGTTCACGCCAAAAAGACTCCTGGGCTTCGGTAAACAGCTCTTTATCAAGCTGCAGACAGGCATAGCATAGGTGAATATATGGTTGGTTCTGCACAAAGGATGCATTCAGAGGCTTCATGTCGAGTTTCCGGTCGACGAGCCATTCAACTAAATCCTGCGCTCTGGAAAACTCCACGCGGCAAGTCTCCATTACAGAACAACGCGGGGAGGGCAGACGCCGAAGGAACCGATATGTCCGGGTTGTTGCTCGGACCAAGTCAACCTGTGAGGTCAGGCATCTCTGCTGCTCGTCGGTCCGCAGGGCATTCCAAGATTCCCCTGCCGATAAAAGAGTATGAGCTTTGAAGATGCAAGCACTGTAATAGGCGCAGGGAAGGAGCCACACTGCACCAACCTCTGACGCGGCGCGAATCATGAGGAGGTTGACAGTGGGGTCCCCCTTCCTGAACTCGACGTGTGGGACTTTCCCCCTAGTAACCACGAGGTCGACGAGAGTTGTAGAGTACACGGCGCCGAGATGGCGTAATGCACGCCGAAAGAGATACGGGACGTCGTATTTATGCGCGAGCCGCATGACCCCAATGGCGGTGGCAAAATCCGTCGGAGACGGCGCAGGCATGAAAAAACTAGAAAAAATTAGCGTCTCGCCGATGTGCGAGTTGCCGTCCCTTACTTTGAGTCAAACATAGATGATAGCTCTCAAGAACACTTCGACCTCGGCAGCCGAGTCGTGGAGATACACGATGGGATGTCCATCAAACGTCTGACCCTCCGGGTGTACAGGTCGTAGAGCCGTGATCATATGACCAAAGATCGTAGAGCGCGCAGCGAGGATGCCGCCATGGACCCGAAACAGTGTGTTTTCTGCACGGAGGATGAGATTTGCGTCGGGGAACCAAAGATCCGTGACGCGTCTACAGTCGGCGGGGGAGCATTCCTGGGATGAGCCTTCTCCGAGATCTTGAGTCTGGGACATGGTAGACTTGGCGTGTGGGGTAAAACTGGAGAAGGTACGCGGCGTCACGTGGGGAACAGAGACCTATTCGGATTCCCGGGCAGGTTCAAGCTACATAAAACTCAAATGACATGGGATTAGGCCTCTTCGAGGCGGGTGCTGAACCTTTAGGTGGATGTGTCAGCAAACTGTGACTGCACTCTGATACTTGACTGCCAAGATATGTACATTCTCTTCTAATCACCACTCCCTTGAGTCTGTTTGTTAATTCCATAGGACGAAAAGTTGAAGGAAATATAATGTTCAGAGGTCCCAGAGACCCACATTGTATGACAAAATGGGTGCCTAGGAAAATTATCAGAGCCATAAAGCTCACAGTTGGGTCAGTTGTTGATATCGGCATTCAACAGCTGCCGATCACTCGGCAATCCCCTTTTGGGAGTCTCTTTAGAGAGGCGCTAGCTGGCGCTACGAGAGCTTGCTCCGGCTAGCATAAGCGTAAGATAAGGTAAACAACTGAATGGAGGATGACTCCGTCTGTACCTGACTTGTGACTTTGGTCACAAGTCACATCTCTTCTGCTTGCGACGTCCATGCCTCTCCGCCAACTGTGTCCCTCGCGCGCGCGGTTTTCTGGCTGGTTCTTCTTGAGCATATCCATCTTGTTTTATTCAATCCTTGGGCCCTCTTTCAGCTCTTTTAGCCCGGATGGGGCCTGGCTTTGGACATGTACTGTATCCTCTCGGTATCCACTAAGATTTACACTTGTTTTAACTCTGCTTCCCTTTGTGCATCTTCTGGCTGGCCGCAATTTCGAATCTCCGGTCGTTTCAACCCATAAAGGTGAGTGCCATATCATTCCCATTTTATGTAGCGGGTTTGCGGCACTCGGGTGGTTCCCAGGTTGCTGTAAATATACTTTTCTTCTTGCATCGAACTCTGGGCATGCATTTCGAGGCATGTTTAACCTCCTTCACCAAGAGGTTGATCAGATTGTCCCAACCCTTTCGACACAGATTTGTGCCGGATACATTTGTATCAAACTTCTTGACTCTGCAAAATTGTTTGGCACGGTTTCCTCGATGATTATTTCATTGAGTACAGAATCGGACTATTCTATGCCGATGCAGCTTTGCGGGCATTTGTGTTTCAGTGCCGACACAGCTATGTGGCAGTTATCTTTCCGTGCCGACACATCGTTGCGGGCACAGCTCATACCGACGCAGCGTTGCGGGTATGCACCTTATTATTCTATGCCGACGCAGCTCTGCGGGCAGTTCTCTTTCAGTGCTGACACAGCTCTGCGGGCATTTCTCTTTCAGAGCCGACACAACTCTGCGGGCACTTCCCATACCAATCTCGGGTATTATGCCAAGTACGGGTTGGTCTGCTGAGCACATACCAATCCATACTAGAATTTCCAGAGTCTCGAATTTGTTTGGCCTGGCTGAGCTGCAATGCTGGCCACTGGGGCGGGGATCCATTCATCCTCCAACTCTCCTCCTTTTACGTTTCTTCGCACCACTCCTTTGGTGGTATTTTCGGTCGCTTCTTTGACTTGCCCTTCAAGGCAAGCTTTGCTCTTGGGAGCGTTGCTCCGGTGTGGTATTTCTTGGGCTTCATCTTCATCTCCCAAAGTCCCTGGAGTGCCTTGTGTACAGAATTAACCTCGCGATCCAGAGCTGGAATAGTCGAGCCTCTCTCGCCCAGCTTCCATGCTGTCGTCCAAGTGCTCCTGTTCTGGATCGGAGTCGTCGGGCCTCGTGCTCGACGGCAGCATCATTCCTTGACAAAACCGATAACTCTCCCAATTTTTGGCATACTCGACAGATTCGCTCTGTCACTACTTATCGTTTCCATATATGACTGTTGGCTTATCTGTCTCATATCTAGAGTCCTCACAAATAGTCTACCTTATTCTGTGTATGATTGGGAATTCCCGCCTGCCTCTTGGTCGGATATCTCCGCGTCTGAAACTCTCACGTCACCGGATACTGGTCCGAACATAAAGCCGAAATGACTAAGCGCCAAAACTGAACTTAGAGAATCATGTTACCTTCGGTCAATGAAACGGGCTGGTATGCAGGCTTCAACCAGTGGCATTTAAAGGAGTTTATTCGCACTTTGATTGTATTTTTTCTCTTTCCCGCAGCACTTGCATTCCGAGTTCTATTGTGATGACCAATTGTGCATGACAAACTGATCACCTTTCTTGGAAAGGTCCCACACCCTCGAAATTATCTAAGCTTTTCGGTTCGATCTGCCACCTAACATGAACAAATAATTGGGCGACGCTGAACCTTCGAAAATTGCTGTCTGCCACCCCCAAATATAACAACTGCAAACAACTCTTCGATCTACTGTGAACATTGACAAATAAATTGGCCGACACTACAAAATTCTAGGTTCGGAGCAAGCCTGTGCCGCTCCGGCCCGGCAAGCTGGCCCTTCGCTGAAGGGGCTTGCTTCAAAGTCCGGCAAACAGAGGGGTTGCCAGAAACATTCTTGTCACCTCAGTTCTACCTCAATTGCCTAGGTCTTTCTTTTAACTAGTAGCTAGGTTTCATGGCTCCATAACCATATTTTTCTTTATCACTTGAAGTACCCTCAATTTATTCTGTTTCCGTGTCAATCCGGCCTTGATCATTTTTCAGAGCCTGTGCTGCGGAGGTCTAGCAAGTTGATATTTCGAGGTGGTTTCGCAGAGAAATATTGTTTTTATGATGCCCTGGGTACACTTGAACATTTGGGAATTTACCAGAGTCTTGTAAGTAAGTGGAGTAAGAGAGCCGTCGTTACTTCCGAGTCCGTGTTGAGTCCGCGTCGCGCCAATTAACCATGGCGGCACCATCGTTACTGGCAACTTTCAACGTGGATCCCGACTGGAAATCACTCCTGGCGCCCCTCTTCATCCCCGCGGACCTCGAGAAGCCCCACATCCAGTGCCAGCTAGTGTTTTCTTTGCTCCTCTTGATTCTTCTCGGCCTGTCCATCCGTGACTTTTCTTTTTCCTCTTTGAATCCTCCCTCCCAAAGGTGAAACAACGTGTCGGGATCTTCATGAGCAACTAACCAACCCTTGGGTTCCCGCCTGGACGTGTATTCAAGGCCTGGCACGAACATTTCCCCAAAAGCATCCTCCACCTGCACACAGCAATCACCAAGCCGTGCATGGAGGAGATCGCACTTTACGAGAGCAACAGGGTCATAAATGATCCCCGCTTGAAGGTGCACCTGCTGAGCTGCACCTTGGACTACATCTTCAATGTCCTGAATCCCGGGATTTTGCCCGCAATATATTATGAAGATGCACCATTCAGCTGGGACTGTCTGTCCGTGTTCACGACTTCCCCGAATCAATACTGCAAGAATTGAGAATGCAGGGGGCAGGATGGGAAGACCGCAGCGCCAGTTGAGCCAGATGAATGGGAGGAGACACCAAATGAAAGCACGCAGGATGCGAACGAGTTTGCCGGGGAAATTGGCGGAGCTTGGAAGGATATGGTTTTGCCCGTAACGCTACCTTCGTGAGTATTAGTCCCTACTGCTGCGACTCGCGTCTGAATTTCTCGCAGGCACTTGTATTTGTCTTAGCATAATGACATTTACACGAAACACCGGTACCAACCTCTTCCCGATGATCCTCGGCATTTTCTGGAGATCGGAGGGACAGGGTCATCGCAGGTGGCTGCAGCCGCAAGAATCGGGATGTCCTGACCGATGTAATCGCGAAGCTTGGCAAGTCCGCTATATTCTCTCCGAAAATTGTCCCCCCATTCTATGATGCAGTGAGCTTCATCAATGACTATGGCTTGGACTCGGTGCCGGAAGCTACGGTCCTGCCACATCTGGATGAAAGTGGAGGAGAGCACCATCTATGGTGACACGTAGTAGAGGCTGGCGCGCCCCTGACGAGGGTCGGCCCAAAGCTTTGGGCAGATGGTATCTTCGTTGACCATCACAGCTTTAAGCCCTTTCTTTTTCGCATCGTTGACCTGTTGAGGGGCTGTAAAATAAACTAACAAGACGATAGCTTGCCTGATCCCTCTCTAGTGCCTTCAGCGGACACACCACAAGGACAATCTTCCTGTTATTAAGCGCTGCAAGAGCTTCAAAAATCACAATCTTCCTATAACCGGTCCCTGCAACGAGTAAGGAGTCGTAGCCTTGGCGCAGGCGGCGAATAAGCTCCCCCTGCTAGTCGTTTACGTCGAACTTATCTCTTGCAGTGTCTCCTTGAGCTCTTTGACGCCGAGCAAGTGGTCCGGGGCAGGGATTTTACGCTTCCTAGGAGTTGCAGGAACGCGGTTACGAGTCCCATTTGGAACTAAAGGGGGTGTGCCGAGGACATTGGGTGTAGGGGAGCTCATAACGCGTCGAGAAGTAAAATTTCCTTCTCGAGTCACGTCGGGACGCGCTTGTCACAACACGTCACAGTCGCGTAACATTGCGTCACACGCGACGCGTTTGGGACTTGCTTGGAGTACAATACATGACATCGGCGCAGTAGTTTAAGCCAGTTGTTTTCTATTGTTTGTCCTGTAAGGCAGTTGTTATCTAGTGTGCATAGGCTTTAAAGGTCCCCACAAGGAAGGTTTATAGCTTGGCGAAGCACAAGCACCTAGTCAAAAACTGATGGACAAAATCATTCTTCCCCTGGGTAGCCAAACCTAAAGGTTCAGCAATAAAACTAGCAGCAAACCTAGGAACATTTCAATTTGGGACCGCGCAGGCAATCCTCCTCATCCTCATGTCTCCACTTCCAGTACTTCTCCACGCATCTTGTAGAGCTCGTCCCAGTTGGGAAGCCCGAGCAATCCTGGTAGTCCCCGCCAAAACGACTCTTGGGCTTCAAGAAACAGCGCTTCCCCAAGCTCCCGACAGGGAGCACAGAATTTAGACAATTGAAAAACCGTTGTATGCAGAGGATGCAGGTCCCTTTTTTTCTTGTCACCGAGCCATTCCACGAAATCGTGCGCTTGGGAAATGTTCCCTTCGCAAGTCTCTCTTGAAGGACATAGCTGAAAGGGCAGATGCCGAAGGAACCGATGAATCGGAACTGTTGCTCGGATGGATTCAGCTGATGAAATTAAACATGTTTGTTGTTCGTCGGCATGCAGGGAGCCCCAAGCCCTCCGGGCGAACAAACCTTTTGCCCGGGAAAGTGCCGATAGCAGGCACTGTAATAGGCGGCGGGAAGAAGCCACACTGCACCGACCTTCGACGCGACGCGAATCATGAGGAGAGTCACCCCTCTTGGGCAACATGTGGGACTTTGGGATCTAAGATATCAGCAAGAGTTGTGTGGAAAATGGCTCCGAGGTGGCTTAATGCGCGCCGAAAAAGATACGGGACGTCGTATTTATGTGCGAGCCGCATGACACCAATGAGGGTGGCAAAATCCGTCGGAGACGGCGCAGGCATGAAAAAACTTGGAAAGATCAGTGTCTCGTTAGTAAGCAAATGCCGTGCCTTACTTTGAGTCAAACATAGCTCTCAAGAACACCTCGACCTCGGTAGCCGAGTCGTGGAGATACACGATGGGATGTCATCAAATGTCTGGCCCTCCGGATGGCTGGTTGCGGGACTGTGATAATATCGCCGAAGACCGTAGAGGGCGCGGCGAGGATGCCGCCATGGCCGGAAGAGCGTGTTTTCTGTGCCGGTAAGTAGTGATGTCCAGGGCCTGGCTTAGGCGGGCCTGGGCTTGGGATTCCTCAGGCCAGAGCCCAAGCCCGCCGACAGGGCTTGGCCAGGCCCGGCTCGGGCCTAAGTCGGGGCTGAGGTAGGCGGAAGACTTCTACCACGTAGACCTTCCTAAAACATATGTGAGTGTCACTGTGCGTACAGCAGAGCTAATCCTTGACTATTCGAAGACATTAATGTAATTCTTACAACTCTTGAAGGCCACTTCGGACTTCCACATTTTTTCGCGTGAGCTTGATGGTTCCAAAAAATGGTTCGAAACCATCGCAAATAGCGCAGGAAACAACGGATTTTGGTACACCTAGCTGTGGGGTATTCTCTCGGATTGTCTGCGCTCATTTTTTCGAGAGGGGCTTGAGGGCCCGGCTCGGGCTTGACAATGTTCAAGCCCAAGCCCCGGGCCCACTCAGGCCCGACGTCGGGCTTGGCTTGGCTTGGCTTGACCTGAGCGGACTTGACTTGGCGGACCTGAGGGCCTAAGGCCGGGCCACGGGCATTACTATCGGCACGGAGGATGAGATTTGCGTCGGGGAACCACAGATCCGTGACGCGTCTACATTCCTCCGCGGAACATGGCTGGGATGAGCCTTCTCCGAGATCTTGTGTCTGGGACGTGGTAGACTTCGGGCAGACTGCGTGGTGGGTCAAGTTAAGGTATGCAGCGTCACGTGCGGACTCATTATAAGTAGCTGGCCTTTTAAGTTCAACTTTGTGAAGCTTTGAAGACTTGATCGGATTCCGGCGGCCGCCGCAGCGCGCATGATTGCATGCCATCACCGAGTAGTACATTTCAAACCAACTAGTCTTACAGGAAACCAGGAAACCTAGTAACGCCTCATGTCTCCACTTCTAACACCTCTCCACGCATCTTGTACAGCTCGTCCCAGTCGGGCAGCCCAAATATTCCTGGAAGCCCGCGCCAAAACGACTCCTGGGCTTCGTTAATCAGCTCTGCCGCAACCTGACGACACTCTGAACATAATTTAACGGATGGATGATGAAAAAATGATGGGCCTACAGGATGTGCATCCACTTTGAGGTCACTGATCTTTTCGAGGAAATCTTGCGCTCTGGAAACCTCCAGCTGGCAAATCTCCTTCGAGGAGCAATGCACGAAGGGCATACGCCGAAGAAAGCGGTAATTCCGATGTGTTGCTCGGACGAGGGCGGCCTGTGAAGTCAAGCACGTTCGGACTTCGCCGGCACGGAGAGCGCCCCAAGACTCCCCTGCCGAGAAAAGGTCCTCGACGTTTCTGCAGCAGAGGAAATAGTACGTTGCCGGAAGAAGCCACAGCGCCCCAACGTCCGAAGCGGCGCGAGCGGTAACGAGGTCATCGATGACATCCCCCTCCACGAAACGGACATGAGGTAGAGCGGTTTTGGCAATGTGTGCACCTATGAGATCGGCGAGAGTCGTAGGGTAGACGGAATCGAGGTGGCGTAATGCGCGCCGAAAAAGATACGGGACGTCATATTTATGCGCGAGCCTCATGACACCAATGGCGGTGGCAATATCCGTCGGAGATGGCGCAGGCATGAAGAAACTTGGAAAGATCAACGTCTCGACGGTCAGCAAATGCCGTGCCGCCTGGGCACCGGTTTTTCGCCGTGGCAAGGCGTGGCGTGGCGTGCAAGCGTGGCACGTGATTAGCGTGCAAGGACAGTTCAACTCACCAAGACTTAAAAATTGAAGTGCAAGGTAAGAATACACGTGTATCTTGTTCAGTGTTTAATTTGGCTATACTCTGTGTCGAAACCCGAAAAAAAATCATTCGAGACTGCTCAATCCAAGCGGTATTGTCACGTATATGTGACGATGTCACCGGTCGAAGCGAGGAGGCCATGGTCTCGCAATGGATTCGTAAATCCACATATGATACATATTAGACTAAGAGAAGCTGTTGGATCCATATAGTGTGGTTTCAAGTCTTAAATCCCATTTTTCTGTGCACTCTTTCAGAAGTTATGATTTTTTTGCTGCCTTTTCACCCAAGTGCGTGACAAATCCTGGTCGAGTTAGTGTCGCAAAAAGAGGGATTGCAAGATTATTGTCTTACTTGACTGAGAGATGCAATGAACCCTGTTTGGTGCTTGCCGTTTCTCTATAAAGACCGGTTTTGGTCCTGCACGCCTCTGCACGCCACGCAGACCGTTAGCGTGCAGTGCCGTGCCAATCGCGTGCAGTGCCGTGTCTATGGTGTGCTGCGCCGTGTCATTGTGTGCACAAGCGTGGCGAAAGATGTTCTCAGCACACAGTTTTGGTTTAAATCACCAGAGATATCAATTGCAGAGTAATAATTCACGGTTATGTTGACTCGAGTTCAAATGTCATGTTCAACTTGAACTTTTTTAAACTGCAACTTGGACCCGCATAAGCTCCCAGAGTCTAGCCCACCCTGAAGACGCTGCGATTGGAGAGGAAGGTTGTTTCTGTTTCTTAGGCCCCACGACTTCCTGGTGTAGCGGAACCACTCAAACAAAGTTGAAAACTTGACGGCGGTAAGTGTCAGTGGTCAATTGGGGAAAAGCCGTTGACCAGAAGTTGACTTGGAATTTCTTCTGGGTGTAGTATATGAGGGCCAGAGTTAAAATACATGCACACTATGGTTTCACGGTGGTGGGAGGATAAGATGATGCACGCTACACGGCACTGCACGCCAACCACGGCACTGCACGCCAACCACGTCACGGCACGCCGTGACACGGCGATTTCCCGAGGCCCGTGCCGCCTTACTTTGAGTCAAACACAGCTCTCAAGAACACTTCCACCTCTGCAGCCGAGTCATGGAGATACACGATGGGATGACCATCAAACGTCGGGCCCTCCGGATAGAGGGGTTGCGGAACTGTAATCATATCGCCGAAGACCGTAGAGCGCGCAGCGAGGATGCCGCTATGGACCCGAAACAGTGTGTCTTCTGTACGGAGGATGAGGTTTGCGTCGGGGAACCACAGATCCGGGACGCGTTTACATTCCTCCGGGGAACATTGCTGCGATGAACCTTCTCCGAGATCTTGTGTCTGAGACATGGCGACTTGGGTATGGGTAAAGCTGGGTATGCGTCACGTGCAGAGCCCGAGGACTTCCAGTGGACTTCAATCCGCAGCACGCATACATCACCGCGTAAATTCCAAACCAAACCAGTCCTAATAGTAATAACAGCGAAGCTGATAACGTCTCATGGTTCCACCTCCAATACTTCTCCACGCATCTTGTACAGCTCGTCCCAGTCGGGCAGCCCAAATATTCCTGGAAGTCCACGCCAAAACGACTCCTGTGCTTCGGTAAACTGCTCTTCTCCAAGCTGGCGACAGTCAGAACACAATTTAAGGGATGGATGACGAAAAAATGATGGGCCTAGAGGATGTGCATCCACTTTGAGGTCACTGATCGCTTCGAGGAAATCTTGCGTTCTGGAAACCTCCAGCAGGCAAATCTCCTTCGAGGGGCAGTGTGGGGAGGGTATACGCCGAAGAAAGCGGTAACTCCGGTTTGTTGCTCGGATGAGGGCAGCCTGTGAAGTCAAGCACGTTCGGACTTCGTCGGCACGGAGCGCGCCCCAAGCCTCCCTCGCTGAGTAAAGGTCTTCGACCGCCCTGCAGCAGAGGAAATAGTAGGTGGTCGGAAGAAGCCACAGTGCCCCGACGTCCGAAGCGGCGCGGGCGGTAACGAGGTCATCGGCGACATCCCCGTCCCCCTCCATGAAACGGACATGAGGTACAGCGGTTTTGGCAATGTGTGCACCTATGAAATCCGCGAGAGTCGTAGGGTAGACGGAATCGAGGTGGCGTAATGCGCGCCGAAAAAGATACGGGACGTCATATTTATGCGCGAGCCTCATGACGCCAATTGCGGTAGAAAAATGCGTGGGAGACGGCGCAGGCATGAAGAAACTTGGAAAGATTAGCGTCTCGCCGATGAACGAGTTGCCGTACCTTACTTTGAGTCAAACATAGCTCTCAAGAACACCTCCACCTCGGCAGCCGAGTCGTGGAGATACACGATGGGATGTCCATCGAGTGTCTGGCCGTCCGGATGGGCGGGTTGCGGAACCGTGACCATATCGCCAAAGACCGTAGAGCGCGCAGCGAGGATGCCGCCATGGACCCGGAAGAGCGTGTTTTCTGCACGGAAGATGAGATTTGCATCGGGGAACCACAGATCCGGGACGCGTTTACATTCCTCCGGGGAACATTCCGGGGATGAGCTTTTCGCAGGATGATTTATCTGCGACATGAAATTCGGGATATCCGGTAGCCCAAGCAAGTCAAAAAAATGTGAGGTTGTGGGAAGAGGCAAGAGAGTCAAACTCCAGATTTGCGTATGTTTATGCGTTACGTGCATCTCTTCACACAAAAAAAAAAGAAACGAAAACAAAACAAAAGAGCTCGCTGCCTGAATAATCGACCAAAAATTCTCTCGGTTCGAGGAATATTCCAACCGAGCCACGAAAATTATTCCCGCCAGAGTTCGAGGCGCGTCGTCTGTGACGGTGACGTACAGACTATAACGAGCGAGGAACTACACAACCGGTCGTAGGAACGAGCTCATATCAGTCGTTATAGAGTATTCTGTCCGCAACTTTGCAACAACTTGGCTGCGTAAGTTGCTCAAATACCCAAATGGGTACGGTCGAATCTCCACATCAGTTTTCCTGCGACTTGTTGCAATTGCGAAGGTCGCGGTCAAAGCGCAGGTTCGCAGCCAATCATGTTGTTACGGCGGCAGTGATCCGAATTAGTTAGCAGGGCGTTGTCCCAGGGCCAGCGCCGCCAGGGTTAACCGTGTACTTCTCCTGGGGCAGGGTCAAAAAAATAAACGGAAATAATGGAGTCTCGATTCCTCACGGAGATGCCACGTCACGCCTCCCCGCCTCAGCACCGTACTATTTGATTATCTCTTGCCGTGATATCATTGCATACTACTACTGTACAAACCGAAGCCAAAACCAACAGCGCCGATAGATCGTGGAACTGCATTATGCATGTATCGTTGTGTGTGTGTGCGTGCGTACTCAGTCCATTCTACCCATCCACCGCGCCATCCTGTATATGTATGATCATGCAGTGGTGGCGTTGTTGAAGATGAGGAGGTTGACTGTCTCGGCGGGGAGGTCGCTGAGCTTGCCCTTGCTCGCGAGCGCCAGTAGCGCCTTCTTGAGCTGCGCGGGCGTGATCTTCTTGGGCACGGGCGCCACCGCGGGCTCCTCGAGGGCGACGCGCGGCGCGGGGAGGAAGCCCGCCGCCCAGCGCGGGAGAGCCGCGTGCGCGAAGAGGTACGCGGGCGACGAGAGCGCGAGCGCAAAGGGGCGCTGCAGCTGCACCACGCTCGGGATCATCTCGAGCTCGGGGTTGAACGTGTCGCCGTGGAGCGAGAGGAGGTACGCGAGCATGCCGGCGGTGTGGGGCGACGCCATAGAGGTGCCGGAGATGGTCGCGACGGCGGTAGGAGAGCCGGTCCAGGTGGAGAGGATGTTGAGGCCGGGGCCGAACACGTCGACGCAGGGGCCGTAGTTGGAGAAGTAGGCGCGCTCGTCGCCCATGGTGGAGGCGCCGACGGTGACGGCCTTCTCGGCGGCTGCGGGAGAGTAGCTGCAGGCGTCGCGGTTGTCGTTACCTGGGCAAAGTTAAGAAGAGGTAGGGGATGAAAGGGGGGAGGTGCGCACCGGCAGCGACGGCGAAGTGCAGCCCAGCGTCAACGGCGGAGTTGACAGCCTGGTCGAGCGCCTTGGACTTGCCTCCACCGAGACTCATGTTCGCGACGGAACCCTTGTGGGCGGTCTTGCCAGTGGCCGCGTACTCGGCATCTGCCGCCTTGGCTTTGGCCAGAGCAGAGCGGGTAGCAAAGTTGACGCCCTCGACGACGTCCGACATCGAGCCGCTGCCGTTGGAGCCGAGGACCTTGACGGCGATGACGTTGGCGCCCTTGGCGACACCGTACTTGCGCGAGGCGATGGTGCCGGCGCAGTGGGTTCCGTGGCCGTTGCCATCCTCGTCGACGTCATTCTCGGGTACGGTCTTGCCCCAGGACGCGCGGCCCTCGAACTCGACGTGTTCAATGTTGATGCCGGTGTCGATGACATAGACGTCGACGCCCTCGCCGCCCGTCGGCTCGTGCTCGTAGATGGTGAAGGTACCAAAGCTGAGCTTGTTCCGGTGGCTAACACGAGCGAGACCCTGGAGAACTAGTCAGTACTTGGTTTGGATGAGTCACATGAGACAAAGTATGCAGGGCCACCGCCGAGCACCTCGGAGCTCACTGCCCCAGCTCCGAAACGTGATGAAATTCGGAACATGACTCACCCAAGGAGCTGACCGCTGCCGCTGCACATCCTGGGTGCGCACAATCTGGTCCTGCTCGACATAGTCGACCTCGGGCAGCGCGCGCAGCTTGGTGACCGCGCCCTCGGAGAAGCGCCCCGAGTAGCCGTTCATGTGGTCGTAGACGTGTCTGATGGCAAAGCTGTCGTCGACGAGCGGCTCCGTCTCGTGGGCGGCCTGCAGGAAGTTGAAGTGGTTCTGCATGACCGCTGAAGGGGTATCCCGCTTCAGCATGACGATGTACGAGTTGTTGATTGCGCCATAGCGGTGGCTGTCGGAGAAGGGGGCGAGGGTGAGGGGAGCGCGCTGTGCGGGGGTGTAGAAGGGACTGGTGGAGAGCGGTGTACTGGATACCGCGGCGGCAAGAGAGAGAGCAAGGGTAAAGAGGGATGAAGCCATGGTGGTTAAGGAGAAGCCCTGTCGCTATCACGCGAGCTGATAACGACGCAAGCTTTGTTGTGGCTTGTGTACAACATGCCCTAATCGGGCCTCTGCGCCTCTCCTGCTCGTGCATGTCGCTGCGATAACCGTCACTTTCCCCAAGCTGACCTCCCGCGGACCTCAGCTTAATTTTAGCCCCCCAGCCCTCCCGGGGAAGTTCATTTTGGCTTGGTCCAGCTATCGTTCTTGAGTGCTACAATTCTCTCTGTCAAACCCCCTTCCCAACATGATTTCCTTACGGCACCCCCACTCACGCCAAGCCGCGCGTCGGTGTACGCGCGTCCCCTTCATCCTTCTTTCCTCTGCGCTACTCCGGGAATTAAATGACCATGCGCAATCACCGCCCTAAACGCCAACCTTCCCAATCTCTCCCGCCTATCTGTAGCTACACGCGATAATCGCGCCTTGACTTGGGACTGGATGACGCGGCCTGCCATCTTGTGGATTGACCGCATCAAATCACACCTCTCAACTCCACTTGCACGCCCGAGACAAACGACGGGGATCACCTAGTATGCGAGAAGCGTAAGTATTCGCGCACCTTCCGAATCGTACCCCAAAACTACAGAGTAGGCTTCATAGCATCAACGGGTTCTCAGAAGGCGCTGACGCGTCATTTATTCCGCGACAGGCGTGCGCTGGCTCTGCCAAGACTTTGCTCGGATGCATACTTAGCTGTGCTGTGCCGATTCTCCCGCTTCTTGCGGCACGGTGCGCGTTACCCGAGTCCCCTCGTTTCCATGGATTCTGTAGCCGCTCGCTCGACCCGGATAGTGCCTACCCCGAGACAGGTTCATTTCGAGCTGCCCGCCGTACGCGTTCGATTCCACTCATGTCAAGTTGAACCCTCAGCATTTCCGCACGCACACCTCCAACCCAACTCCGTTCCCGTATGCACCAATTCGCAATCCAACAAGCCTCGCTCCTTATGCAGAACCCGACTCGACAGTACAACGTATGCCTTCGGAGCGTAACTCAATCCATGTGTGAGCCGCCCTCGATTCCCCTCCTGACATATTTGTCTGCACCCTTCATCCAAAGTTCGATATTGATCATCGCAAATCAAGTTGAAATGTTACCGTACCAAAAATCAACGGGTCCCTCTTCGTTGATGAATCCAGCGCTCCCGAGTGAGCAGGCTCCGCCAATTGTCCGTGCAACCTTTCTTGCACAAACACTATTATATTCTGATCCAGATTCCAAAAGAAAGAATGTTCATTGCTACGCCGGCCTCGAAAAATTGACGTCGAGGACATCTGCTCCACTGAGCCTCAATTCCAGTTCATATCACTGCTCGGATTTCGATGTAGCACGAATAAGTCCTAATTCATACACCTGCGCGCGTGTGGCTATTAACCTCCGGGCTGGAGTCGGTAACTCGGCGGGAGACATTCAAATGATCCTCGATGTTCGTGCCAAATTTTCAACCCCGCCCCAACCTTTCGCGCGCGCCTTCTACTGCTTGACGCTTGGCTTTGAACTCTGCCTGAACATCTCCATCGTAATCCGCATGGACCTTGCATCGCTGCCACATTTCTCTCCAATATATTCCAACTTCGACATTTCCAAACGCTCCGCTGACTATTGTATTCGCACTATGGACTGCTCGCCTGGTGCACGGTAGAACTGGAACGCTCGTCCCAATAGCTGCGCATAAGGAACCCCACGATGTAAGCGTCCTGTGTGTCCGGCGCGAAAGTGAGCTCAAGGTCACCGCTAGCTCTGAGGGAGGTTCGTGCGTTCAGCGGAGGCAAGGAAATGGACAAGGGCTTATGAACTTACATCCAGTTACTTGGACCGCTCCATAACCCGCTACTAGGTGCTGGCGTCTTTTTGACACCGTCGCAAGCGGATTGTGATGGACACTTAAAGACGGTTTTCGGCTTGTAAACAACCAGAGCTTTGTCGTTGTACTTCGAGGCGGGGCCCGGGGACTGATCCGTGCCAAAGTATCTACACGCCGAAACCGAATTAGATCTGGAATAATTCGCTGACCGCGCATGAAATTACTGGGAAAATATAGATCTGTGGTCTGCGGCGACGGGGTCGTCCGCTGGGGGATTTTCCAACATGGGCGCAGACTTGAAATTGTCAAACCAGCTCCCGCGCTCAATGTCTATGAGGCCTATACCACGGAAGGATATGGACTGTTGCCCGGTGTTTGAATGTGTCGAGTTCCAGCTGAACGCCGGCAGGGCATCAGTCGGGCTCGTTTGCCAGCTAAAGAGAGTGGAGTTCAGAGAGGGAATGGCGTAGTATGGTACCGCGGAGCTGGCATCGGTGCCACTAGATATCGGCATGCTTCCCGGGCCAGCCAAAGGACCGGGGTCAATCGTGTTCTGAATGGCGTCTGTAGTGGACGTCTTCGGTGGGTTTCTATATGTAATACCTCGAGAATCACTGACCGATGTTACTCCCGTATGCACTATATCGCTGATGCGGCGTTATTAGCCGGTCCTCCCATTGATCGAACACACTCACAGCCTTGTACCACGCGTCCCGGCTGTCGTTACACGCCTTCCCAACAGAGAAGTAGTTGGGATAATTTTGGATGGCGAACTGCTCAACAACCGGGTCCGATGAGTCATCCGTGAAGCTGCCATTGCCGCCCTGCTTGCGGAACGCCGTAAGGATTGATGCCCGTAGGGGAGACAGGGCGTCGCACTTCTGGGTGAAGTTTGGGAGAAGGGTGGCTATTGTGTTCAGAGCTTGGGCACTAGGCTGTGGCATGACTCGTTCCAGGGCAGTGGTAAAGTTATGGTACTGAGTGCTGAACGACAGGTTCCCCGGGGTCAAATCGACAGAGGAGAATATGGCCTCGTTGGTCTGGAACATGTCTGAAGAGTTGGTAACTCCAGCGAATACAATCTTCGTCTCGTTGCCCGGAGGTAGAGGATAGAAAGCCGTTGTCGATACGCCCTGCGATTGCAAATACGCGATATATGGGGCGGGAAGTTCTGTAGCGACTTGGCGACGGCCTGCAGGTAGGGAGGTAGTTGAGGGGAGAAGAAGTAAAATGAGTGTGCTGGAGATGATTATTAGCATGGCGGTTTCCTTGGTTGCAAGAGTAGAAGAAAACTTGAAGCGACCAGCGCTAGTGAGTGTCAGGGACTGCCGAAGTGGCTATCTCGATTTGCGTCCTTTTTAAATAATTTTGGGGCGAGCAGGATCTTAGAGTCACGGGGAGCGGAGCGGCGGTGGTTGTCATCTTCAAACGGGCACCGGAATGGCGGATCCAATGCGTTTGTCGACGCCGATCAACCTATTCGTGAAGGCAACCTGAGATACTTGATACCGTTACATATTATATTATTTGCATACCTGGTCGACTCCGATTAGAGCAGTCAAATTCCAAGTATCGATGTATACTGTTGCATTTTCAATTAATTGAAGATTTTACACGCGTTTTGTCTACGAGATTAACATAAACCAACATAGATGCAACCGTAGGAAAGTACTCCCATGAACACCGTGACGTGATAGTTGTCAGTTCCTGACGCTTCCGTTGTCTCGAATCCATTCGCCGTACACAAATTTGACCTCCGCCTCTTTCAAACTTGATATGGAACACTAAGATATGGAAACTCTGGTCCGCGCAGGTTCACTCTGCAGATAACATGGTTCCTCTCCTACCACAACTAGTGATTCTGTCGATCGTTGCCATTGCCTCCTCCTCTTACATCACCGGCCGACATTTTACCGCCATCCAAATCGACGGAAATAATGTCCCATAAGAAATGTCTTCTCTTAACTTACTTAGTTGGCTGGGCTAACGTGCAATAGAACGACCACAGATTTTCCTAGATCTGAAACCACCGATGCTGGCTCAAAGATCGCCAATGCCTACACTTTTTAAGTTCAGCAGTGTGGAGTTTCATTCCAGGAGGCGCATGACGATGTTGTAGCAACATACAAGGAGGAGTTCAACAAAAATCCCGACGACCCTAATGCCCCCAACTTCATTGCATGGGCATATACCCTAGTCAAATCGTACCAGTCTGCTTATCGGCTCTGAAGATTTTGAGAGCACATACAAGCGGCTTCTGGCAACTTTCATCCCAGAAACGGCGTCCGCTACATCTCCCACAAAGTCTCCGTCAGCCACCAGAACCAGCTCATCCTCTGCCACGACAGGTGCCGATCCAGGCGGGAACAGGGGCGAGGGAAGTGGGCCGCAGGCAGGAGGCGCCATAACCTTTGTTCCCAGGTCTACTGCACTTGTACTTGCTTTTGTCGCAGCTGCACTACTCCTAAGATAGCCAAGCAAAAGTTGTTGTTATCACTTGAATTATACGCCAGTTTTTTCCCCATCCATGGGAGCTACAGAAAGAGTAAACTACAGTAACTGAAAGACAAGCGGTGGGAGTCCTGTGCGATTTCCAACCCGTCGATCTGCCGGCGATGCCTGGAAATGCACGCCTGAACCATCATTGATCACCGTTCCACCGTGGAAGGATTTCACCGTGAGGCGAGAAAGTGGAAGCGTATATCTGTACATGAGGGCAGTGAACTGTTAGCATGGGCCATGCGCAGCTCATCGACGGTTCTCCTCTTAAACCAATAAACATGTAAAATGCATTCACAAGTTGGTTCATCTAGGTTGCAGCGGGCATACACCAACTTGGTTCTTGCGTTCTAAAGGAACCAAACCAACAGCCCACAAAGTCCAGCAAGAAACGCGATCGGCTGGGGACGGAAGATGACGCCGTGCCCGGGCAGAGAGCTTGTCGAATGGGACGCGTCCCCGTCCCCTGACGTCGTTGTTGCGCCCATCGCGCCTGAGATCGGAAGCATGTCAATGGTGTAGTTGGTCTCGGCGTAGCAGAGGACGTCATCACCAGATCCTCCGCTCTGAAGAAGGCGTTCTCCGCACCCACGCAGTTCGCATTTGCAGCGACCAGGGGTGGATAATTGCGAAACCACGCGAGGAAGCCGGGGTCCGTCGCGGAGGTGGCGTTCTGGATGGGCATGACCTCCAAATTGTACGCCTGCAGCGCCTTCTGCGTCGCGGCGTCGACGTCGGGGCCGCAGAGCTGCACGGCGATGTCGTACGCCACCACGATGGCGGACGCGGTCGATGTGGGAGCGGGTAGCCCATCGATCGAGGTCGTGGGCCTGACGCATAATGGAAGTAGAGTGAGATTTGCAGTTAGAATAGTAGCGGACGGAGTGCGCATACGTGGGGTTTTGGCTGTGGTTTTGGCTTAGGCGGGGGACGTTTACGGTGGAAGTCCCCGCGAGGATACAGGCGAGGAAACTGAAGGCTGGCAAGGCGAAAGGTCTCATAGTGTGGGGGCGGCGGTAGGTGCGGGGGTGGGGACCGCTAGCGTCGCATTATGGCCCTCCCAATTTGGCGGAGGCAGTGAATTTCCAGCACTCCCGTGCGGCCATGAGCGGCGAACTGCCAGCGGGAGAATCAGTGCGACGGAGCCTCGAGTATAATCCGGAATTCCTGTGTGCAGTTGGAGGGCACTCCGAGGCGTTTGATTCTGAATCATTCACCGCTGATCTGTATTTTTGGGAAACCAGAATGTCAGGTCTACCGTGTCCAAAGGAACGTCGAGCCCAAATTTGGCGTACCCGTGATTTCGACGCCGAACACGGGGAGGCGCAGGTTCAATGATCCGCAGCTCAAAAACACTCGACTGTGAGTGATTACCGCCTCTTGGATTTACATTTCACTGTCAGGACGCCGAAGATACAACGTCAAGCTCATTCGCCGCTGATCTGAAGTGAACACCGTCCAGGCAACCGCTGAAACTGTCACTGAGGCGCTTTTGAGGGCAAAATTAGTTGTGCCCATGTTATATAATGCTGAACGGAGAGGAGAGTACAGAGGCGCTACGTACATTGATTGGCCCGAGCCGCGTTGGAAAGCAGCGGCGATCATGACGTAGGACGGCAATCAATGATTATTTCACCTTCCCACGGTTGCATTTAGTTCAACTGACACACGCTCACTGCCATTGCTTCCGAAAATATCCCATATTACATTCTAAAGGCAGTGCATGATTTGAATGATACGTCTAAGATAGATGGGAGACAGTGCACGCATTGGATTGTATTTACTGTCCCTTAACGAAGATTTCGCTGTGACATTTACAGTCTTCTATTTCTCCGGAATCTTCATGAAATACGTGATGACAGGAATCAACAACCAATCATAGATGTGGTCACGGATGTCTACACATATAAACTCGAAACTTGCTTGGGGAAGATTGGCGAGGATCCCATGGTCAAACAGGGTTGACTACTACCCGGCATCTTTGATCCCCGTGTTACTCGGCCATGAAATCCGGGCATCGCAGGTTGCTGTGGATCCCAAAACATTATAAAAGTCTGCAGGCTCCCGCCGTCGTCCCACTTTTTAGACAAAAACAATGCTTTACCCTCTCTCTTATCTAATCTTTCTGGCTTCTACTGGGAGAGTCGCCACACTTCACATCCCACGCGATCCTGGTACCTCCCAAATACGTATTCCGTGAGCCATCTAACTGTTTAGGCGAGCACATTGACCTACCAAATACAATTATTAGCACGACTACAGATTTCCCTGCTCCGGGAACAACGGACACCAGTTCAGAAATCGCCATCCAATACTCAGAGTACATCCAAAACTGTGGCAGCGACATGGTGGATGCCCAGCAAGTTGCTGTCAGCGATTACCAGTTCGAGTTCAAGAAGGACCCGGGGGATCCGAACTCTCCTGACTTCATCGCATGGGCTTACAACCACGATTCTTCTTACCATAACTCCTATCGCGTGTGCATCGATCAGGAAGGGAGGTACCAGGCGTTATTGGCCACCTTCGTTCCGGAAACAGCATTTTCCAGTTCTACCTCGGGACCCACTACCACGGTAGCTCAATCCCCGCTCACGTCCACTTCGACCTCGCTACCTAGCGGCGGGGCATCAACCGGAGCCGCCAGTTCTAATGGTCCCGAGATATTCTTGGTGCTGATCGGGCTACTAGTTGCGAACGCAGGCCTGAGATGCTAGATACTTTATGAACGATTTGATTACAGTTGTGATGTACTATTCTTAATGTAGCAGAAAGAATGGCGACCATTGCGCATGCCCTGTTTGCGAATCGGACGCTGGAAGGCGAGAATCGAAAGAGAACGGTTATCATGATCATGAGTAATCACCTCGGTTTTTCTTCACCCAAATGGATTTTCATCTTTTTTTTTAAATACTTTCCTTTCGTCGATGAATAGATATACTCGTGAGAAATTGCAAACGATGATTTGATCTGCTGTCTCCGCGTTTTTGTTGCAATGGGCGCCTGTTTCAACTTGTTGGGGTCCGTCGTGCGGGATTCATTCACCGTGACACAAATGGGATTCCCGTGTCTTTCAAACTTGATATTCGCCCTCGGCGTATTGAATTACCTAGGAAACTTAGGCGGCGGGGTCAATTGAAGGATTCGCCGTGTTGTGTTGGCCGATGGTGGCCGTATGTTGAGTGCATGGGTCGTTGGACGGAGGTAGATGGCTGCGCCGATGGAGACGGTGGTCCGAGCTAGGATCTATTGTCCGGACCTTCTGATTCACGTATAAAAGTGGTGAGTGTTTCCTTTATTCCTTACACCTGGTGTGTACCGCCCTCGTTTCGTCCTCAATTACCGCGCTGGTCGCGTTTTCAATTTCAAACTCAACAATTACTCCTGTAAGCCTTATACATCGCCATGCTATTCGCGCCACTGAACCCGATAGGTCGCCTTCATGCATTTTCGCACATCGCTTGAATTGGCCCTGAGGCTCTCTCTCCTCACCGTGGCCGTTTCGGCAGCTCCAGCACTCAGAGAGCGTCAAACTTTGACCACCAAGACCGTCAAAGACTTCACAGCCGAAGCCATTGCCATGTTTTTGTCCACGCATCAGGCAGACACTCAGCCCTTCAACATTAAAGGCAGCTGGGCTTCAATCAATTTTGCTGGCGATGCGGCGGAACATATGACCCCCGCTCATATCAATTACGACATCTACTCCACTTGTGACCAGCAACTCGATCGAACAAATAACATGACTGTGAGCTTCAGTCAGAGTTACAAACACTTCATCCAGACGGTAAGTCTGGCTATCTGAAGTTTTAGCTCCTTCTGAATGAAAATTCGCAGGTGGCGAACACAACCGGCACACTTTATCCGACCCAGCAAATGAACGACACCAGTACCCAGATGCGTACTGCATGCTGGACTGACTTTGCCAAGGTGTTGAACGAGGGACTCCAAGCGTACAATGGGCTCGCCACTGTGCCGGCCACGAACAAGTCGGATCCAGCGTTCTTGGAATGGGCGAATAATCAGGATCCAGACTACATGCAGGCGCACATGTCTTGTCAGCAAGCTCAGCTCGCCTACTACAACGCGGTGAACACTGCCTATGGCGACGATGCAGGAATATATATTGGGGCAGCAAACAACATTAAGCCTTTGTCAAACCTGAATGAAGTGTGAGCTCACTACATTCCATATCCCACTGGTTCTGTACTAATTCAGTGTTTCAGAGTACCCGGAATTACCATGCAGACCTCGGACCCCAGTAGCCAAATTGGGGGGGGGCCAGACTCAAATGACGGGGCTTGTGTTGCTGCCTACTCTATCCCGACTCTCAATACCACCTTAACGAGTTGGCAAGCTGGAAGCGGTTTGGCGAACTTCCAATTCAACAGCGCGACGTACAATGCCTCATCGAGTTCTAGCACGAAGTTTGGAGGTGCCAGCTTTGGGATATCGTACGACGGTGTGGGGGTCAGCGCGAGTGCTCAGCACTCGGAATCCACGAGTTCTGCCGACTTGACCGCCCTGAGCATGGAGCTGAGCTTTGGTGCTCTCGCTCTGCTCGAAGTCGATCAGGGCTTCTGGTTCGACAACTACCAAGTGGCAAGGGCCGCGCAGAATCCCGATGCTAAACATGCGGCCGCCAAAGACGTTTTCTCCAGTCAAACCTTCTTCGGCTCGGCTGCTACCCCTGGGCCATTATCGGTATACAACTCCCAGGCCCTTGTAGGGTTTAAACCTTCCTGGACTATTGCGCTGGCGGACAGCCACACAAGCAGCAGCAGTTCATCAACCGAGGCGGGGGGTGGTGTTTCAATTTTAGGTATCCTCAACCTTGGTGGATATGGGGGTAACACCAAGAACACGACGCACTACGACAACGCCACCAATACGCTCACGGTACAAGATGATTCGAACAACGCGTACATAATCGGATTTATACAGAACACCTTCTGGAATTCTGGTGTGTAGTCGAGATCAAAGTAGCAGGTCGATTCGTACTGTAGTAGCATAATGCACAGCAGTAGTAATTTTACGTTGGTTTCAGCACTCAGCTAATAGGGATGGCATGAATCCCAGCCCTGAACTTGACCATCGCTGTTCGTGATCAGAGCCGCTGCTGACAGGCATTCATTCATACGCAGTTACCGACGCTCGGAACTCTTGAGAAATCAATGCGGAGAGGTAATTCAACATGCGCCAGAGAGAGATGTGTGAGCCTAGCGGGGCAGAGAGCGGTGGATTGTCCTGACTTTAGAGTCACGTTATGTAAAAGCAGCTTCAATGTTCACCTCGTAAGGAGGAAAAATATGCGACGTAATGTCCAAGGGGGTGTCGGCTTTCGAAAATCGGATATAGGGTCGAAAAGTTTTTTTCGACCCTCGGCCAGACCCCCCCCCCCCCTCCCCCCCTATATAAGGAAGGAGGTTCCCACCCCTAGCGGCGGGCCGCGCTTCCGAATCATGTGCGGGCTCACAGCCACCACATTGACAGCATCCAAATCCAAACCAAAGATGTTGCGGCCCATCTCTATCGATTCAACTGTGACTAAGAAGACCTTTGAGGTATAAATTACATCCATACCACCCCCTATATGAGTAAATTATATTTTTGGAGCTCCAACCATTCAATTTCAACATTGACTGAGGGTCTCCGGAGTGCCGCTTTGACCACATCTCTGACCCACTCACACACAGATGTCAAATGGTATATGAATCTGTTCTCCTATATACTCTCATATATATTGTGAACATGTTTTTGACTGCTGACCACCCTTAGAGGAAACCAGGGCATATTGTTCACGCCAATTGATGGTGTGTAAGCATGATCCGCTGTCCAAATCGGGATACCCACACCATATTTGACTTCTGAGACCCAGAATTCATCCTCCTGGCATCCTGTGGTGCTCCAGGAGGTATATATTGCAGTTTTGGAACTCCCTTATACTACATGATAAAAGTTTTTTTCAGCCCTCCTCGGGACCCCCCCCCCCCCCCCTATATCCGAAATTTTAATCCCGACACCCCCTTGGTAATGTCGAGGCCACCACTCGACCCACACGACGTCCGCATATGCGCATTTTGAGATTTTATTGTTCGCTTTGGGGGAGGCTCGTGCTTCTTGTACATCAAGGATATATCCACCAATACATACGCTACCGGTACTGAGTTTCGAGTATGGATGGATAACTATCAATGACCAGATATATCCCACTAGTAATGTTTCGCTAATCTTACGCGAGGCCCGTTTATTACTGGGTGGCAATAGATGGGACGAGATTGGATCACGGACACCGTTGCCAATAGGGTCACATTCATTGACCGCCGTTCCGCCGCACCCTCAAGCAGCAACGGTAGCACTGCCAACATGGCGAATCTTTGATCGATTGTGGAGGTGTAGTGTGAGGATTATCTTCAAGACTAGGGGGATTTAACAGATCGAGAAATGTCAGATCACCATGTCTTCCACCACGGCGACTTGTGTGTCCAGGCAACGGCGTCCGAAGTCTCGACGGCAATCAGAATAGAGTCGAAAGGAAAGTGCATTGCTAGAGCCGGATCTACGGACGCTGCCATCTGGGTGGCGGGTAAGATTCACAGTTTCCGGCGCTTTCAACGGAGATGGAACCATGGGAAGTTACATGCAATGATGGTCGATTGCTGTCCTGCGAACATCTTGATTTTGCGAGATGGCTTGTCTCAGCCATGTAGTATAGCGGGAGGCGGGATTCAAAACCTTCTGTGAATTTTCAGCACTCCCGCGCGGCCATGAGTGGCGAACTGCCAGCGGGAGAGCCAGTGTGACGGAGCCCTGGAGTATAATCCGGAATTCCTGTGTGCAGTATGGAGGGCACTCCGTAACGCTTGATTTTGGATCATTCACCGCTGATCTGTATTTTTAGGAATCCAGAATGTCAGATCTACCGTGTCCAAAGGAACGTCGAGCCCAAATTTGGCGTACCCGTGAGTACAACGCCGAACACGGGGAGGCGCAGGTTCAATGATCCGCAGCTCAAAAACACTCGACTGTGAGGGATTACGGCCTCTTGGATTTATGTTTCACTGTCAGGACGCCGAAGATACAACGTCAAGCTCATTCGACACTGATCTAAAGTGAACATCGTCCAGGCAACCGTTGAAACTGTCACTGAGGTGCTTTTGAGGGCAAAATTAGTTGTGCCCATGTTATATAATGCTGAACGGAGAATACAGAGGAGAACACAGAGGCGATACATACAGCCCAGTCTCAAAGACAGCGGAGGATGAAGGGTTATTATTGGTGCGATCCAGGCCACTCGAAGGTGTGCACTGGGGGGAGAGGATAATGGTGGTAAGATTAGATTTGTGTGAATTTGGAGGAGGAGGAGGAGGACTGTATTACTGCAGAGGTCCCAATAAGGAACAAGCAGGTACTGTACCTACGTACATCGCGTCCCGAATATACGCTACAGTCATCAACGGCCAGATCGCTGTGGTAACCTAAATACGTCTGATGATCGCAATAGACATCTCACGAAAAGACTTGGAAGACAGGGAGAAAAAAGCTAATATCTATGCCTGTGTTGCTTTGGACGCTTTGTGGCGTAGGTCCAAGAAAAAAAAAATGTACCATGGTGCAACATATTGTTGAGATCATTTTGATCTTGGTTTTGATTGACTCCGATCGGGTTCGGCTAACTTCGGGTAAATTAAGGGGCATACTTGCTCGTCGTCCGATACCGCCCGAGAGAGAATTGGCTCGATGAAGTCACTGCTAGAGGCCACGAAGAGAGGTACGTGCGCCCTGGAGCATTTTCAGGACAATCCCCTTGTTGTTGGTACACTTATGAGCTCGTAGCCCTTGAAAAATCGGTATCAAGCATCAGGGGTCTAATGCGGCATCGTTGTGCTCGCATGGCCGCGTGCATATGTGACACGGCGGACAATCAGATGTCAATTGTGCTTTGAGAGGCTACAGTCACTTGCGGTGCCAGCCTACTGTCACTTGCAATTCCTTTGTGCACTTTCCTTTGTGCCACCCGGCTTTGTTTGCTTTGTTGCCAATGGCCACACTGATATTTAGTCAAAATTCGGGTGAAATAGATTTGCAGCTGAAAAGACGAGAGCTCTATGTCACAACCGTGAGTTTTGCACCAATTTTCCCGGCCAAGATTGTCCATTGTGAAGTCGGATTCGGACTGATTGGTGAGATCTAGCTGAATCGATCAGTCAAGATTATATTTGAGATAGCGTGTGATAAGATAAGATTGAGCCGTCCCAACAATCGGAAAATACGGTAAGTCGAAGGCATATGGCATACTATTCTAGGTTCCGAACCAGCCCCGGGTTTTAGTTGTCATTCATTTAACAGCCTCTTCAAATTGTAAGGTAAACCTACTCGACGCGTCGAGAATCCGTGTAGATATTATGATTATGCTCGTGCCCTTGATGAGGTCAGCTTCCAATAATGACATTCAGATCAACGAACCACTGAATAATCTCGCTAAATATTCTGCGGGAGCTCTCCAAAGTTATAGGGCGTAAACTGTAAGCGCAGAGTGGTAGAGTAAATCTCTGTTTTAGGAATGTTTAGATTATTGAGCGAGGGAAAGCTCAACCGTACCAACTGCCTAAGAGAATCAGACCGCATACAAGAAAATTCCCGCAGATCATTACACTGTCCTACAGCGGAAAAGTATCTAGAAGATGTTTGGTTGTGCTTGCATCAACCCCTATCGGCTTTCTCCAATTGGCACAAGGTTCCGGCCCGGAGCGGTCTTGCCAAGAGCGGTCATTGCTTTCCTCCACTCTTGCGCATTTGATGTCACTGGAACTCAAGCCGGATTCCCAAGAGGACAAACCAAACTATGCTATCTATTTTTTGCAGGTCATCCGACTGCAAGGCGCAAACATGGCTGTCCAAAGATGGCCAGGTGAAGAAGGGCAAGTGGTTGCACTGGAGCACGATTGCAAAGCACACCAAGAAGAATACAGAGCTAATGCAAGAAAAGATACTACCACCCATATGTTTGTGCTGAAATTCTGTCCGGTGTGATAAGGACCGTGGTGCTACGGGTGTGAATGCGATGGTATTCAGTTGGTAGCTCGGTTGTCCTCTAGGGGGTGATACAGATGAAATCCGGTTGGAGGAAGTGGTGGATATGCGTTCTGGTGGTTCCTGTTGGTTGGTGTTTGGGAAATTGCGAGACGGTGATAGGGTGTGCATCCGTGCACGTCTGAAATTATCGCTTTTGAATGGTTCTGGCACCGAAGGCCCAGAACCAAGGGATACATAAGACTTAGAGGGTGTTAGTCTATCCCCGAGACTGAACATTAAAACTGTTATTAATGCTGCAAACTAGCACCTAACCAAGGAGACTGAGGGTGTATTGGCGGGTTCTAGATGAGCCCAAGATTACGACTCGGACTCGTCCACACTAGCTAGCCATGGGACTTGTCCAGCAAGTTGCATTACTATGCAACAAGCTCGATGTCAACACGGGCGTAAGGTTAATCAAGGGGCATTGGAAGGAAAACTCAGGATAAAAGCTATTGTTATTGGCAGACTCATTGGCGGAAGAACTCATAAAGGTGTCGTGGCGCCAGCACCATTTGGCGTAGCCTCATCACTCAGGCAGCTTGGCGTAATGGTGCAGCAGCCGGCCCTAAACCAATCACGTGGGAATGTGGCGTGCCCAACTGGAACTAAACTTGTACAATGTTGGTGCCCAACGGCTAAGTAAAAGGGCTCAGTCAGCCCATCAACTAGATCAGACTACAGAGGACTGCAGATACTCATAACCGAGCCTACACAAGGAGAATGTAAGCAGAGGTTCCTTAAACAGGAAGTACTGGTGATTGGTGGTACCAGCATCAAAATAATACCCGGGCAGACACCTCTAGGTCTGCCCAACAGCCAGGATATCTCGCTTCACATCAGTTCCTCGCTTGTAAAGTCGCCTATCATTCTCTTAGTTAGTTGGGATCAATCCCTCTAGTAGTATAAAAGCCGCATGTATTTTAGTAGTTAGACAGTGAATAACTCCCCCATTTCTTGGCCCATAGCTCTTAGCAGCTTAAAAGGACTCTGTTCCTTATTCCGTTCGACACACACACTCCCTTGGCGTAAGCCTGAGTTGTCCCTCTGTCTTCGGCCACCACCACTTCGTCCAGTCGTAGAACTATTCCTAGTCGTGCTGCTCGTACGCCACCTGGTCATACACCCCTTTGCTCAGTCGCAGAATTATTCTTAGTCGCGCTGTTCATACACCACTTTGCTCGGACGTAGAAATATTCCTAGTCGCACTGTTCATACGCCACTTCGCCACTTGGGGCCGAGTTCGCCAGTTCGCTCAGTAGACCTAAACAGTCTATGCCAAAGATATACCTACCAGTGTTTACGCTAGTTAAAGTCATACACCAGTTTGTTCTCCGGAACTCTCTTAGCCAGAAAACCCAAAGAATTCACATTGTCCCAACCTATTGAGATTGACGGTCAATACGCCTGACCTACCTCCCGAATAAAATACGATAAAGCTTAGTTCGAGTTGATAGTTTTGGAGTTTGGTGTTGGTTTGAGTTAAGACTAAGGTCTCACTCAGTTAGCATTAGATTTCACGGCTGCGCTTCACTGCACCGTTTCAGCGAGTGTCCTGGTGCATGGTGATTGTGGAATTTGAGGATGTGACCACTCTCTTTGGGAAATGGCCTTCTAGCCAGTGGTCGGAGTCGTTTGGTGTGAGTGCCGTGTCGATGTAGGGTTGCCTCCTGTTGGTCTGTGTCCCATTGAAGGAGTTTCAGGACTTGAAAGGTCTTGTCTGTGGTGTGTGCGAAGTGGGTATGGTGCGTTTGGTGAATTGTGGTGCTTTGCCGAATTGGGTTTCCTAGTGGTTCCAGATTGGGGAATCACCGGTGTAACATTGCTCCTGCGCGAGGGCATACACAGAGCATATTCAGTCCTCACACCGGTTAACTCACCCTCGGTCATCTCAGGCTCCCCAAGCAGTTTCTGCGCCCATCGAGACGGAAGTAGTGATACCCATGCCATCAGTTGTTAGCACCAATGTCAATAGAATTGAAGCAGAACCAAGTACATGTAATATCATGCTTGATCCGGCTCGGTTCATATTCTGACCGTCATATAAGGCCCTGCCTTCACCCATCGGCGGCACGGTTGTGACATAGAGCTCTCGTCTTTTCAGCTGCAAATGTATTTCACATGAATTTCGACCAAATATCAATGTGGCCATTGGCAAAAAAGCAAACAAAGCGAGTGGCCACAAGACAAAGAAAAGCATACAAAGGAATTGCAAGTGACAGTAGGCCGGCACCGCAAGTGACACTCTGAGTGACCGTAGCCTCTCAAAGCACAAGTGACATCTGATTGTCCGCCGTGTGAAGCGAGAGTGCACTCGTCTTGTCTGCAGAGTTCACCGTGTGACATTCGATAAGCTGTGCTTTACGACAGCAATCATCGCTTTGGCAGTGATGATGGTGGCAGTGAGTTGGATGATTGGGAACATGAGGCTGTGGCATCGATCCTCGTCTCCTGCAATGAAAGATGGCCCCAAACGATCCCGACAACGACTCCGCCTCCACTCCCAGTGCCACTGCCAGACTCCAGGCCAGCCACCCACCCTTGCTCCGCCTAATTAAACTCGTTCTCTAGGCGCTCTTCTCCCTCCCCGCTTACCTCTCCGCCCTGCTCTACATCAGGGAACAAGACACCCCTTTGCCTCCCTCTCCCACCTTTGTTTCCGCCACCGCTTCCGGCCTCCTCTCCACCGCCGCCCTCGTCGCGAGCGTCACTGCCAACGCTGAGCTCTCTCCCCGCTGCCGCCTCATCAAGCCCTTCGCCGTCTACCTCGTCATTCTTATCACCTTTTGTCAGTCTCTCATATTCATATTTCATCCACATCATCATCGGCTTTCAACATATTTATTTACATTCCTAATACCAGATCATTTGCCTGAGCCCAACACCACCGAGCCGTACACCATCGACCCCATCTTTGCTTCGGGTTTCCCATGCCTGGCGCCGTACCCGTTCTTTGGAACTGGTTCTTGCGCAAACACGGGAGAGGAGACCGGGTCGTCGACCTCGAGGATCTCAATGGGTTGTCTTACAGAATATTCGGTCGTGGTGTGAGGGCTAAATACGCTCTGCGTATGCCCTCGCGCAGGAGCAACGTTACACTGGCAATTGCCCAATCCGGAACCACTAGGAAACCTGATTCGGCAAAACACCGCAATTCACCAAACGCACCATACCCACTTCGCATACACCATAAACGAGACCTCTCGAGGTCCTGAAACTCCTTCAACAGGAACACAGACCAACAAGAGGTAACCCTACATCGACATGGCACTCGCACCAAACAACTCCGACCACTGGTTAGAAGGCAATTCCCCGAAGAGAGTGGTCACATCCTCAAAATTCCACAATCGCCATGCACCAGAACACTCGCGAGCGTAGCACCGCCAATTGCAGGAGAACTCTGGTCAAATGCTGCAACCCCACCACTTTGTACCCCCGAAACAAGGGCACCGATGCATCGCGGGAGCCCACACCCCGTATACGGCTGAGCCATGAAACAGGGTGTCCACTCCTTACGGTCTAGACCCTCGCGCCACCAAGTTAACCTCCAAATTCAAATTGGCAGCTCGCGTTTGTGCAAATTTTCGGTTTTGCTCTCGCGTTTGCCCAGACGCCAATACCGACTGCATGGACGAGCCTGCCTCGAGGCAAGTAGCACATGTAGCGGGCGCCTTGAGGCTGTGTAGTGAGAAATGGTATAAAGGAGGACATATTTTAGACACAGTAGTCAGTAGATTCCTGGGCAGTGGTTTTTCCCCCACTCTTCCCCTCCTGTGTACCTTGCCCACCCAATACAGAGTTTACCCCACCTCAGTTCACGCTTGTCTTCGGACATTCTACCTTCCTCCCTCACCGCAGCTCTCCCCCAGAAGCTTGCGCTCATCACCATCGGACATCCTACCCGCGCCACCTTCCTACGCAGACATCCCGTCGTGCAGTAGTGGGAGCCCTGTAAAGACGTCAACTTAGGCAAATCGTCTGCGACCCTAGGACGTACCGAGCGACGCCCCTCGCCGTATTTCGACCCTCGACGACGTTAAAGTCACCTACGGAGCCCCCATTTGGCGGATTCCTACATCTCAGCTCACGCCTCGCGCATTCGGGGAAAAGGCGTTGACCTAGAGAGAAGTAGAAGGCTTTAGGATTTCAGGAAGCTAGAAGAGAGCTAGCCTGATGAGTATATTTCACCTTTGACCCCATTTTGCGCTAACCGTCTCGCGATTTCACAAACGCCAACCAACAGGAACCACCAGAACGCGTATCTGCCACTTCCTCCCACCGGATTTCATCCGTATCACCCCCTAGAGGACGACCGAGCTACCAACTGAATATCATCCCATTCACACCCGTAGCACCCGCGGTCCTTATCACAACTGGAGCCCACCGTGAGGGGGTTTTTACTTTGAAATTTCGAGAAAGAGTCAGGCGCATACAGCCACTCTGAAGCACCTCATGGAACAACACCTATCCCACACCTATCGCGCAGAGAGACGCGCCCAGCGAACCATCTTACAGGAGGTTACCCTCGCGCAGAACGACCCTACCATCCCCCTTCATTCGATCTCAACGAACTCCCTGCTCGTAGTCCCACCACCGATCCCCAAGTCACCACTCACCTCCCAGCACACTACACTCGAGACATCTACCATACCGCTCATCTCGGAACCCTCCACATCGTCTCTGGAATTTACCACACCGTCCCAAACGTCCAACACCCTTTCGAGCGAATCTTCGTTAGACAATTCCTCCACCCCACAATTGCCACCACAGAACCCTACACCCACTCCTCGTAAAAAGATGACAAAGACTTTACCAGGCAGAGGCGCGAAGGGCGCCCCAGAGTTTGATGGAAAAGCACTGAACCTCACCCGATACCGGGAGGACGCAGAGGAGGTCGCAGAATCCTTGGAAAGAACGGAAGAGGATGATAAAATCCGACTCGCCCTGCGCTACGTCAGCAGGGAGACAGAAGTCCTATGGAAAGGGATAATGACTGCCCAGACCACTACCTGGGCGGCGTTTAAAGCTCTCGTAGCGGAACTCTATCCAGGGTCGGACGGCACCAAGATGTTCACCCTAAAGGATCTTGACAACTTGATCTCGGAACAAGTGCTCATCCGGATTAAAACGAAGGAGGACTTCTCGGAGTACCACAGACGTTTTAAAACTATGACTGTTCATCTCCTCGCCAACACAAAGCTCACCGCGTTGGAGGAAAAACGGGAGTATCCCAAGGGGTTAGAGGAGCGATTCAGGAATCACGTGCATCAGCGCCTCCAGATCGTCTCCCCAAACCACCCAAGCGACGATCCATACACAATCGACGACTTTGTGAACGCGGCAAAGTATATCTTGGACGGACCATCTTTAGTCGATGATGGGACAAAAGACTCCGTGTTCATAAAGGAGGAAATAGTGGATCTCAGCGATGCCTTCGAGAAAATGAATACACGATTCAAGGTGGAGATGCAATCCTTGCATAGGGTGGTCGGAAATGGTCCATCGTTTGGAGGGAACCCCCAATACCTGCCGAATAACAACCAGTACCAAGGACGGCCGTCGTACCCCATGTACCAGGCCACAGCGTTAGAAAACGCTCCACCTTCTAACCAATATCCTCGCGATCAGGGAAACAGTTATCGCCCCAGCTACCCAGGAAGGGAATCCTGGTCAGCAAACCCAGGGGGCATGCCGGCGATTCCTCCTACCATGTTCACTCCAGGAGAGTGTGGTTTCTGCTCGGCAACTGGTCACTTCCTCAGGGAATGTCCGGGAGTTGCGGAATATATCCGGCTAGGATGTTGTTTCTGCAATCAAGAGAATAGGATCGTCCTACCCACAGGTCGCTACGTGCCTAGGGCGGTAGTAGGGCAGAACCTGAGGGAGCGTATTGACACCTGGATTGCGGATAATAGACCCGGTGAAACAGTTGCTCAGGGTCTAAGGCTGCAAATGAACAATGAACAAAACCCAACTGTCGAACAAGTGAGACTGAACCAGACTCTACGAGAGAGACTAACACAACTCAAACACTCAAACAATCAAATCCCAAACACTAAACACTCCTTTATATGCCCCTTAGGGTGACCTGACGAGAAAGACGGGTTTTACTAGACCTAGGGTTGTAGTATAGGTCTAGGGAAACTAGGCTTTTGATAGTTCAAGTAATTGGTTGTATGTGAAGCTTATTCCGAAGGAAAGTCTTCAAGTCAACAATACGACACACGCTCTTAACGAGTCAAGGTTACAACGCTGATTGATTGTAAAGCTTCACAGCTATAGTGCAGGTAACGGCGTGGATGGCCGGTAGGGTTTGGTTTGGACGTAAGTCTGTTTTGGAGACTAACAAGCCTCAGATACAACACGATACACAATACGCAATTCCGTAACCGAGCCAACTCTTCTGTATCCGCACAAATGGTACTCAAGACAGGGGTCACTGCCTATGGGACAAGGTACTCAAGACAGGGATCACTGCCTATAAAACTCAAAGCAGAACACTATTGCAGATAACCAAAAGCCTATATTCGTTGGACAATATGGAGTCCGGTGATACGATGGTACTCGGGGTGCGGTGGAACGATAACTATGAAGCCGAGATAAAGGTCTAAACCAATATAACCAACTAAACAATCAATCAAACAACAACTCCTCCTCTTTATGAGTAATGATAATCGCGGGTGTTCGGGGGTAAAGACCAAGTATTAGGTCAATAGATCGCTTACTGTTCAGAGAACAGGGGAGTGGGATAGACAAGGGTTGTGAAACCAAAGTCGAGCAATACGCGCTATGTTCGAGACTTCGTACAAGCGGTGGGTTCGTGGGTTTTTAAGGCAATAACGGCCAGTAGCCGGCGAGTTTATGTCAATTAAGACAGGTTTGTTGGATTTCTCCTGGTTTGGGACACGATACACTCCTGCAGGACCACAGTATATAACACAACACAGAACACAAATCACAGAACACAAAACACACACAATACGACCCGCAGTGCTGGACAGAGTCCACACAATTCACAATTCAGTCACACAGTCAATCACAGATACAATCCAATCCAATCCAATCGTTTGCCAAAGGTACAGTACTCGGTTCGAGATAACGGTCACTTGGGTCTTAGAGCTAAACGACAACTCCGAGCCACAACGCCGTTGCGTATGTGAACAAGGTAAACCAAGTGATGTCACTGCACCGTTGTGCGCGAAACCCCAAGGCAGTCTGCTCTAGAAGAGTCAAAGACTAATCCTAGCCACAGCACCGATGTGCCTGTGAACAAGATGAACCAAATGATGATGTGCACGCGAGTTGTACACAAAACCGTCGGGCAGTCTGCTCCAGAACCTCTCTAAACTACGTGCTTTTATACTACTGGGATCTCGACTTTACAACACATCTATTACTACACCTCGGAAAGCACTCCGTCCCGGCGTGGAGCCGCGGGACGATCTTAGGGAATCCCCTGACTCCTATTGGCCACGCGCCGGCTCTATGAGTCAGAGCTCTCCTTGGTACTCGATCGGTTTGAGAGTTATTGGTTAATCGAACGGAAGCTTCCGAGCTGGCGTCTTCTTCGTCTAGTGCCCGTCCCGAGCATCAGTCTTCATCGTCTATGATATGGCTACCTGTGGACACCTTCCCCGTGTCCGTAGCTAGTCTGGTCGTTGTGATAGACCAAAGTTCCACTTGTCTCGGTAAGTGCCGGTGCCATCGCGATTCGATGTTTAACCGGCACAGCTATTCTGATGCGTAGGCACGCTCGGCCGTCGGCAACTCACTTCGTCTGTGTCTATTTACAGAAGTCTCGCCCCATCCAAGGGTCTGGACCCATCATGTGACTTGTCGCGCTGTTCTCGATAAGAGACACAATGGTAAACAATCTCGAAGTCGGCCGCTTTGGAAGGCCCCAGTTGCCTGCATGCGATGTCATGTATTCCTTCCCATCTCCTTGATACTAGTCTAGCACTCAGCTCATCCGTACGCACACGGGTACTGATATAAGGTAGTTAGTCCTGTTCTCGGTAAGTCGTACTTTGGCCCCAAGTCGAGGTACCGCCATAGGATCATGCCAATAGAGAACCTAAGCTATGTGACTGTTAAGCTACTCGTTCGGAGCTCCCGATAGCCTCTTATAGAATAGAGAGAGCGTGCTTTATAAGTATAAAGACGCGAAATGCGAAAATACACCTGTGGTTTGTACACGGCTTATCACCGGAACAAAGCCCTAAATGCGACCGCCTGGTTGTTCGAGTTAAACTCTAACTGGGTGGTGATTCAGTGCCATCCTTGCTCTTTCTACGCTAGCTTTATACTACTCTAATTACGCTTACACTACGTGATGACACTATCACGGGTATATGTTACTTAATACGATATGAAATCTGGTATCCTAATTGCCTGAGCTATTCAATGTGATTGGTTTCCTGGAACTCCTTTATGTCGCTTGTTGACATATTGGCCCGGCTTCGGGCCTATGGTCCCCTGGTTTTGATCAGGTATATGGTGCAGCTCCTGTTGAGCGAACGACCACTAATCTCTAATGTTCTTCTTCCCTTCGTCCTGTTTTGTACTAGGCTAGGCCGGAAATGACCGTAGCTTCCTACCGATACCCCAAACTCCCTGGTTGAAAGCTTGGCTCCCTCGTTACTCTTATTGCGAACTAAACCCCTTAGCGCGGACTGAACTGCCACTCGAAATAGGCCCGGGCCCGGTTAATCCCGATGTCGACCAGAGTGCGGTTAATGAGGTGTAGCTGTACCTTTATATATATGTACCCTACCGTGGTGGGGAGGTACATTGCTATGTGGGTACTCGTTGGTAGCCCTACCGCTGTGTTCCACATATATATGTACACTGCCTATTACTATTTTGGGATATACCCGTGAAAACCTATATATTCTTGTTGGTGCTTATTTATGAATTCACCGTATCGGGACGGCTACAATATATTTTACTGGTACCGTTGCACTTTCGGTCACACCTTGTCACCCATCCCTTTTCTGGATAGCACAATCCAGGCGGGCCCATCCCAATCTGGATGGAACCCTGCTCTAGCCCTCCACAGCCACCTGTCAAACCACTTGGGCAAGAAGAAAGCTCCCTCCCGTTGTTTACACTTGTTTATTATCTCTCCTGCCGCGCTCCTCGCCTCAATGCCTCCGTTCCCCCGCCTCTCCCTCCTTCGGTGCGTACATTTTCCCATCCTTGTTGTCTTGAACTACCATCCAATTATTCCAGAATTGCCCTAGACTATTTTGCAGCCATGGCCGCGGACATCCTTAACGTTCTCTCCCCTTTTTTAATTCCCGAGATACCTCGGTGGCACGTTGCCTCCCACGCCTGCCAAAGCTTCCATTCGCTTCCCTACCGGAGCCGCCTTCTGCACTCCATGCACGGCGAAGCCGTTGAGGCATTCCCGAAGGAAAACGACGTCTCCCGCCCATTCTCCGCCTTCTTTCTCTCCCCCGGCGTCATCCTGGAACATGCGGGCGTCCACTTCACGTGCCAATCACGGCTCTAAAGGGCCTGCCACCGCGGTAAGTACACTCCTGTATGCCATTACGTGCGCTTCTCATAAGTTCTAGGCCCAATGCCTTACGTCCCATGACTCACACCCCGTCTTGTAGTATCTTTGTCTTGTAGCGCTTTCACCACCGCTCGCGCGCCTTCTTACTCTAAATCGATAACCATTGTTCGCCATAACACACAAATCAATAAACTATTTTACGCGTTGTGCACCTTTCGACGTTTCCTAAGTCAAGACATCAGTCGCGTACGTAATGATTCAGAACTGAATTCAGCATACCTCGGAGCTTCCCCCTCTTGCGCGTTCTTCTCCATGGCTACCTCACCCGCGCCTTTGCGCTTCCCTCCCACCGCTTTTTTCTCTGCCGCCTTCCCTTTTTTATCTCGGGCCTGCTCTTCCGCCTTCTCTTTCGCCAATCATTTCACGCTGTCAAACCAAATCAAGATCCACAACTCCGGGGCAGAAGATCACGTACAGCGCGCCCACACCTTTCAGCATCTGCCTCAAAACCCAATCAACGTTGCGGACCGCGTGTTTTCATCCCTCCCTCAACGCGATGTCTCCGTCGGCAGCCACGGCGTCTCCCCACCACAGCAGGCACCCGACCACCAGCAGCATCCCGTTACGGCTGTGCGTCTTGGCGACCTCCTCCCACGCCTCCCCGCCCAGTGCCTCCAGTCGTCCCCAGACACCCTTCTCATCCACGCGCCCCGCGGGCTGCATAAGTTCCCACCATGCCCACCATCTCTGCGCCATCGAACCATCTACCTCCCTCGGCCCAATCTTCGCAACCGCGGTGTCGAGACATAATTTTGTTTGCCTATAATAAATACAAGGCAGATGAAATATTTCGGGACACAATTTTTGAGAAAAGACAAGTAGACGAGACAGGTCACATGAACAAGGCCACGTGACCACGTGACCAGGCCGGTCATGTGGCAAAAGTCTCGCGTTAAAGAAATAATCCTAAGGCTGAGTAACGCTGAATAAGGATGAGTAATGCTGAATAAGACTTAGTAAAGCTGACGAACAATGAATAATCGAAACTCTGAAAGCAAGCCAGAGACATCAGTCATCAATTTATCAGTATCCGTCAGCTGAAAGAACATTCGTAAAGGAAATTAGTTCCCACGAGTACAGTATATAAGAAGGACGGAAAGAGTACATACATACCTACCTCCCTACCTACCACCTTGTAATTAGTAGAATATTAAGTTCAAACTTTATTTTCTACGAATACTTGAACTCACAAGTTTCTTTAAGTTCCTTTTCAGCCCAGCCGCCCTCCGATCTTTTCGATCAGCTCCGACCATTTCGACAGCAGCAACAGAACTCGCGCAGACTCTCAGCACGCAATTGCAGAAACTTGTTAGTCAAGCCCCGCCTATCTAAGCGCGCCGCGGTTGATAACTAGTTTATCCATCAGCTTCTGTACAGACACAGAACTGCAAGAACTATCTAGTTTTTCAATAAATCTAACTACACCCATTTGATCGAACTAGCGTGGGTTTACTCGAATAAAGTCATTTCCAGTAGCCTACGTAGGAAACTTACTTTCCGCTTGACAGCGGTCTTCTTCGTCTGCAACTCCACCTCGCCTCGCCACTTTCTGGTGTACTTCATGAACCAAGGCACCTCGGCCGGGCGCCCCTCGGTGCCTTGCGGTGCAGCGACGAGCCCCTTGTCGGGGAAGCCCCACGCCCCCTCCAATCACAGCAAAAGTGCGATACATTCCGCCCAATCTCCACTCCCCCACCCCTTGAGTCGCTCGAAACCCCCCACCACATTCTGCAGCTCTTCAGACCAGCCCACCTGTGCTACCCAGACATTTGACGGGCCCTCCGACGCCACGTCGTCCTCGGGGCGCACCAGGGGGATGTCGGCGCCGCCACCTGTCGCAACGACGTTGCGCAAGGGACCCTCCGACGCCGCGTCGTCCTCAGGGCGCACCAGGGGGACGTCGGTGTCGCCGCCTGTCGCAACAATGTCGCGCAGGGACCCTCCGACACCGCGTCGTCCTTGGGGCGGATGAGCGGGACGTCGGCGCCGCCGCCTATCGCAAGGACATCGCGCAAGGGACCCTCTGACACCGCGTCATCCTCGGGGCGCACAAGCAGGACGTCCACACCAGGTCTCGGTACTCCCTGGCGCAAGGGACCCGCAGACGCCGGCATATCTTCAGGTTGCACAAGTGGGACTCGTTTGGGGAGCGGCCTCGGCTTTGGCCTCGTGATGACGACCTCCTCCTCCTCCTGCTCCTCCTGCTCCTCCTGCTTCTCCTGCTCCTCCTGCTCCTCCTCCTCGTCCCCCTCTGCGAGATTGTCCTTCTCACCCCGCGCTCTTCCCCGCGTCTGCCTCAGTGAGCCCGGCAGGTCGATATTCACCTTCCTCTTCCTCAAAGTGGCCGCACCCTTCCCCTTCCCACCCGACGTCCCATCCTTCTTCCCCATAAGTGCCGCGAACCCCCCCACCCAGACCCAGTTCCGCCAACATTGCCTTGTTCCTGGCGATTCTCTGATCCCGCCCAATCTCGTACTCACACCGCACACGGACGGGCTCCTCCTCCTCCTCCTCCTCCTCCTTGTGGTCGTCGTCCCCAAGACCGTCGCCCCCGCCTCCCTCCCCAGTGTGCTCCCCCTCAGCCCCACCGCCTGCAGCGGATCCTCCACCGCCAGACCCGGAGGCCAGAGCAGGTGTAGGCGCAGGCACAGGCGCGCCCGACCCCGAGCCTCCCACCCACGGTGGTCCATTCGCCCCCTCTCAGCGAACCCCACCCCCATCCTCGGTAACGCCCGAGCCTTCAGCAACGCCTTCCAGAGCTCGAGCGCGCCTTTCCTCAGTAGCTAAAAGCCATCATGTCAATTCTGTACCTCCGCAATCAAAAGCCACTTGCACTTACAGAAACATTGCTCTGAGAATGCGCGAAAGCTCCGCCTCGCGTCCTCAAAGCCCGCGTGATCGAAGGCTGCCCAGATCCGGGGCATCATCCCTTTAGATGTCCCTGCATGCACACTATGCATCTCGATTGCCCTGCCTCGATTCGGGACCGGCCCGCACAGTAACAACGACACGTTCATGCCGAAGCGCTCTTGTACAGCGTTGATGAAAGGCTGCAGGTAATAGCCCATGTTGTCCAGTGCGCTGACACCGCACTCATTTAGACATTCCCTTCATTCAAGAGAAACATAAAACTCACATCTGGTACTCCTCAGGCTTCGTCGGCGCCTCACCCGACACAGCGGTCGCATGCGCCTCCATCGCCGCCTTGTGCTCAGCCTCCAGCGCCGCCATTACCTCTGCCTGGAACGGGGCGCTTTCTCCCGCCCACGCCTCCTTTATCACTGCGTTGTGGACTGTGATAGCTGCCTGATGCTTGGCCAACTTCGACACTGCAGCCCATCTCGCGTCGAACCGTGTTTTGATGCGCTCAGCGTAGTAGCGCCGCGAGTAGAAGTGCAACGTCCGTGCGCGTACTGGGGCAGGGGGATCGAGGTGCGGTTTGTCGAAAAGCTTCTTGAAAGTCGGCCTCCCGTTTTTTCTCTTCAGCCCCCCACCGGCGTTGGTGCGCAGCCAAATCGCAATCTTCTGCAGTCCTCACCATGAGTATCTCCCCCATTAGAATTATTCCCCAACTCACCTCTCGTATCAGATTGTAATACACTGACCGCCTCTCGGCCTCCTCTGTACCAAGCACATTAACATCTTCGTCCCCGTCGACGTCGCTCGCCATGTCCTGCCCATCATCGAGGTCGCCGTTCCACGGGGTATTGTACCCGTATTTCTTGAGGTAAGCAGTCGCGACATCATCGTAGAATTGCCCCGCCTTGACCAAGCTGATCTCTGCTGCCTTGATGTATCCATCTTTGAAGTCCGACATAAAAACCAGCTTCGACCCGTGAATCCAACTCACCTGCCCGGGCTTGACGGGGGGTAAGCCTTCGCGAGCGCGAGCTCACACAGCTGTTCCTTCGCAAGGCATTCTCGAAGTATAGCTTGCATGCGTGTGTGGATCACTGGATGGGATTTAGGGGATTGCTTCACGTGCGAGTCGGACTTACTCTCACGACCAATTATGTACACCAAATATAGTACATCATCACGAAGTGCAAGCCACAATCAGACAGGAAATGCCAAACTGTATTATTCCCGCGCGTTTATGTACACCATTTAAATAGACATGTCCCCGTCATCCCCATCCGAGTTGTCCTCCAATGCAAACAGACACGCCTGCGCGAAACTCTGAGTAAGCAGCACCTCCGGGTCGGCCCCCTGCTGCTGCAGCTCCAAGTAACGTTCCTGTGATCGGGCCCTGCTCGCTAGGCCTCAGTATTCCTTTCCAAATGTGGTCTTTAATCAGTAATCACGGGCTACTTGACACGATGCCTGCCCCTCGGATGGCAAAATTCACCGATACGGGGCTCGTCTTGTCACCAGCATCCGGTGTTTCCCCACGGGTTTGAGGTGCGTCCCTCGATGCTGACGCCCTGAGAGCCAGCTTCAGTCTTCCACGCGCCCCGACAAACGATAATTACTCACGAATCCACCCCGTGATGGCTGGAGACCTGCAATGCTGCAATCTCCCCCTTCCCGCGACGCTTCTGTGCACCCTGCTCTGAGAGCGCAGGCAGTTTTGGCGGCACAGCAGTGCTAGCGCTTGCGCTACCGGGATCAACCGCATGAGGGTGGATCCCCAGCCCACACATTGCCTGCCAGGCATCAATGCACTCGTCCTCGGTGTGAAATCCCTGATTGGCGCTCCCAGGGTACCCTGTCAGACTCACCTTCGCCGCACTCCTACTCAAATGTTAGCGTTCTCGCAGTCTCTCGACGACCCCTCGTACCACTCGTTGAAGGTGCCCACCACATGCCCCTGGAACACCAGATGGAGCGAATAGCGACCAGAATGCCGTTTCCTTCTATTACGGTCGCCTGTTAGTTGCCTGCAAGCCAGACGCGCCTGAAGACATGAGAGTAAAAGACACAATCTGTTATCACCTGATACCGTCAATCCCAGTCCACAAAGGATGAGATGCCAGACTATGTATAATGTGGGCTTATAATAATTATCTACTTATAACGTCGCTTTGTATCCTACGCGCCGCAATGACAATCCCTGATCCACAGCTCCTGAATCCCATTTGCGCCCACGAGCATTTGGACTTGCGGCTCCCCTGCTGGGTTCGGACACGGCCCCCCGTCGTGGCCCCTCTGGTAGATGTATCCCAGTGTCCGGAGAGACATCATCTGCCATAAAAGCCCCGTCCATCTCTGACCGCACCTCCTCAGTCAGCCCGTGCTGGAGGGTAATTTAATTACGCACCTCAAGTGAGTGCAATGGGCGCTCTTCGTGAGCTATCAACGCACACAACGCGCATGCCGGACACTGCTCCTGAAAAGCTCGGTCCCTGCAGCGGAACAGCACCTGTTGCTCTCCAGATACGCAGCACCAGATGCAATGTGTGGGCCCCGCCGACGGCGAGTTTTGCGGTCGTCCTCACATCCTCCACAGGTATTCAGGATTCCTTTGAAGGCTGCGTATCAAGCTCTCCTGTTCCGTCCTCGCGGCGGCCTCGGTTGGGAGAGGCCCGTCGTCGGTCTCGGGAGAATTGAGCGCGGGATGCATGAGCAGCTGATGAGAGTTTGTGCGATGAGCCTTGTCACGCAAACCAAATCGAATTATTCATCTGGGCGAATGTTCTGCAAGTAACTCCTCCCAAGTCGGCAGCTCCCCGACTGCCATGTCCGCCCACGTCACCCAATTCTCCGCCGCACATTCACAACATCTTTTTGCCACCCCGACCTCCCAATTCCTCTTCCTCACAATATCTGTCGCCCGTTGCCATGCGCGCCACCCATTCCCGTCGCGGGCTCGAAGATTCATCGCCGTAGTGCGGAGCCTTAATGTGTGTCGCAGCGCCGCCAGCGATTTGTATGCCATCGCCTCATATAGGACCGCCATCACCTCGTATAGTTCGCGATCGCCTTCCTGTGGACTGTCCACCCTTTCTTGTATCACCATGGATCGAGACGTGGCGGTGATTTTATAGAGAGTACGCTGGCGACGGATCGGGGTTTTTTATGTTAGTCACAAACTGCAATTGATCGTGACGATGACACCCCCTTTGAATTCAGATGTCCTGTATCGTCTTTGGACATTTTGTCGAGCCATATATGCCCGAAGGTCCCGTGCCGCGCCTATCCCTCTCCCTTTCAATCTGACGTCCACCAGTTGTCGACTTCGAGGCCAAACACCAGGAAATCATCGATGAATGGCACGCACACCTCCCCGCTGTGCGCAGCTACCAGGAGTTTCTCAGCCTGCGGTTGCGCCATCACGATGCCCGTCTTGGTAGGCACCTCACTCACCCTTCACCATTTCGCACACCGACCTATGCTAGCCTGCTCTCTCGCCATCGCAAATGCCCGCCTGGCCGCCCGGTTTCCTCTCCTCCTTGCGCAATGGCAAGTCTGGCATGGTGTGGCGACCTCTTTGTCTCCAGCCGACAATTACGGCAGGTATGGAGCGCACTGGGGGACGCAGGCGCCGGTCTGGGGGCGCGGTGGAGCGAACAATGGATGGGGCACAGCGAGCACTGGCTGGGGGGCTGTGAATGGCGGGTGGGGGCAGGGGGGGCTGTGGGCTCCGACACCCACTCACAACAACAGAGGGGGCACCGGGTTGGAGCTCACCGCGGGTAATTCTGACGGCAGCGGGGCCTCGTGTTCTGGGCAGTAGAGTATGCCTAATGTTCTAGGCAGTAGTCTACGCCTAAAACTACCAGTTGTCGTCCTCCTCTTCATCTGAACCGCTTGCCAGCTCGGGGTTGGACCAATATTGTCTCGCCTTCGGTCGTAGGTTTGTAGCCTTGCCAGCAGCTGCATTCTTTTGGACCGCGGCCTGCCACGCGCGATGGGCGATCTGCTCTCTGAATCTGTGCGTGTCGCACGTCAGTTGGCAATTCACAGGACACAGAGGGCCAAAGGAAAAAGCCTAAACTCACCGCTCTCTGTACTTTCTTTGCGTCTCGCGATGGCGTTCCAGCCGTGCCGCCCGAGCCTCGGTAGATTCCCGCGCATGGGAAGCCGCCATGCGTATTTGACCCTTCTTGCAGCACTCATCTAGATGCCTGCACAGTGGATGAAATGGCGCGTCAAATGGCTGGGTTTAGACCCACATACGTGCGACGGTACTTGCGGTAGCTCCCACACCTTCTATCTTGGCACTCTTCGTCGTCTGTGCAGCGCTGGAGCGCGGCAGCAGGCATTCCGGGGCTGGCGAGGGAGTGACAGTGAGGATTTGGTGACAAACAGAAGCCTGATCAGTTGGCGCTTAATGGGCGCTTGCCGTAAATGAGGCCGGATTGGGCCTAATCAGCTCACGTAAGCTGAGCATTTCTCAGTTTCTGCGACATAGTGTCGCTCCCAGAGCTCCCCGAGGGCGGCCCGATAGATTCTAGGCGTCGCCCATAGGTATCTTTCTCGAATGTGTAACAATTTCAATTTTTTTTAAAAAACATTGTTGACCACCAAGGAGTCGCACTTAAGCCCCAGGCTTTCTTCCTGAAATATGAAGTCTCGTCGGTCATTCCTCCCAAGTATCCAGAATTTTGCATGGAAACCTACCTAAGGATGCCAGCAACACTTCTGTCTCCTCAAAATTTGTGTATGGGACTTCTACGGTTTCCGCAGTGGACTTTGCCGTTGTGAAACCTAGCTGAGGAGTGCGCCACCCTATTGGTGAGTGCGCCACTCGGGACGAATATGGTGTCTGCGCCTTCAGAGTGGGGCCGATTCCTCAAGGTAGGGCTCCAACAGGATGGAACAAACACGGCAGCACAGTGATATGACAGAATAGATTGAAATTTCGACACTACAGCGAGAAAAACATGAAAACATAAACTAAGTGGTATTTGCTGCCCAGCGCTCGAAACTATTGATTCCATCCTCCCACCGCGTGTGCCGCGCCCTCTCTCGAGCATCCTGAGCGTCCTCATCATGACGACTCTCCTCTGCGACAGTCACATCGCTCTTGAAACCGTTATGGACCCAGCGGAAGAGGCTGGCAGTGGTGAATTGCGTGAAGGAGTAGCGCGATTCGGCGGGCGCAATCCCCACATTCGAATGGCGAAGGACGGCTGACGGTATGAGGAATGTGGAGCCAGGAGGGAAACAGATAACCAGTTTCAGATCTCAAAGCACGAGGTGCCCTCCCTGGTTGGGATCAAACTGGCCGAGAGCGGTAATCAAGCACCAGCCCCAGGCGAGATTAAGGGCGTCAATGTGGGGGAAAGTGACAGTCGTGGGGCCGAAGTTGAGGGTGGCCGCGGCGAAGGAGGAATACTGGCGGAGGAAGTTCCGTCTGAGGGAGGGGTTGTAGTCGAAGGTGAGCGCGTCGAGAGTCAGGGTGTAAAAGGTGTGTACTGCGGGATTCCACGTCTTGAAGAGGCCTGACACGGCCCGCTCTATAAGTCATAGCCGCACGCAGAGCGGTCCGGCGCTCACCATTAGCAAATCCGGCGATGCAGAAGAAACAAGCCAGGCTGAACAGGCGCTCGAGCACCTGGCACATCGGGGACGGGTGAGCGAGATTCCCCAGGACCTTGCTGAAATCAGGACTACGCAAAGAGAGACAAGGGCTAAACTGACGTACCTGCTGCCCCCCGCCGTACAAGATACCGTAGCTCACAGAGGAGAACACACCGCGGCGACCGTTGACCTGGTCCACGCGAAACTTGAGTTCTCCGCGAGTATCTTCGAGTTGTCACGCCGCCTCTTGCGTCTGCTTGAGGTAGTCACGGCCTTTTGGATGTCCGCCGAGGACGGCGATGACTCGCCCGCCTTTATTGACGAGGGGGCGTGGGGACCTGGGGACCCAGTCGTTAACAGCAGCGCTCCATGGGCAAAAAACTGAAGACTTACTGGCCGTCCCACGGGATCACGGTCATCGCGAAGTCCCGCTGCAGCTGCTCCAGTGAATATTCGCGCTGCTCGCAGGGTTTGTCCCAGATCCTGCTCCAGCCGGTAGAGGTGACAGGATAGTCAGCGGGATTCACGGCGATGGGGATGGGCTGCGCGTTCGCCACATGTTTGCGCACCACACGTTTGAGGGATGTCCCCATTGCCGCCTGTTCCACGGCACACTGGGAAGCACGGGTATGGCCTGGGGGGGCCTCGCTGGCTTGAGAGACTAGCCGAGCGGAGCGGCAGACGGGGGAAAGCGAGCGTGCACGGCGCGGGAGGGTGCGCTCGGGCGCGGCAACGGTGGCAGCGGGGATGCTGATGGGAGCATCATCGGTGGCGCTCTCGGGGTCGTTGTTCTTGAGCCGCGAGGCCTGGAGATGGTCAAGTACATCGAAGTTGGTGAGAACGATGGCGCCGTGAAGTGCGTATTCGTGACCAGATCGCAACGTGCCTAGATGATGTCAGTGAGTGATGCGGGATGGGATTGGAAACGAAATGGGAAGGATGGAGACTCCAGGGGCGGAGTTTGGGAGAATGGGAAGCTCCAGGGGTGGAGGACATGGCAGAGGCTCCAGGGGCGGAGCGTGCATAGGCAAGCGTGGGGAGCAGGAGCACTCACCGGCTGTTCGAGACATGGAAAACGGGTGAGGGGAGTTGATGGGCGACCGGTGTGCATTTTATGGCCTCGAGCTAGAAAGCTGAGCCTCAGATTGAGCTCCTGAATGTCGGGAATATAACGTGTAACTCACCCTAACTGCTGCGATCACAAGCGGGCGGGCGGCAGAATACATAGGCGAGGAGGGATGATGGCAGATAAAATGTGATTTCGCATGTTTCTGTGACCCTACGCGTTCTTGTTTTCTGCCCCGATGTCTTCCCAGAGGCCGAAACCGGGAGACTCGCTCGAAAATGCTTTGGAGGTTGACGAGCATGGACACATTATCCAGACCGGTGAGCCCTCCGTCTCTCATCCAAGGCTGCAGCTGACATTGTGGTAGGAGGATCAACCGAGACCGCGCTGGAGGTTGATGAGCGGGGGATTTTTGTGCAACGGGCCGCAGGTACGTTGCAGCTTTACGTGATACGTTGTGCACTGATGGGGATGCGGCAGTGTTACGCATCTACCAAGGGCCGCCCTCGGCCATAATCGTGCACATGCATGGGCCCGATGGTGAGGGACGTCACGAGGCGGCGCTCAAAGCGCGCCGCGAGGAATTGCGCGAGGCGAGCTGCCACGAAAAGCGGAAGAGGCAGCGTATGGTGCGTGTCCTCGCGCCAACGCCCCCTCCGGTCGTGACGACATCTGCTCTCATGATGACGTCTGCCGCCGTGACGCGTGTGCGGATGCGGGTGCCTGCCCAGCAGTCCATAGTGCACCAAGCGGTGCGTCGGTGTCAAGTGCCCGCACTGATGGAGGAGGGCTTGTACCTCACGGATGAGCAGCCGCCTGAAGTAGAGGCAATCTTGCCTCACCACCAGTGCTTGATTTGCTTTTGCGTGAAATCGCACCCAGTCTCGTGAGTTCTCATACTTGGATGCGGTGCGGGGTGCTGATCCTTTGGGCGCCAGGTACAGGTGCGGGTACAGTGACTGCTATGTCTGCATTCGGGTGTGGTTAGAGCAGAAATGGCAGTGCCCGGTTTGCTGGGAGACGATGTACGAGGAGCCGGTGAGGCATTATGGAGAGGAGGCCGGCTTGGAGTTCTCGTATCCGAACTGGATGGACAAGAGCTCGGTGGACTACAGCTGGGACGGGCTGAAATTTGCCATGCCTCCTCGCCACCGTGTAGCGCGTCCGCGCGTGCCGGACTCGCCGTAACCTTCGCTGTTCGTAGTTTAGTTGCCCGCGGGCGTGCAAAGCCGCGCCCATCATGCTTGGTAATCTTGAGAACGCAGGGAGGCCCACCCTCACGCAAGTGGTCTCGTGCCCCAGGCGCAGATGAGGGACAAGCAAGCGAAGGAAAGTCGACACACTCATGTACAGCCACAATGTGGGTCCGTGATTTGTGATTCCATCACATCTCATGCGGATGATCTTGGCTTTCCATCTACTTAATGCTCGCGACGGCTGCAACCTCAAAACCGGAGCGATGATGGTCCTTTTTCTAATCAACGAGGACACAGTCAGGGGGAATACACAATTAGTAGGTGTCTTAATTCTGCCAGGTGGAATAAGGGTCGTCTCAGTTTAAAAGGAAGGTCGCGTCGGCTGAATACACGAAATGAAGGGAGGGATCCCCGTGATGTCTCGCAATCGCAGCGGCCACAGGAGAGTGAATATGCACATGCGATAGGCAGGACCTTGTTGGTTTATTTGAGGATTAAAAAATACAAGTACGTGTTTTCTGTTCGTAGATTTGGGTGGCCTACTTATACAGCTCTGTATAGAATCTGTACGCATTGGGATGAAACTCAGTATTGCTGATGGCCGCTGCACAGCCTCCACGAGGTGCTGCACGTGGTAAAAATAGCAAATTGTCGAGAACTCCGCCTTCTGCTCGATCTCCATTGCCCTCTTCATCCCGCCTCTCCGCCACGGAACCGACGCCGCTACCTCTCCATGGCCTCCAAGTCCCACAAACGCAAGACTGCTATTCCCCAGGTGGTAGTAGGCGCGCGAGGAGTGGCCTCGACGAGCTCCGAGTCGAGAGACAAGCGATGGGTGAGGATGCGGCGGGAAGTGACAGAGTCTCAGGTTGTGGGGCCCTCGAATACTGGCAGCAGTTTCGAGTATGAGGAGGATTGGGCGACGAGGGCCGGCCGCGCAGCAGTGGATTTCACCTGGGCACTGGGGGACACATTGCTGGAAGCACAGCCAGACGAGGTGGTGGATGACGGGATCCAAGTCATCGTGGGTAAGCCAAGGAACAAGAACTCGGTAAGGCATTTTTCGTCTAGGAGAGGATCGTGTGCTGAAGACAAGCAGGACCACCCGTTGCAAACGTGGATACCGCACTGCAACGAGTATGTGGAGGCGCAAATCGCGGCAGAGGGTCGCGGGCCGTGGGTTGTTTGGGAGCGCTGCGCTGGCGTGCATTGTGTGGATCGGAAGGTGGAATGCGCAAACGCAGGGTGCTCAGCTGGAGGTGAATACTGCTGCGTCGAACCGGGGTGCACTGTGGTGGGGATGTGGTGCGCGAATTGTATGGACGCTTGTCATGCGGATGAAGAGGGCCGGCGCCATGTTATTGAGGTGCATTGAAGAGGTATTCGGCGGGCTCAAGCTGACAGTCTGGATTCCAGAAACGTCCCAAGGCAGAGTGTCCGAATCGGCAGTGCACGGGGGAAGCGAAGTACCGTTGTGCTGATGCAGTATGTGCTGGGCGAGTTATGAGATGCGGAGTATGCATCGTTGCAGTGCATGCGCAGCTGCCGACACATTTTGTGGAGGTATGTGGGGTACTAGAGAGCGATCATGGTGCCGTCTGACGGGTCGCCCTTAGAAATGGAATGGCCGATATTTTGTGCGAAGGCGGACTGGGCTTCGCGACCTTGGCTTGCGCACGCAGTTGGGACATCCGCCGGGAGTGGTCTGTCCGTTCAAGAAGCCGGCGCCTCGAGATTTCGTCCTGTACGACACGACCGGGGTGCACGAGATAAGCGTGGACTTCTGCGGGTGTCAACCGCAGGTCAAGCACCGGCTTCAGCTCATGCAGATGTCATGGTGGCCAGCAACCGTCAAGGCTCCAAATACATGCATCACATTTGCCGTCCTGAAGCTATTCCAGATCCTGAATTGTCTGGGGAAGCTTTCGGCGTACAACTTCTTGCGCGGTCTGGAGATGTGCACTAATCATGACGGACTTGATAAGCTGCCGGTAAGTGATGGATGCTGGGCTAGACATGCGCGAAACTGACGAGAATGCCACAGGATCACCGGAAGCCATTCATGCACATAGTGCGACAGTGGCGCGAGGTGAAGCGGCACAAGCGGGGCAAACGAGGCCACAAGAAGGGCGGGGTGCGGGCGACAGCGCAGGGGGAGCTGGCTTTACCTTGCCGGGGTGGAATATACCGGAGGGCTGGGAGGATATCCCGTTTTTTTATCGGTAAGCGAGATATATATATATGTCTATAAAGCTACTGCTGACATCAACACTAGATACCTGTATTTTCTGTTTCTCGCTCAGGACGCAAACTTCCAACTCACGAATCGAAATGTTTCGTCGGAGGAGGCCGACCCGATCTTTGGGGACGGCTTTGATTTTTTTGCGAAGCGGGAGGGGGAGGATGGATACAAGGCTCATATCGGGAAGAACGCCAATGAGCAGGAGATATCCAGCTGCTCAGGGTTCCAGGCGATGTTCCTCGCAAACTCAAAGCGGGTGAAGGGTCTTCGGACGACCGGAATCGCCGGCGTGACGTGCTCGAGGCACAACATGTGGAGGCCTAACGGAATTGGTGATTTGCAGGTCGGGGAGAGGTAAGCCTCTGTCTTCATTTGTCTCGCTGTGATCTGACCGCGGGTTTTAGATATTGCAATTTGGATTTCTTAATGCTGTCGGCGCTGCTGGCGTTCGCGATGCTATATGTGGTGCTATCTTATGACATCGCCTGTCAGTACAGCAAGCATTTCTGGGAGCGTATGAAGACGCTTCCCGAACATATGCAGCTCAAGATCCCGAAGGAGAACCTGTGGTGGAAGGTTCCAAATTTCCATCTGCCCCCACACAAAACGCCGTGCCATTCACCTTACTCGTTTCACTACATGTACGGCGCCGGGATGACGCACGGGGAAGGGGTTGAACAGAACTGGTCCTTTTTTAATGGCGCGGCGGCTTCAACAAAGCTGATGGGCCCGGGCTTGCGGCACGCAACGCTGGAAGACATCTTCGGATTTCACAATTACGATCGACAGCTGGCGATGCGTGTGTTGGTTAACTGGCTTGTATGATGGAGCTGACAGCCAGTCGTTTTCAGGTTGTGTGCTGGCAAAGCGGCTCGCCGTTAACCTCAAGGAAGCCGCGAAGCACAAGGCGGCTCTCGATTTTTTTACGACGGGGTTGGAGGCGGAACAGGCAGAGGAGGTGGAGGGATGGCGGAGCTGGGTGATGAGGTGGGAGGCGAAACAGCACACGATGCCGGAGGACTCGTCGTTCAAGTACAAGGAGGCCGGTGAGTAATGGCCAGAGTGCGAGATGGAAAGCGGTGATATGATGGTACTCGGGGTGCGGTGGAACGATAACTATGAAGCCGAGATAAAGGTCTAAACCAATATAACCAACTAAACAATCAATCAAACAACAACTCCTCCTCCTTATGAGTAATGATAATCACGGGTGTTCGGGGGTAAAGACCAAGTATTAGGTTAATAGATCACTTACTGTTCAGAGAACAGGGGAGTGGGATAGACAAGGGTTGTGAAACCAAAGTTGAGCAATACGCGCTATGTTCGAGACTTCGTACAAGCGGTGGGTTCGTGGGTTTTTAAGGCAATAACGGTCAGTAGCCGGCGAGTTTATGTCAATTAAGACGAGTTTGTTGGATTTCTCCGGGTTTGGGACACGATACACTCCTGCAGGACCGCAGTATATAACACAACACAGAACACAAGTCACTGAACACAAAACACACACACAACACACACACAATACGACCCGCAGTGCTGGACAGAGTCCACACAATTCACAATTCAGTCACACAGTCGATCACAGATACAATCCAATCCAATCCAATCGTTGCCAAAGGTACAGTACTCGAGTCGAGATAACGGTCACTTGGGTCTTAGAGCTAAACGACAACTCCGAGCCACAACGCCGGTGTGTATGTGAACAAGGTAAACCGAGTGATGTCACTGCACAACAGTGCGCAAAACCCCAAGGTAGTCTGCTCCAGAACCTCTCTAAACTACGTGCTTTTATACTACTGGGATCTCGACTTTACAACACATCTATTACTACACCTCGGAAAGCACTCCGTCCCGGCGTGGAGCCGCGGGATGATCTTAGGGAATCCCCTGACTCCTATTGGCCACGCGCCAGCTCTATGAGTCAGAGCTCTCCTTGGTACTTGATCGGTTTGAGAGTTATTGGTTAATCGAATGGAAGCTTCCGAGCTGGCGTCTTCTTTGTCTAGTGCTCATCCCGAGCGTCAGTCTTCATTGTCTATGATATGGCTACCTGTGGACATCTTCCCCGTGTCCGTAGCTAGTCTGGTTGTTGTGATAGACCAAAGTTCCACTTGTCTCGGTAAGTGCAGGTGCCATCGCAATTTGATGTTTAACTGGCACAGCTATTCTGATGCGTAGGCACGCTCGGCCGTCGGCAACTCACTTCGTCTGTGTCTATTTACAGAAGTCTCGCCCCATCCAAGGGTCTGGACCCATCATGTGACTTGTCGCGCTGTTCTCGATAAGAGACACAATGGTAAACAATCTCGAAGTCGGCCGCTTTGGAAGGCCCCAGTTGCCTGCATGCGATGTCATGTATTCCTTCCCATCTCCTTGATACTAGTCTAGCACTCAGCTCATCCGCACGCACACGGGTACTGATATAAGGTAGTTAGTCCTGTTCTCAGTAAGTCGTACTTTGGCCCCAAGTCGAGGTACCGCCATAGGATCATGCCAATAGAGAACCTAAGCTATGTGACTGTTAAGCTACTCGTTCGGAGCTCCCGATAGCCTCTTATAGAATAGAGAGAGCGTGCTTTATAAGTATAAAGACGCGAAATGCGAAAATACACCTGTGGTTTGTACACGGCTTATCAGCGGCTTACAAAGAGAAACAGTAACGACGCTGCGGGAGATACAGCTGAAGATCGCGACAGAGGAGTTCATATGTACGGAGGATGGGGTGGAGGTGGAACAAGAGAGTACACCCAGCACGTTTATCATGATGGGCTTGGGACTGGAGGATTTGCAGTAAGTGCTCTGCCATTCGTGTGAGACGAGAGCTGAAGGATGAAAACAGACAGCGGCTCGAGATTGACGTGAAGGCGCTACAACACCCGACGGCCAGCCAGAAGCTGGGATTCATGAAGCGCCGGACGACGCTGCTGAAGAAGATCCACAGGTTCCGGGAAGTCCAGCGGGTGTACATGCCGTCCCTTCGAGGTTTCCTGTCGGACTGGGAGAAGCAAGTCCTGGATGGGAACAGGGAGCAGGCGCCCGAGACTACCAGGCTTTTCATGCCATCGGAGGTGTCAGAGCCAACGAACTGGCGGCGCGCGTGTGCTGTGAGGTTGGGGGAGATTGAAGCACGGATGCGGGAAGGGGAGGCGTCCGAGGCGCTGGAGGTTGTGCGGCAGGGACTGCGCGCGAGAACGATGACGAATCGATTCAGGATCAAGAACTACACCGGCCAGGGAGCGCTGATGCGGGGGCAGGGGATCCTGCGCCAGATCAATCTCATTATCGATACTCCCGGGGGGCGCTAGTGGCTTTACGTGGAAACGGAGTGTGGGAGGAGCGGCTGAAGGTGCTGAGGGACGACGACGTGCGGGCGCTGAATGAGCGATCGCTGGCAGTGGAGGGAGAGGTGCAGGGCGAGCAGCTCGATGAGCTGGTGCGAGCGGTGGGGGCCACGGCGGGGGTGTCCGTGGCGGAGGGGCTGGCTGTGGGAGAGGGTCCCCACACTCTATCTTGGATATGGTATACGGTGGGCACTACGACGGACGACGACGACCCGAAGTTACATGAAGGTATGTGGGAATGCCCTTTAACTTGTGGAACGAGAGCTGACGAACGCGCGCTGCGATATAGCATTGCGGGTGGAGTGGTGCAAGGCGTACGCACGTGCCAGGCGTTTGGACGAGGATATCCGGCTCCTGCGCGAAGAAATGAGGTGCACGATCGCGTTTGGCTACACGGAGGCGGGGAAGTGGGATGCGCTTGCGGGGGAGGAGCTTCCCGGGAGTGAGCGCGGAGCTGACGGAAGGGCGCCAGGCGTACGCTGCGGAAAAGGCGGACTGGGAGCGCAATACGTGCGCACTGCTGACAAAGAAATGGGGGGGAATTCTGGGGAAGGCGGACCAGCACCTTGAGGGGGCCGGAGTCGATGCAGCAGAGGTGACGGTGGTGCTGGAGCTGGGAGATGAGCTCGACCCGGAGGATGAAGAGGCGCTGCTGGAGGGGGACTACGAGGAGGATTGATGCCGCATTAGGTCGAATGCATAACATGTGTCAATATAATGTAGCGCTCTTTTTGGGATGCAAGAAGTGATGCGACAACACAGCGTAACAGAATTGATGGGCCATACCGCGGAATCTCAGATGTGACAGAATATAGGTATTACATCAGTGGCATCCGAATCAGTAATATATAGCCTACATAGATATGTGGAACAGGCTGGCTGGACTACCAGCAGGTCCCCACATAGCAATGTACCCCCCTGCCATAGTCTGGCACATAGGTATGTAGGTACAGCTATGGGTGGGTTAATGGTTCCCGACTTCCGGCCGGTCACGTGATGGGTTGTGTCGCGTCGTTACAACAAATAATAGTCAACATAGTAGATATTCGCGTGAATATACACTATTACGGCCGCCCATCATTCACAGAGTGGATGATAATTATCCCCTTGATAGTAGGCACCATTTGTATGGTTCTAGCCCTTAGTTACACACTCGGGTCTCGTGCTAGCTCTAGATGCGCGCTAAAGATCGCAAAATGCGTGTTTGCAAGGCTGGCCTTGTAGACAGCTTATCACCGGTATTCATCCCCCGATGCCCCCTTCTCGACCAGTCTAAACACAGAGCTTCGAGCGCGATCAGCCACCACATAAGATCAATGCAATGAGCTTCACGACCACCGAACCAGTGCAAACATTTGCATTCAGGCGCATTCCCGTCAGCGATTGGTCAGACACGGAGGATGAAGCACAAGTTTTAGCGAACGAGCAGGCCAGACGGGGAAAGGGGAAGGAGGATGACGTCCCCGAAGTGGTTATACAGCGAAAACCCCCTGCAAAAGCTCACACTAAGCCTGGACCAGGACAGGACTCTGTTCCCTCGACTTCGGCTCCTAAACCATCGCCCCCTGTCAGCGTTCCGACAAAGACAGCTTTACCACCAGCATTCAAATACCAATCTTTGATGGAAGACCCAGCCCTTCTTCAGGCGGTCATTAACCGCACCATGGATGCTCAAATCACGATCTCCAACAAAGAATTATGTGCGATCTCCGCAGAAGTACGGAGGTACTACCGAGAGAACACCATCACTAAGCGGATTCCCACGGTTGAAACTTCGATGATCATGGTGGAAGGAGAACCTGCGCATGAAGCACTGGTACTTATATGGGAAGGACAGGAGAATATGAAGGACCATATTCTAACAGCTTCTCCAATCGACTCCCTCCGCGTGCTCAACGTCCTCGTTAACGACTCCCACATGATCGCTTGCACCCTCGACCAAGGCTCTGAAATAATAGCCATGAACCGCACGGTCTGGCAGGAGCTTGGTGTCTCGCTTTCACCTGACAAAGTCCTCACCATGGAATCGGCCGACTCTAATCAGAGCCAGACTGCGGGTGTCGTCGAGAACTTGAAGTTCTCCATCGGAGATATTGACGTACGGCTCTAGGTCCACGTGGTGGCCAGCACCCCTTTCGACATTCTCATGGGCAGGCCATTCTTCCGTTTTACGGAGTGCCATACGAAGGACAGGGCCGACGGAATGCAGGAGCTAACACTCACTTGCCCAAACACAGGGCGCATCATTTCGATCCCCACTAGACGCAAGCCCCCTCGTCCCGACAGCCAAGCCAAGACTAGCCAATTCCAGGCGGTCGAGGAAGAGCAGCTGGGTTTTGTTTAGAGGAGAGCGGAAATCGGCCACGCCCTCAAGCCTCGAAAACGGTCTCATCACTATTTTGGAAAATACTCGGTACATCTACTTTGGCATACGAACAGGAATTATATAGAACAACGGCGTGGAAAATACCAGCGAGGGGAGGGGATAAGCGGGTTCCTTCGGGGGCCACCCTTCAAGGTGCTAGGGATACTGCGATCCCTGGTTTTACGTATCGCAGGCATACTTCGGCAATGATGTTGTACTCCCCCGAGGGGACCAACACCACAGATAACGGACCAATATTCATTCACAACAACACCATACAGTGGCAGATATCGAAATACCTCGAATACTGCCTGGAGCAGGCTTACGACTACGACGAAACAATCCGTGTTTGGGTAAACAAGGCTGCGACGGTCACCCCAGAAAAGAAGAAAGCGAAGAAGAAATATAAACCCGTGGCGGACAGTGTACACTCGGTCGCGGCCACGCTACCAGAGGAATTTCGCATTGTACGACACTTCCCATCGGACCCTTTGGAAGGCATGCCTCTGCTTAACCCGCACCCACCCGAATTAAAAAATGGAAAGCGCTATACGAAGGAACGAGCAGAAGGAATGAACGTCAACCCCGACGGATTCCTCTGGCCAGAGGAAGAAAAGCTAGTTCACGACGTGATCTACAACCACGAACTGGTGTTTGCTTGGGACGAAACAGAGAGAGGCAGTTTCAGGGAAGATTATTTCGATCCAGTCAATATCCCCGTGCTGGAGCATACACCGTGGCAGGAACGGAACATTCCCATTCCACCGGGAATTAGGGACAACGTGGTGAATATTATCAGGGGGAAGATGAAGACCGGTGTTTACAAACCTTCCAGTTCCTCGTATCGAGCAAATTGGTTTGTAGTACCCAAATCGGACGGATCTCTCCGCCTGGTTCACAATCTTCAACCCCTGAACGCTGTGGTCATTAAAGACTCAGGATGCCCACCCATTGTCGAGGTCTACGCCGAATCATTTGGAGGATGTGTAATTTACGGAATGTTCGACTTATTCGTTGGTTTTGACCATCAAATGTTGGATATTGCCTTGAGGGACTTTACTACCTTCCAAGGACCTTTCGGGATGTTGCGGCTTACGCGATTACCCCAGGGATACACCAATTCGGTGCAAATCCAACAAGGAGATGTAAACTTTATCCTCCAAGACGAAATTCCTCACATTACCCAACCATTCGTCGACGACACTCCCGTCAAGGGACCTACCACCTACTACCTTTTGGCGGACGGCTCTTACGAGACCATCCCTCAGAACTCCGGCATCCGCAGATTTGTCTGGGAACACATGACAAATATAAACCGCATCTGCCAAAGGATTCGTCATGCGGGAGGGACTTTCAACGCAAAAAAGTCATTCTTCGCGGTACCAAAGATAAAAGTTGTGGGGCACATTTGCAGCATAGAAGGACGGACACCAGACGAATCGAAAGTGCAGAAAATCAAGGACTGGCCTGATTGCGAGGACTTGACAGATGTTCGCGCGTTTCTCGGAACGCTGGGGATCATGCGCATCTTCATAAAAGATTTTGCGACACACGCCAGGCCATTGGTCAAGCTTACGAAGAAAGAGGTGGAATTTGTGTTTGGGATAGAGCAGAAGGAGTCAATGAACATCCTGAAGCAACTCTTGATTGACTCCCCAGCTATCAGGCAGATCGACTATTTGTCGGGTCGCAGGGTCATTTTGGCTGTCGATTCCTCGTACATCGCGGTTGGATGGATCCTGTACCAGGTCGGGGAAGATGGGAAGGAATACCCCTCACGTTTCGGTTCCATCACTTGGAACGAAAGGGAATCTCGCTACTCACAGGCGAAAATCGAGTTGTACGGCCTATTCCACGCTCTCAAGGCTTGCAGACTATACCTGGTCGGAGCCAAGAACCTACTTGCTCGCACAGATGCGAAGTACATCAAGGGAATGCTGAAAAACCCTGACATTCAGCCAAACGCCACCATAAATCGGTGGATCACGGCCATTCTCCTCTTCGACTTTGAGCTTCAGCACATTCCAGGAAAAACCCACGCACTTTCTCGGCAAAAGCACGCGGACGAGGATCCAGAGGAAGACAATGATGTAGAGGAATGGATTGACAACGCTTGCGGATTCACTATCCAGGTCATGAACTGGGGGAGGACTCACCGCACCTCGCTTCTTGAAACAATCCCAGCATCAAAGCTCACCATCTCGGGAGTTAGATTGCCCTATACTCTGTCATACGCATGGGAACGCGCCGCGCAAAAACCCACAGCTATGACACCGGTCAGCGTTTATGTCTCACGAATAGACAACGCTGTGCACGATATTCCCACCTCGGAAAAAGCAGAGGCCATGGAAAAAGGCCTGGAGGAGGTCCGGAAATTCCTGACAGACAGCAAGAGGCCCGATCGGTTGAACGATCATTCCTACGCCAAATTCGTCCGAAAGGCTCGGAAATTCTTCATCTTAAACGACGCACTCTGGCGGAAGGACCAACAGGGCGAACACAAACTGGTGCTGGATAAGGAGAAAAGAGCTGGAATATTTCGCCAAGTGCACAACGAATTAGGACACAAGGGCTACTTCATCACCCGGAAGCGTCTCCTAGATCGCTTCTGGTGGCCCTTGATGGACCAGGACCTTAGATGGTACCTCCGCACTTGCCACGAATGCCAGCTTTGCTCCACTCACAAAATCAACATCCCGCCAACGGTTGCCATGCCCCTCCCTTTATTCCACAAAGTCTATGCCGATACTATGCTCTTGCCTTCCTCGAACAGATACCAATACGTTGTGCACGCCCGCTGCTTGCTCATCTCATGGTCAGAATGGAGGATGCTACAAATCGAAGACGCCTACTCCCTCGGATGCTTCATATTCGAAGAAATCCTCTGCCGTTGGGGCGCGATTACTGAAATCGTTACCGACAACGGAGCTGCATGGGTTAAAGCGGTGGACTGGTTGTCCAAACGCTACAACATTAACCACATAAAAATATCGGGGTACAATTCACAAGCCAACGGCGCCGTGGAGCGGAGGCATTACGACGTTCGTGAAGCCATCTCAAAAGCATGCGAGGGAGATCTCTCGCTTTGGACAGAACAGGTGTTCTACGTTTTCTGAGCAGAGCGAGTCTCCATCCAAAAATCTACAGGATATTCACCCTATTATCTGGCCCACGGCGTAGAGCCCCTATTTCCCTTCGACATCGCCGAAGCCACGTACATGATTACCATCACAGGCGAGAAACTGTCCACGGAAGAACTAATAGGGATGCGCGCTAGGCAATTGATGAAACGCCCAGAAGATTTGGAGAGAATAAAGTCAGACGTCTATCAGGCGCGCCTCCTCAGCGTCAAACGTTGGGAACAGGACATCGAAAAGAAAATCTTTGACTACAGCTTCCAGCCTGGAGCTCTGGTACTCTTACGAAATTCAGCCATCGAAAACGAATGGTCGCGCAAAGCAAAGCCCCGTTATTCAGGACCCATGGTAGTAATTCTTAAAAAGTTGGAGGAATCCTACATTCTGGCCGAGCTAGATGGCACGGTCTCCAAATCCACGACGGCGGCATTTCGCTTAATACCATACCATGCGAGATCGAGAATCCGAGTCCTGGTTACGCAATTCTTGGAGCTGACGCCACCAAAGAAAAGAAAGGAAAAGGAGCCAGAATGGGGGGACACTAGTTCTCGATTATTCGAGGGCCAATCAGCGCCCCCTTAGCCCATAAGAACTCCTGCAATTGACCAAAACAAAAACGAGAAAACCCGAGAAAAGATCATCGACCGCGGACAAATCATTTATAATTCATTTCCCCACTACGACATCATCATGTATCCTCTACTTTAGAAGCGATCTGCAATAAAGATTTCCTTTAAATCTCTCCTCGATCTCCCGCACTTTGCGAATTACGTCTAACTCACAGACACACTGGCAAATCGCGGCACAACGACTTACTCATTTGAGGATCCACGAGTACAGGAGACATCAGGAGAGCTGGGCGTACCTTTTTACTTCAGGAAAAAGAAAAGTGGCCACCCAAGGCAACAAAAGGTCTACCCCAGCGCCGACCTCGGCCGAAAACCATCGGAAGCCCGCGTCACAAGGTTCCCCACGTGACAAAACGCGCCAACGTGTCGAGAAACAGTAAATCCTCGACAATTCAACTGAATACCCTCGGAAAAATCCCTCAGAAGTCAATCGATAAATTCAATAAACAAAAAGATTCGATTTATTTTGCCCATTCAGATAAAGAGGGCGCGGATACTACAAGCAAGACAAAACTATGTACGCAAAAAAAACAAAAACATTTAGAGCGATAGCAAAGACAGCGCAATGGGAATACGATAGACTAGGAGGGTGATCCCTCGGAAATACAATGATTCGGGGAGGGGGCGGTTTTGATTGGCTCTGCTCAACTCAGCTGCCGCTGAGGAGTTCAAGCGATGCGAAGAAAGAATTGATAAAAGGCCGGTGTATCGCGCTTATGCCAGTTTTTGACCATTCGGGCCCGGGGTCGCGGATTTACGAGGAGAGGTCGAGGGGCGCGTGTCCAGCGGTGACAGGGGCAGAATGGTAAGCGCGCCAGAAAGCGACGATGTCGGAGTATCGCCAAGGATGCCTGATACCGGCCCGAACGACATGCCGGAGGAGCTGGGACCACTGAACGAATGGCGAAGGAGGGAAGGGGTCAAAGGAGCGGACCCGTGGGACCCGAAGGGGAAGTCGAGAAACGTGGCTAGGAACGAACAAAGACCCAGAAATCAGTCAAAGAACGAAGAGAGAAATAAAAAACCAACACACCTGAGTTTGACACCTTCGGCGTCAAAGGAAACCCCTTGCCAGACTTCTGCGCCCCGGGAGTAGCCGCCGCAGGTGGGACACCTAGAAATCCCGTGTCCACGCTGCCGCTCTCGTCCACCAGCTCACCCTCCGCGTCCTCATCCTCCAAAAACCCGCGCGATCCTTCTCCCATACCACCGTTTCCGACCGCCCCGCTTCGAGTCGTCCCAGGAGGCGCTGCGGCCAACTCCTCCACCATGCTGCGCACCAAGGCGTCGGTATCCGGGAAATTGCAGCGGTCCAGAAGCGCGAGGTGCTCGCGCAGAGTTTGTGGGAACCCCTCGCACACGTCGACTAGCCCGCTGATCACTTTGCGAGCGTGGTTCTTGGGTGGCACGTCTCCAACAGCGCTGAGGAGTTGTTCCTCAGCGGCCTGGAAGAGGTCGGTGAATCGGTCGGAGACGGAGAACTTGAGGTCGGCACTGGCGGCGACGAAAGCGACTTCGGCAAGGGCGGGAGGCTCGAAGACCTCGGGGATGTGGATGGCGGGCGACTCCTTGGTCCCAGTAGCGAAGGTACCGCACTTGCGAACGGTAAGCGCGGCGTTGAGCATCAGGTCGGAGGTGTTGTGGCCGAGGACGCGCGAATACAATCACCCGCTGCGTTTAAGCAGCTCGGTGAAGTAATACAGGTTGAGCCTCTTGAGGACTCGGTCTGAGGAGAAGGAAAGGTGCGAAATCAGGGAAACACAGGAGAGGAGAAAAATGGAGACGCACCAGTCTCCGTGAAATCAAACCCCTCCGACCCATTGCAGGTAGCGTTCGAGGAAGAACACCCCAGGCACTTCTCCAGCATCGAATACCCTCGGCGCGGCCGCACACAGACGCACTCACCCTTCTTGCACTTTTTGCACCCCTAGAAACGGTACAACGGTCGTTAGCCAAAAGTATAAAGGAAAGGATAAAGAAGAAAAAGGGCTTACCGAACCACGAGTGAAGTACACGATGGGTCCCGCGGCGGAGACAGGAATTTGCTCGTCCTCGAACCCATCGAAGAAACCCTCGAAACCCGGACGACTCGACGAGCGGAAGCCCCCGGTATTGATAAGGGTGCCGTCGCTGGAGCGCTTCCCGCCCTCGGACATTGGCTCGCTGTGATGGAAAGGCTGGTAGGACAGCGGGTTGATGTCAACGGTGCGCTTCTTGTCGAAACACTCGAGGACGGGGACAGCGGTTTGAGGGTCGCAGCCAGGGAGATCGCGTCTGCGGGTCCTTTTCGCTCCCTTGCGCGCCAACTTCGACCCTCCATCGGTTTTTCCCTCATTGTCGTCGGCGTCCATCGTATCGTGTGTGCGCACCTTCCCCTTTCCCTTGGACGATCGCGGGGCGGGACTATCCTCCAGCTCGTCCTCCTCGTCACCTTCCCCGAAGTTGAATTCATCACCGATTAGCGACTCCTCGGGGTCGAACTGGGAACCCGCGATACTTGTGAGGTGGCGCGACGTAACTAAAAAGAAAAAGGGAGGATAAATCAGCAACGTTCTATAACAAGACAGGCGGAACAGGCTTACCGGAAGGAGCTACAGAAGGCTCGCGTGAAACGGCGGGAACCGGCGGAACAGGAGGGGGCGGAGCATTCGAGGAAACTCCGAGGTTGATCAAGGAGGCCGTGGAAGGAGAAGGTTGCACGGGGCTGGGAAGTGAATCCAAGGACCCGGGGATCAGTAGAGGGGGAGGCACAAAAGTCTCGAAGAATTTGTCGGGCCTGATATGGCAGAGGAGTCCCAACTCGCCGAGGGAACGGAGGACCCTGATGTGCCGGTAGAGAATGTCGTGGTGCTGGGCATTATACTTGTCCACCTGCTCAACGTAGAGCTGCTCAGATGCGACGTAGCTCTCGAAACGAGCTCTCCAGCGCGCGACATACGCCTCCATGGCCGCCTCGAACTTCCTGCCCGCTACGATCTCCCGCTGCTCCCACGCCGCGTAATGCGCGTCGAAGTCCTCCTTTGCCAGCGCACGGAGATGCTCCCGCTCCTCAGCCGACTTGATGCCCGTGTTAGGCGGCGGCTTGGGCGGCACGAAGTCCTCAGTTGGCGGCTCCACGGGCTCGGGATCATCCGGGTCATCGAAGAAAACATTTTCAGTGGTTGAATAAGACGGGACGTGAGGATGAAGGGGAGGGAAAACGCTGAGGAAACGGTCGAGGGTGGTAAGGACTCCGCAGACGCGGGATAGACAGGTCGCCGCATTTATGCACTCTCCGATGACGCGGCACAAGTATTGCCCGTCGTCGGTCTCGCGCCATTCCGGCGTACGGAAAGTCTCCGTCAGAAAAAAGGTGATGGGCGACCTCATGAATTGATCTGGCGAAGTACTGAAGAAGGTCCGAATTGCTACGGGAGGATGGATGAAGAAGGAAACAGAAGTCGCAATCACGAGGTTCCAAGTGGAAGAACATCGACGCGTCATTAGCATCCTCAATAATGAAGGGAGCGGGAAGATAGTGCGGATCTGAAAAACAAAACGAGAAGGGGTCAGCGAGAGGATAAAAGAAACGAGCAGGGTTTTACGCACCGGTTGGGATAACCTTCCCGAGGAATGTTTCGGCGAGATCGGGACGCTCGGGACGCTTTGGGGATGGTGGCTGGGGCGGTTGAACAGGCGCCGTGCTCGAAGACGCGTGTGGGGCTTGGGGAGGCTACAACGGAAAAGGGTCAGCAGCGGCAAAAGGGTAGATTGAAGAGATGAACATACCTTGGAAACCAACGATCCTATGATAACGCGCGACACCTTCACCTTCGACTTTGACAGGGCGGGCATGGACTTGCCCTTCGGAGTCTTGACAGAAGAAGGGCCGCTCGGCGACGATTCGGGAGCAACTGTCGCCGCACAACGTGACCTTCGCTTGGGCGGCGGGGCTGCGGTTCGTGCTGCGGTTGACAACGTGTTGGGGCCATCATTTGGCGCGCCCCCGCCCTCAGCACCATGTGTCGCGTCTTCGGACTCTGCATCCGGCCTATGTCACCACAACGATTAGTCCTCGAAAGAAAAAGGGAGCGGGCGCTGTGATAAAGACCGCAGTGCTACGGGTGTGAATGGGATGGTATTCAGTTGGTAGCTTGGTCGTCCTCTAGGGGGTGATACAGATGAAATCCGGTTGGAGGAAGTGGCAGATACGCGCTCTGGTGGTTCCCGTTGGTTAGCGTTTGGGAAATGACGAGACGGTCAGTGCAAAATGGGGTCAAAGGTGAAGTATACTCATCAGGCTAGCTATCTTTTAGCCTCCTGAACTCCTAAAGCCTTCTACTTCTCTCTAGGTCAACACCTTTTCCCCGAATGCGCGAGGCGTGAGCTGAGATGTAGGAATCCGCCAAATGGGGGCTCTGTAGGTGACTTTAACGTCGTCGAGGGTCGGAATACAGCGAGGGGCGTCACTCGGTATGTCCTAGGGTCGCAGACAATTTGCCTAAGTTGATGTCTTTACAAGGCTCCCACTACTGCACGACAGTGTGTCTGCGTAGGAAGGTGGCGCAGGTAGGATGTCCAATGGTGGTGGTGAGTGCAAGCTTCTGGGGGAGAGCTGCGGTGGGGAGGAAGGTAGAATGTCCGAAGACAAGTGTGAACTGAGGTGGGGTAAACTCTGTATTGGGTGGGCAAGGTACACAGGAGGGAAAGAGTGAGGGAAAAACCACTGCCTAGGAGTAAACTGACTACTGTGTCTAAAATATGTCCTCTTTTATACCATTTCTCGCTACACAGCCTCAAGGCGCCCGCTACATGTGCTACTTGCCTCGAGGCAGGCTCGTCCATGTGGTCGGTATTGGCGTCTGGGCAAACGCGAGAGCAAAACCGAAGATTTGCACAAACACGAGCTGCCAATTTGAATTTGGAGGTCCATTTGGTCAAGCGCAAGGGTCTAGACCGTAAGGAATGGACACCCTGTTTCATGGTTCAGTCGTATACGGGGTGTGGGCTCCCGCGATGCATCGGTGCCCTTGTTTTGGGGGTACAAAGTGGTGGGGGTGCAGCGTTTGACCAGAGTTCTCCTGCAATTTGGCGGTGCTACGCTCGCGAGTGTTCTGGTACATGGTGATTGTGGAATTTTGAGGATGTGACCACTCTCTTCGGGGAATTGCCTTCTAACCAGTGGTCGGAGTTGTTTGGTGCGAGTGCCGTGTCGATGTAGGGTTACCTCTTGTTGGTCTGCGTTCCCGTTGAAGGAGTTTCAGGATCTCGAAAGGTCTTGTTTATGGTGTATGCAAAGTGGGTATGGTGCGTTTGGTGAATTGCGGCGTTTTGCCGAATCGGGTTTCCTAGTAGTTCCGGATTGGGCAATTACCGGTGTAACATTGCTCCTGCGCAAGGGCATACACAGAGCGTATTCAGCCCTCACAGCGCGGCTACGCACTCGCTGTGCTTGCGCATTTTGGACCCAGAACCACTGGCAGGAGTTTTCGTCATCAGAAGGGGTGCCGAGAGGGTGTCGAAGATAAAGGAGGAGCCGGTGAGGACGGGGTTGGCGCCCTGCGCAAGAGAAGGGGAATGACAGCCAGAGGGAGAGGAGGAGAACGAAAGGCGGAGGAAAACCAAGGTGACACGAGGAAAAACAAAGAAGAAGCGCGCTAGGCCCTGAGTCAAAAAGAAGCCGCAGAATTGAATGGACTCACCAAAAAGGAAGAGTCTCTGCCAAAAGAAAGATCCATCAGGATCTAGAAGCCTCGTGCGCAGCTGGTGATGGCGCTGCGCAGGACTAGCGATGACTAGGGAATCGCAGAGGATGTGGGGCTCGATGAGGACCAGGAAAAAGGGAGGATTTTTGACAAGGGGACGAGCCCCTGTTTAAAACATATCGGCATCATCACGTGATACGATGCATTCAGCAAGAAGCATCGTTTAGCGAAGCGTTGGCCTTCCGCATTTGGCTCAAAACATGCTAGGAGATACAAATCGAGCGCCAGGGTCGAGATTGAGCGATGGAAATAGCCACCATCCCCGATTTGACGAATCACAACTACGAACCGATAAAACGCACCACGAGGAACGAGCAGATAATAAAGGAGCCACAGGAGACCACAACCCCAGTCTGATTGCGTAATATGACAATGAAATAGGTGCGCGCTTCGCACGCGATAGTTCGCATCCGCGGAATCATAAGGCATCAGCACAGCCACCAACTACCGAAAAAGGCCGACGAATTATTACCACGAAGAAATCGATAAAGCTGAGGACAATCGACGAGGGAAACAGCGGCCGCTGTACAGTATAAGGCATAAAGGAAACGGCAGACTAGGAATATTGCAATCGATCAAACGCACATCGACCTCGGCATCACACACCCGAGATTTCGCCGACGGAATGCATTCACCCCAGGGAAATACGATGGCGCAGCAGCGACCATCAACGATGAAGAAGGACAGTAAACAATGCGCACTATCCTCCTTCCAAACATTACCCCGAAAAAATGCCTCGTAACGCGCGCATTTGCCGAAACGCCGATTGATCATCGGCATCTCGCAAATCGCGGCAAGGCATATGGTGCGCATCACCTAGCCACCACCACCATGTGCTTGAACTTTTGCGGGTCCAAAAAACCTTAGATTTCTTATCCCTCTAGTGAAAGTCCTCCTTTTGAACGTAGGATGAGAACTGCTAGAGGGATTTTCGATTGGATCAAAACTGAGTGAGTTCAAAATTTTTTGTTGTCGCCCAATTTGGCCACATGGACGCAATATATTAAGAAATGGGTCGTTTGGGTAGTAAGTAGGGTTGAAATCGACTGATGTTGCTCGCGATACTTACTGATGAAGCGCTGGTCTGTAGCGAACAATTGCGGCGCAGTCATAACTGGCCACAAATGGCGCCAAACCTCGGCCAGAGGTACACTCAATTGAAAAAAAATCTCCAGTCAATTTGGCCACTAAATTTTGGTGGCGGTGGCTAGGTGATGCGCACCATAGATGCCGAAAAGATAGAAGAGCATAATCCCGAGGCATATTATCACGGCAACTACAAAAACGACACAGGACATCCAATTCAATGTAACACAAACAACACATGTTGGCGCGGATCTCTATTTTTCAGAAGAACAAAACTACAGCAGGGAATACATTTCTCGACCACGTGACATACACATCCAACCGCGGAAAAGCCGAGACGCGCCGCTCTATAATTCACCCCTTTTATTTCGACTCTACCATCCCAGTTCTAGTACATTCTGCTTCTCCGGATGGAAGAAGAATGGATCATCAAGTCCCCTGAACTTGTTATAGGGATGATAATCGGCGGGAGTATTGAAATAGGCGCGGGTTTTGCGAGCCTCGACAATGAGCGGGAGCAGGGTAAAGCGGTTTATGGGGAGCTCCATTCCCTGCACATCGGGAAATCCGATCGACATGCACAAGCGATAGAGGATTTCGAACATGGCGGTACTCTCGCCTGGGTCTCCCACGCGAAAGGGAATGGGAACCCCCAGTCGCCCAAATATTGCGACGAAGTCTCGGAGCGACTCAATAAAAGCAGGCGCTGCAGGAAGCGTGTGTCAGAAAAATTGCGAGAGGAAATCAACGAAACACAAAAAGACACTCACACAATGCATCAGAATCTTCTCCAACCAATAACACAACTCCGCATACTCCTCTTTTCCATAGAACGCCTTGCGCCCGACGAGCGTGAAATCGTGGGTGGCGGCGGCATGGACAAAGTAGACCATCGGTCGAAGGTGCTTTTCAAAGAATGCGGGCCACGGCTCATCAGGGCGCCAAGGATAGGAATCGAGCTCCTGCGGGAGGAGCGTTATACGCGACAGCCGTTCGTTATACGCGACAGCCGTTCGTTATACGCGACAGCTGTTCGTTATACTTGAAGATGGTGCCCTTGGGTTGGATGGTCGTGAGCGGACAAGGAAGTTTTGCCTGTGGAGGAGGGACGTCGGTGGACAACGGGGCAGCCTCGTCAGGCTCGGGAAACGGTGCTGCACTGGACATAATGGGCGGGAAGATGACAGACGCACAGTCTGGGACCTGGCCTTATAAACCATGGAGGCACAGGATCGACCCATTCCGGCAAAAGACACGAAGCGTGTCACTCGGCTACAAAACCAAAAAACGCGAAGGCACTTCGTCAAAAGCCAATAGATCCCGGCTGGTCCGCTTTCGGGATTATGCGATGGTGTTTTAAGAAACGCGCAACATCTGCGCAATATTTTACACACCATCTGTGCCTATTTGGGATCCCTCGCCAACGACCTGCATTCCAACGGAATACACCACGATAGGGCCTGCAATCGGTGGAACGCCGGCAGAGTCGTCATCGAAAGCGGCGGGTCCCAGCTGTCCAACACGATCTTCAGTTGCGACACTGTCCTTGCCACATGAGCAGGAGTCCGAGTGGACAGACCACGGCGGTCTCACCGTAGCAGCCAAGGCCTCCTCCCTCTCCACGGCACCGCTCGCACGAATGGCAGCAGCCCTGTCTATCTCCATGTCCGAATCTTCGACCATGCTCAGGTCCTCCTCCCTTTCTTCGGCAATCGTGCTAAGGTCACCAGGCTCCGGCGAATTGGGCCTGGTCGCAGGAAGGTTGTCCTCGGTAATCGCCAGGACATAGCATTCGTTGGGCCCCAGGGACGGGTTATAGCACGGAAGTTTGTCACCGAAGTTATGTTTTTCGCCCCCATGGCCAGGAAGCACGTGCGAGAGCTGCCCAGGTTTTATCCAGGGAGTAACTCCGAACAAGGCCATGGTGTGGAGGTCGAGGTGGAAGCCCGGGAAATCTGTGCCGCGCCCAGCATACTGTGGATGGAGAAGCATGCACGAGTAAAGGAGCTCGATGTTGGTGAAGATGCGCGATCGGACTGCCCCATCTTCGTCCCCCTCGAATCCGAACAAATCAACAAAGCCCTCCGCCAATCCAAACAGCATGGTAGCCTCGCAGGACACGAAAAAGTCTGGTTGCTTGCGCTGACGATAGGGACCGTATTGAATGCTGGCTTTGGCGAGCGTCACCTGCGCCGAAGAAAACCCAGGACAGAAAAATTCAGCGGAAAAACGTGACTTCACAAAAAAATTCCTACACACAATATTATCAAGGAGCAGGTGGACCGCTTGGCGGACGAGCAGAGTCAGACTCGCAGGCAACTCATGATAACGATGAATGATAGAAATCCGCAGCAGCGCTTGCGCAAGATGACAGGCACGGTTGACCCAGAGGACCGTGAAAGCAGGGAGCTTTATGCGAAACGGAGGAGTGTTCTCTTCGCCAGTCACCATCGGAAGAAGGGATGGGGAAATCGTTGGATGAGCCAGACAGCTCAACGGACCTTTATATGAAAACAAGAGATTGCATTCGAGGAAACACCGGAAAGATATAACGGGAGAAATACAACAGAAAAGCTAAATTGACGTCCGGCTGCTCCCACCAAAACCATATCCCACACGCGCATAATCTGCCGAACGCTCGAGCTGCTGTATTAACCGCGACGAAATTGCGACCTCCTCCGAGAGCAGCATGCTCTCGAGGCCATACATCGAAAACAACTCCGACCATTCAAGGATGGCGATTTCGTCGGCGTTCCACAACGGTACGCGAGGAAGGGAGAGAACCTCCAGAGGAATAGCAATGTCCAAATTAAATCCACTGTGCGGAAGGCGACCTGCGACATGATGTGACATGCGGACACGTGACACGTAGTGTTCGCACGAACTCGGTGCATAGCCCTCCGTCGGGCTGCCTATGTGCAGATCGAAATGCAACGCAAGGGAGAGGCAATGCGATGCGCGCAAATCAATAACGGGGACGTGACCCTCTTCTCTCGCCGCATATTCCTTGGAAATATCATACACTAGTGCCTGAAACCGACACGCGAGTCAGCCATACGAAAGAAACAAAGAAGGAAACTAGATTCACGCACCGCCTGCGTAATATACTCTATAACAGACGGCTGGAGGAACGCGGCACGACCTTCAGGAGCTCGGACACGTTGAATGCGGACGACAGAAGGCAGAGCTCGATGGCATAAGCAAACGGCCGGAGGATTGTCTGCACATAACGAAGAAGGCCATCGGCAGTCTGCAAATATTCCACTGTTTCGCGCCTAAACGACGCATACAGCTCCAAGCGCCCTGCTACTGCATCGGAGACACGAACATATTGATCAACAGATTGCGTTCTGGTAAACGTGTTCGCGCGAAGGATGTCGTCCATGAGAGGCTGAAGAACGGATGAAGATGGGACAGAATGCTTCTATTGGGAGAAGATACAGGAAACTACAACGAATCGGGGGCCTTATATAGCCGTTTCGCCCTCTTCCAGCGATGGATCTCCATCCCCAAACGGATCATCGGCAATCTTCGAAGGCCCGTCACCAATGAAACTCCTATCAACCGCGTTCTGCCGCAAATCGGTGGAATATTGGAACAACAACACCATCTTCCCCCTCATAATGCAGCAGAACACCGTGTCTTCATCCCCTTCAAAGCCGTACAGGTTTTCAGCGCGCATAACAACCTGCAGCCACGACACGGAAGGCACAGGAATGCGACGCGCGACGGCCAGATCCTTGTAACAAATAACGATATCAGCAACATGTTCCTGGAAATCCGGGAAAGGAAACTCCATCAGTTGGTTCCGCGGAACGCCAGGAAATTACTACGCACCGCATGATCGAAATATGACCAAACACATTGCTTGAGCATCATCCGCTCTCGCTCGGACTTGGACTCAGGCATCCAGGAAAATTCCTCCCGGATCCGCAGAAAGAATTGCACCATGGGCTCGAGATGGTCCCGCGTGAGGCGAAGTATGAAAGGATGGAGGGAGAAACTGTGTAGATCTCCGACAGTCGGGAAATCCAGATTGAGGAATTCGTCGCGAACGGCAAAGCGGCTAACACGCTTAGGCTTCGCCTGGGTTCGATCAGTCATGGCGCAGGAATTCAATGGTTCCCCCTCCACAGAAGTTCTCTTTTATACGACAAACACGGCGGCATCACACTCTATGTGACAACTATCTAAAAATGGCCAGGCAGTAACCCTAAAGGGGAACACCTAATTTGGACACACTCGCCTATCACAAGTCTTCGCGACCCCTAATCCAGCGACGCACATTTCACTCCCTTCGAAAGCCATCAGTTTCCAATATCCGTGATTCGCGAAACGCAAGGATGCACTCACATGGACGCAGCGCGGGTCTCAATCAAGGAAGGGAAAATGAATGTCCCCTGAAACGGCACAAGGTTGCCCGTCACATCATATTCCGGATAATCAGTTGCACCCCCGCAGTGGCGAGACACCGACTTCGCTACATCCAGCATACTGAGAATAACAGGGCGGATTATGGAGTCAACGAGGTCCTCCACGGCGCTTGTAGGCGGAAAACGGGCCGTCAGAATTAAAATGATTTCAAAAACGCGGCAGGACTGGGGAGGAATGGCGAAGTCCAACAGCTGAAATGACGCCAACGGGTTCGCCCTCAGAGCGGCGTTGACCTTGAGCTGAGAGCGAACGACGCGCTGCGAATAAAAGAAAAGTGGTGCGATGAGTCTCGGAACAACGACGCGATGAATGCAATTCGGAAAACGCACCAAAGTCCCCAGGAATAACCGTATTAACCAGCGGATCTGCTCCCCCTCCTTCTCTGACATCTCGAAAAAGCCTGTGTCAAACCCCTCCTCCCCACAGATTGACCGTTGAAGGAAGTACGCCACGGGACAAAGTCAGTGGCGGATGAAATCGGCGATCGATGTATCGGGCACCCAGGCAGGATCCAGGAGCTCTTGCGGCTTGAGTAATAGAGTCTCGAGGACACCTCAAATAGCGCCAACGACGAGACGTCTAGGAGACGATGAAGGGTCGGACATGCAGCAAGAATTTTACGCCGCATCTATTTATCCTCAAAACGAAATAGGACGTGGCGCGGAATTGCAATTTCCACAGAAATTCTCATCATAATACGGCACCTCCCTTCAGCTTAACAAACTTCTTGCTGCTCGACACTCGATAATGTCTGTCTCATCAATGCGGTCAAACCAATATCCATTTTTCCATACACTATTACCCTGCAATTCGGGAAACACCTAATCAGAATGATCACGACTCGAGTCCGACGCTGACAGAAGCTCCGGCATTGAGCCTGACGACGTGCTCTCGCATTTTGGCCCCCGTAGCCGCATAACCACCGATGTAATGGCGGTATCCACCATCAACCACGCTCCAGACCCACTGGACGACCCACTCGACTTCGAAGCATTGTGCATTCCTTCCCGCTGCTTCTTGACGTCAGACAGACCGAAATATCTTGGCCTCCTTCGGCGACGACGAACGTATCCTCTGGCTGCGTTGTGAGCCGCTGTGCTCCGCTGCCTCTCCATCACCCTGCACCCCAGTTGCCTCGAGCTTGTCAAGGGCAGCACCGACGGTCGTGCTAAGTTTGGCAAAAAGAGCGAGATTCACAGCCTCCGTCATCCCCGTCTCTCCACGACCCGCAGATGCCTCGGCAATGTCCATATCCCAGCGCCAGTCATTAATGACCTCCGCAAGCTTGGCTTCACGTGAATGACTCCGAACGATTGTGATTGGAGCGATGCTGCACGGGTCGCCCCGATGAATAAAGTGTCGGGTGACTCGCGCGTGACGGTTGTAATCCTTGAAATCGAGAATGGCGGGCACTCCGAGGCGCATGTCGGCGAGATATGTGGTAAGCGCGGCGTGAAGGAAGAAGTTGGCCTGGGCAGCGGCAAGCATTCCCTCCGTCGGCGCTTGCATACCCGCCACCTCCTCTGTTGCAACGACCGCATCATCACCAGCGAATCCAATAATGTTGAGAAGGACAAGGATCACGTGGAACATCCAAGCGCACTCCCCAGGGACTGGAATGACTCCATATGTCGTTCGGAACTCGTTTTGGCGAATATGGCTAGCGAAGAACTGTGCAACACATCCATTAGGTCTTGAATGACGGCTCGCAGGAGTAAGGAACGCACCATATGACGAACAATGTCATGAATTCGAATGCGCAGTTCATTGTGCTCCACCTTCGTTAGCGTCTGCACCGTATAGGTCGTGTACGCATCCAGGAACACAGCGGTCATAACAAGGAAGACCTTGAATCGGAGATTGTCGTGAAGGAACATCTCCAAACCCCCGTGCAGAATGAAGAAGCGGTCCTGAGGCCAGGTCACGTTGCTAGCAGTAAAGCGACGAATGGCGGAGGCGTCCATAAGAGATGATGGAAAAGATGATTTGGTTTCCTCGGATCCTTGGGACCTTTTATAGGTTCTCATCGACCAGGGATGGTCAATATTCAAAAGTATAAAGGAGGTGTGAGGGCTGAATACGCTCTGTGTATGCCCTCGCGCAGGAGCAACGTTACACCGGCAATTGCCCCATCCGGAACCACTAGGAAACCCGATTCGGCAAAACACCGCAATTCACCAAACGCACCATACCCACTTCGCATACACTATAAACAAGACCTCTCGAGGTCCTGAAACTCCTTCAACAGGAACACAGACCAACAAGAGGTAACCCTACATCGACATGGCACTCGCACCAAACAACTCTGACCACTGGTTAGAAGGTGATTCCCCGAAGAGAGTGGTCACATCCTCAAAATTTCACAATCGCCATGCACCAGAACACTCGCGAGCGTAGCACCGCCAATTGCAGGAGAACTCTGGTCAAACGCTGCAACCCCACCACTTTGTACCCCCGAAACAAGGGCACCGACGCATCACGGGAGCCCACACCCCGTATACGGCTGAGCCATGAAACAGGGTGTCCACTCCTTACGGTCTAGACCCTCGCGCTTGACAAAGTTAACCTCCAAATTCAAATTGGCAGCTCGTGTTTGTGCAAATCTTCGGTTTTGCTCTCGCGTTCGCCCAGACGCCAATACCGACCGCATGGACGAGCCTGCCTCGAGGCAAGTAGCACATGTAGCGGGCGCCTTGAGGCTGTGTAGTGAGAAATGGTATAAAAGAGGACATATTTTAGACACAGTAGTCAGTAGATTCCTGGGCAGTGGTTTTTCCCCCACTCTTCCCCTCCTGTGTACCTTGCCCACCCAATACAGAGTTTACCCCACCTCAGTTCATGCTTGTCTTCGGACATTCTACCTTCCTCCCCCACTGCAGCTCTCCCCCAGAAGCTTGCGCTCATCACCATCGGACATCCTACCCGCGCCACCTTCCTACGCAGACATCCCGTCGTGCAGTAGTGGGAGCCCTGTAAAGACGTCAACTTAGGCAAATCGTCTGCGACCCTAGGACGTACCGAGCGACGCCCCTCGCCGTATTCCGACCCTCGACAACGTTAAAGTCACCTACGGAGCCCCCATTTGGCGGATTCCTACATCTCAGCTCACGCCTCGCGCATTCGGGGAAAAGGTGTTGACCTAGAGAGAAGTAGAAGGCTTTAGGAGTTCAGGAAGCTAGAGGAGAGCTAGCCTGATGAGTATATTTCACCTTTGACCCCATTTTGCGCTAACCGTCTCGCGATTTCCCAAATGCCAACCAACAGGAACCACCAGAACACGTATCTGCCACTTCCTCCAACCGGATTTCATCTGTATCACCCCCTAGAGGACGACCGAGCTACCAACTGAATACCATCCCATTCACACCCGTAGCACCGCGGTCCTTATCACAGCGGTGCAAAGTTGATGCTGTCCGTGCGCGCTAAGTTCCCAGCCGTAGATGCCACTGGTGCGTTTCTTTGCCAATAGTTATGCCATTGCTAAAGTCAGCTGCCCCGACTGCAGGCGACCCATCTTCACCCGAGATGAAATCCGCGGACGAAGCAGTTTAATCGTCGTCCCGGCGGCATTTTGACGAGCATGTGTATGTGTGGGGCCGAAATGAATAGGGGTGTCGGGGCGCTCTCCTCAAGTGGGTGATCTTCGCAAATTCGGCCAAGCCGCGCAGTATCCATCGAGTGCAGCTATTCGTGCTTTGCTTATTTGTGGTCCCTCCTAGAATTTGACTTGCCGTAAAATTCAAGTCCGAATTCAGCCGCACAGCTACTGTACTTTAAAATCGGCGATGCAGTGTAACTTTATAGGCCGTCGCTTAGAAACCATCTTCGATCAGTCAATTGTTATCTAGCACTAAATGCCACCCATTGGCAGCAGATCTGGTACCACAAACTCCGACCTGCCCGCGCTGCTAACTATTCATGTCCCACCTCTAAATCAACGCAACAAGCAGCCATATGAGACTCGTAGTAACAAGGATGGGTGGGGTCCCATGTTCGATGATGCCCCTGGGCAATGAAGGTGCAAGTGGGGGGGAGCTATCCGGAGCCTGATGCAGTCACAGAACTGTATTCAGTGGTAACGGGCCCTGCGGGAGACAACACAAAGCCTGCGAGAGTAGACCTTGCGGGATCTTCATCTTCATCGGCATACATGGCGTCCCTCGCATTCTGACAGTGTACATTCACAGTAATGAGAGGGGCCCAGTTACTGTTGGCCCAAATACAGAATCCTTCGTCTGTTATGTTGAGGTCTGGGGCATCAATCCCAGCGGCAGCCTGGTACTCGGCTAGCGCCCCATTCAGAGAGGTGTCGACATCCGGGCCACATTTTTACACCGTGTTCCCATACGGTTAACAATCATGGAATTTGTCGAGGTCGGGCGGGGAAAGCCAAGGTTTGTTTCTGTAATTCTGGAACATGGGTATTAACAACATTACAAGCAGAGGATAGAGAGGAACAGGACAGACGATGTGTAGGGGTCGTCGCGGGCACGAACTTTTGTTGGTGTGCTTGTGGAGATCGAAAAACAGGCGAGGAGAGCTGCAAATGGGAAAACTTTCATTGTGAGTACAGCTTAACAAGGCTTGACTTGTAATCAAGGGGGTTTTGGGATTAAAATTTCGGATACGGGGGGGGGGGGGTCCCGGGGAGGGCTGAAAAAAACATTTGTCATGTAATATGGAGGAGGTTCAAAACTACCAGAAATAAACCCTAAAGCACTCCAGGAGGCTGGAAGATGGTATTTGGGACTCTATGGGCATGTACGACATGGTGAAAGTCCATCAATTGTTGTGAACGCCTCTGAGTGATCGTCGAGGGTGGAAAGAACAGTTACTCAAAATGATTTAGGCAGAAATTTGACATTGATTGGAAGGCTGCCATATTGTGGAGGCATTCAACACTAGAGCGGTCGGCCAGACGAAACTAAGAGTAGCCCAGAATGACAGAACAATAGTGTGGTCATTCAAGAGCGGCCACTATAGAAGGGTACATGGTGGTCAAGACCAAGAAGAGAGAATGATGTAACTATATGACGGTCACAATAAATGTGCGATCGGATATGTAACGGAATATGTAACGGAATCGAATGTAAGATAAGATATAAATCAGAATGTAAGATAAGGACTCAACAACGGCAATATGAAAGATAAGATGTCGAAGAGCGGTATAAGTGATCATTGAGGAGGGATATGGTGAGTCAATGATAAGGAAAATCTGAAGGTCAAATGAGGATCAGTCAAAAGACAACAAGATCAAAACCGATGAGGATCAGTCAATGGTAGCGGTGAAGATACAATGCGGGATTGCAAGGAGCAATGAAGACTGAGGCGCTGGTGTGCTAAACCAGGGCTGAAGGGACCAGTGGCGGTACGATGCGGACGGCATGGATAGCAGTGCAATAGCACGGAACAGTGGCAGTACGATGCAGACAGCAAAGGCGGAACCAATCCTGGAAGGGAGAGGTTGGACGGTGCAGAGAAGGCAATAGCAGGATGAAAAGTAAGTTGTGCGGACTGCGGGGTGACAACATAGATGGGATGAAGTCGAGAGGTGGAAGTCATATCGCTGGAGGACAGAGGACAACCACAGGATGACGATACCAAGAAAGGCAAAGTCCGGCAGGGATGACAGTACCGCAATGAAGGGGTAGAGTCCGGCGGTGGTGACAATACCTGAAAGAGTAAAGTCCGGTGGTGCAGCATGGAAGAGCATACACAGAGAGCAATGTAGAGGTGATATGAGGGACACGTGCATGCGGAGGCGGAGAGCAGATGTAGAGGCAATAAGATGCGTACATGGCTGAAAGCGTGGAAGGGAGGAATCAGACAACACGTAGCAAGGAGGATGATTCTGGAAGATCAATACAGCTCCGAGAGGCCAAGCCCAGAACACCAGTGTGCGACGAAACCAAGGTCGGTGGCGGAAGACATCTGGAAGGCTATAGTCCGGTGATGACCATGCAATGTCAGAGGAGGAGGATGGGAAGGCCGGATACAGACAAGCCATACGACTCCAGAGGGGAACAGTGTTGGTACTGATAGCGATGGCCCGGAGATGACCATGTGATACCAGAGGATGTCGATGGGGCGCTAATCCAAGGACAGGGGCTGAACCGATGTTGCCATCATCAGTGCAGAGAGGCGGTAGTGTGATCATGCCAGCGATGCAGAGGATCGGAAGGGAGGGATGATCATAGCAGAATATTGGAGAGAGGATGATCATAGGATAAGGCGGCAGCGGAGGAAGAGGAATGTGGACACGACTAAAGCTCCGATGATAAGCTATACAAGTCAGAAGTGTGTGTGGTGACCAAAGGTCCGGCGGTGAGATCCAAGGACAGGAATCTCGGAGTGCATCCATGGGTGATAGGGCATGGAGGCATGAGGTACGGTAATCACGGAGGGGAGGTCTCAAGTCCCGAGTGATAGGATGCAGTAATGTAAGGGCGGAACTATAGGTAGCGGCAGTGCGACAGTAGAGTAAGGCGAAAATAGTGGTGTGTGAATATCGGTGTGTCTGTCTGGATGTTGTAAGGTTGGAGCAGCATCCTTACATTGATGTGCATAAACTTAAAACATTGGGAGATTGGGGAAAGATGGCAGTATTGGCATCTACAAACAGTCAGCCAATGTTGAAATTCTGAAAACAGCACACATCATACAGTAATTGAAGCTGATATGTATTAAATGTAAGTGGCTGACACTTGACAATGTTCTAGCCCCACCAGAGCGTCGAAGAGGTCAATTGTTATAGCGCTGAGTGGATTAGAAAGCTGTCAACCTGGTGGCTGTGAGGTGACGATGAGCACACACATGACTCGGAGACGTGGCCTGCTGCTAGGGGTGGGAACCTCCTTCCTTATATAGGGGGAGGGGGGGGGGCTGGCCGAGGGTTGAAAAAACCTTTTCGACCCTATATCCATTTTTCGAATCCCGATTCCCCCTTGCTCATAATATCACGTATACCTTTGAGTTCTGATCCATAGCATGGCATCAATAAGCTGTGGCGATGTCTCCGTCTTGGTGACACACAGGGTTATCCAGTTGACAAATATTCTGTGGGCATGGAGAGAGATCGGGATCGGGGGAGTTGACTCACTCTGAATACCTTCTTCATATCATGCCCTATGATGCCCCTGGATTAGAACAGAAGCCGCTCCTTGCCATTTTCAAAAGAGATGCAACCGTGGAAAAGCGGCATTCATATTTGTGATTGCCGGCGGTTCCAATTTTGAGTCGCCACTTCTCCGCATTTGCTGAATCCCGCAGTCGTCGGTAGCTATCTCGAAGCATTTCAAATATCCCAGGGCAGTGCATCACACCATTCCACTGCCACCACAGTGCAGCTTCCTAACCAGTAGAAGGCGCAGAATTACAGGACTAAAAATCACCCTGACGGCGAATGGCCCGCATCATATAAAATATGTGAACACCGTCTGCAAGAATAGATTTACGATGCACGGAGTGTGCTCACTGCTTCCGGATTGCACTGCCTGCACATATTTTGGATTCTAGCTAGACCGTTCTCCAGTGTCAAACAGTCTCAGTGCATTTTAGAGTGTTGTGACAAGGACCGCGGTGCTACAGTGTGAAAAGATGATGGTATTCATAGTGTAGCTATGTTCGTCCTCTAGGGGTTATATCAGATGGTTTCTAGTTTAGAGAGGGTAGCAGTGGAGAAACAGGTATGTTGGTCCGGATGGTGTGCTCGGTTGGAACTGTGTGGTTAACAAAATGGACGGTTTAGAATATAGAAATACTTGTTCAGATAGGTCGGTGGTGAACGGTCTGAACCTCCTAAAATCTTTGATTTGATTCGGTTTAACACCTTTCCCCTAGGTGCTGGGCAAGAGACTGAATGTGTGAATCCTCCAAGTCGGGGATTCTGTGGTGGCTTTAACGTCGACAAGAGTTGGTTGTACAGCGATGGTGTTGCTTGGTACATCCTTGTGGTCGTAGACAATTTGCTATGTAGACCTTTACAAGGTTCCCACTACTGCACGACGATGTGTCTGCGCCGGAAGGTGTGAACAGGTAAGGCTTTCGAGGATGATGAAGCACGAGCTCTTTGAAGAGAAGCTGCAAGTGTGGGAGGAGAGTAGAGTGCCCTAGAGCAAGCGTGAACTGGTGTGTGTGTGTGTGTGATCAACTCTTGTATTGGAGGACAAGGTACACTGGGTGAAGAGTGGGGGAAAACTCTTGTCCAAGAATCTGATGTCTATTGGCTAAGATGGGTGGTCCTTTTATACCTTTTCCAACTCTGCACAGCCTTCGGCCCCTGTCGCACCATAGACCTTCCCTAGAGAACGATCCCAGTGGATAGAGAGCACCAATCCCCGAGGATTCAGCTTATAAAATCGCTGTGTCAGCAAATCCGGCGGGATTTGGTGTCAAAACCTCGTTGTAACAGTCGATTCCGGCAGGATTCGCTGACAGACCAGCAGGATTTGGGATATGGACTCATTGGGTCGTGTTTCAGGCCTCAAACACATCCCAATATGGATGAATCATCCCACGTGCTGTTGGTGTCCGTCCTCTATCCGGCAGGAGCTCGGTGGTTGTCACTTGCGGGCGGAGTGCGAGGATACATGTCTCTCGGAGGGCATATCCCGGAGGATTCCCATGGGTAGGGCCTGTATCTTTTAAAATCTGAACTGTAGGTGGTATTCAAGATGTCTGGAGGGTTCATGGTGTGCGAGCTATGGCGTAATCCCGTGGGATCTTGGTCGTATCGCGCCGTGGTGACAGATGTGTGTGAAATCCCGTGGGATTGAGTTTGTGAGGATGCTTGTAGCGTTGTGATAAGGACCACGATGCTACGGGTGTGAATAGGATGGTATTCAGTTGGTAGCTTGGTCGTCCTCTAGGGGGTGATACAAATGAAATCCGGTTAGAGGAAGTGGTGGATCAGCGCTCTGGTGGTTCCGGTTGGTTGGCACTTGGGTAAACGCGGGATGGTCAATGCAAAATGGGGTCAAAGGTGAAATATACTCATCAGGCTAGCTCTCTTCTAGCTTCCTGAACTCCTAAAGCCTTCTACTTCGTCTCTAGTTCAATGCCTTTCCCCGAATGTGCGAGGTGTGAGCTGAGATGCAGGAATCTGCTGGTCGAGGAGGGCGGTGAGCGCGAGCTTCAATGAAGAGCTGCAGTGAGGAGGAAGGTAGAATGTCTGAAGACAAGCGTGAACTGAGGTGGGGTAAACTTCTGTATTGGTGGGCCTAGTACACTTGGTGTAGAAGTGGGGGAGAACTAGAGACCCGAAATTGACTGACTACTGTGTCTAAAATGTGTCCTCTTTTATACCTTTCTCGCTGCACAGCCCCATGGCACCCGCTACATGTGCTACTTGCCTCGAGGCAGGTGCGTCCATGTGGTCGGTATTGGCATCTGAGCGAACGCGAGAGTGAAACCGAACATTTGCACAAACGCGCGAGCTGCCAATTTGAATTTGGAGGTCAACTTGGTCAAACGCGAGGGTCCAGACCGTAAGGAGTGGACACCCTGTTTCATGGTCCAGCCGCATACGGGGTGTGGGCTCCCGTGATGTGTCGGTGCCCTTGTTTTGGGGGTACAAAGTGGTGGGAATGCGGTGTTTGACCAGAGTTCTCCTGCGACTGGTGGTGCTACACTCGTGAGTGTCCTGGTGCATGGCGATTGTGGAATTTGAGGATGTGACCACTCTCTTCGGGGAATCGCCTTCTAGCCAGTGGTCGGAGTTGTTTGGTGCGAGTGCCATGTCAATGTAGGGTTGCCTCCTGTTGGTCTGCGTCCCCGGTGAAGGAGTGTCAGGACCTCGAAAGGTCTTGTCATATGGTGTGTGCAAAGTGGGTACGGTGCGTTTTGTGAATTGCGGTGTTTTGCTGAATCAGGTTTCCTGGTACTTCCAGATTGGGTGATTGCCGGGGTGTCGTTGCTCCTGCGCGAGGGCATACGCAGAGAGTATCCAGCCCTCACAGCGTTGGAGTTATGTGAGATCCTGAGGGAAGAGGTCACTGGGGGTGCGGTTGGTGTTGTACGAGGTGGATTCCCGCGGGAAGGGGCACAGTGAGTGAGATTCCCAGAGGAATGTCCAAATGCGGATTCTTGTAGTCCAAATCGGGTGATTGTGTCATGTCAAGTCCGTCACAGCCCTGTTGGTGCGCGAGGGCATATGCAAAGTGTATGGGACCCTCACAGTGCTCAGAAAGGGGGGATTTGTGGTGTACACTTGTCGCCACAAGATCTTGTTGTTCACAGCGGCACGGAACTTGGCTGGTTTCACGCTGCCAACCTTTTGCACCATCAACCAATCACGCGCAGCAGAACACATGGTCTCGTCCCACAGGATGCTCCGTGAAGCTCATACACCACTGCACCTCTCCACTGGAAGTGTCTCGAGCCTCTGGTAATGCCGTGCGAGTACACGAGCTTAACGAGCAAAGTGATTCCCTTCCCCCTCGTGCCTTGCTCGCAGTCATGCATCCAAATCCTTTTAGTCGAAGTGTCGCACAATTGCGGATAATGGTGAGCCGATTCATTTTGGACACGGGGAGGCCCTTTCCCTTCTTCTTGAGTTCGAGCTCTCGAAGCTCTGCCCAGTCCTTGATCTTTTCTAGAGCTTTGAAGCCGAGGGTGTCAAATTCTGCTTCCATTTCCCATTCATGTATTCCTTCTTTGTCTGGAGATGGAGAGGCCGTGTGGGACGACGGCTGGGAATCAGCTGCATCTGACACGTCAACACTAGCTTCGTCATCATTAGGTTCTTCCACAATAGGCCCCTCAACGTCGAACTCGTCCGCAGACATGGCACCAGAGCGCCCCGAATGAACTGAAAACATGTCGACATTGCTGGCTGTGCCCTCCGTGTTCAAAAGATCTGCCCCAGGCTCTTCGCCGTCTGCTTGATTCATAGACTCGACCACATTGGAAGGCGGCAACGGCTTTGGATTCAGCGCTACGGAAATCCAAGTTGGGTGAACGCCTGCTGCGTCGCTATTTGATCACGGTAGCGGCACTTTGTGCGGTCAGATTTTGACCCGATGTCGGGGCCTTTCTTGTACGAACCCCGAGCTGTATCAATTTGCAGTTGAAAAAACGAAAAGAAAACTCAAGTGGTGGTGTACCTTTCTGCTTTCGGTGTTGGCGCTCATAATGAACACGACACAGAACCCACTCGTCATCATCACTAACAGCATCCCCAACATCGTCAGCCTGCATGAGCAGGTTTTCCAGAAAAACTTTGTCGTCCAAGTAAACAGAGTCAAGGGTGTAATCATCCTCTCCCTCAGGCTCCATCTCAGAGTCGATATTCGAGTCTGGGACTGCTTTCAGACCATCCTCAGTGTAGAGGTGAGTTTCCCACTCGTCATCTGAGCCTTCATCAGAACTGGGGAGGTCGCTGGGTCAGTCTGGACTATAACGACTGGCTGCGGGGGCCGGTGGCGACTGTGGCAGAACTGGGGATGATTTCGAAGTTGTATTTGCTGGTTTATGGTTCCTAAGTCCCGCCGTATTGTGTTTCTGCTTTAGCTTGCATCCGTGAAAGCCCATGGCGTTGAGTGGCTCAAGAAATATTGTGCGGCTGATATCGGCCGAACGGCTCGATGGATCAGGTCCAAACTTCAGGATCAAAACGCGCTCATCGAAAGCTATCAATTGCAAAAAAAAAAAAATCAGATTTTTCTGCCATAATTTAGGGGTGCAGCAGATGGCGAGTTTTCGCCCCAGTCACGTGCTCCCAATAAGGCAATTCGCGTGTCATATTTGTTCTTTTCGCTCAGAAAGGCAATCATTGGCCGGAGGTGAAGGGTCAGTGTGACTACTCTCTGAAATCTGAAGACGCCATGCCACCGACTTGGAGTTGGTGTAGTCCAGGAAATTCCCCACTAGAATATTCAGAGCAGCACAGTTCATTGGGGAGTATTCAAATTAACACAATTCATTGCAACTGGTCTATATACAGAAAACTATAGAAAGTGGCGCGCAAAGGCACCCGGTCCGTGGCCTTTACGGGGAGTCACGGTAGCGCAGCACCTAGTGCCCTAATTGTCTTCGTGGCCATCTGTACATGCCCAGCACGTGATCCTTCACGTGGTCTTTACGACAGTGATGGATAGCACAACTGCTGCGGCGCCACCGACGCGTGGATTGATGTGATTGACGTGTATATGAGGCAGTAGCCAGCGGTGGGGGTAACGAGGAGGTGGGGGCGCGAGGTGGAGGTGGCTGATGTGGTATAGGACAGGGAGTGGTACAGCAGGGCGGTAGGGTGTGGTGGGAGAGAGCAAGGACGAGGTAGTGACATCCGTCACAATGGTGGTTCTTTCCGGCCGTGGAACAAATATGGCACGCGAATTGCCTTATTTGGTGCACGTGACTGGGGCGAAAAATCAAAGACTGGGTGCAGCCAAATTTTGAGGTCAAAATTTTCAGAACGTGACGGGAGGGGATTCTGCTCGTGAAACATTGTTCATTACACCTATTGCTCACTATCTCGTACATTTCTCGGCTTTCTAGGTGGTTGTACATGCCGCCAAAATTGGGTCAACAAATTTGTTGACTTTGTTTGTCTGGAGCTGTATCTCCAGTCACAGAGCGTCCATTCAAAGATGTTCTATCCTTTATTTGGCGGGGAGAGTGAATAGCCTTTGCGGGCCTCGGAGCTCAGGGCTCAGACTTGTTCACCATGAACAATGTTCTATACGACTTGGCAGACCGACTTCCTCACAGTTCCAACAACAACTCTACCGGAGAGCTTGCGTTCAGCATCCACTATCAGCACTTCATCCAGGGACTCCGGAATGCTACATTGAGCGTAAGCAAAGATCAAGCTGCCAAATTGTCGGACTTGCAAAAAAATCAAACCGCTGCATGCGTAGACAGGCTTGCGGCTGCAACAGATGATGCCTACACGGGCTACCAAAAGTTGCATGGTACAGCGAAGATGACAGACACAATATTTATCCAATTCGCCACCGAGAACTATGGAGAATACGAGCAAGCTGTCTCTGACTGCAACAATGCCAAGAATGCGTACAACAAAGCTGTGCTTCGGTGTCGATGTGAGTCCTGGATTGTACATAATAAGAGAGTTAATTTACTCACAGCTTTGTTGTACGCATTCTTGGCATTGTTGCAGTCAGAGACAGCTTGCTCGTATTCTCAATAGTTCTCGGTGGCGAATTGGATAAATATTGTGTCTGTTATCCTCGCTGTACCGTGCAACTTTTGGTAGCCCGCCTAGGCATCATCTGTTGCGGCCGCAAGCCTGTCTACGCATGCAGCGGTTTGATTTTTTTGCAGGTCAGACAATTTGGCAGCTTGATCTTTGCTTACGCTCAATGTAGCATTCCGGAGTCCCTGGATGAAGTGCTGATAGTGAATGCTGAACGCAGGCTCTCCGGTAGAGTTGCCGTTGGAAATGTGAGGAAGTCGGTCTGCCGAGCCGTATAGAACTTTGTTCACGGTGAACAAGTCTGAGCCCTGAGCTCCGAGGCCCGCGAAGGCTATTTCACTCTCCCCCCCAAATAAAGGATAGAATGTCTTTGAATGGACGTTCTGTGACTGGAGATACATGCTGTACATGCTCGCCATGGTGTCTTGAGCACTGATTCCACCTGTATCCTGACGAGGATTCAGAGTAGGGAGGGAGTTGGCGCGATGAGCGAGGAGGAATAAGGGAAGGGTGCCAATGAGACAGCCCATCATGTTGGTTGAAAGTGAGAAGAAGAGTGAGAGCGACCGGCGCTGGGAATGAGAATGTGGATGTGAGTGACTACCAGAGTGAAGAATTCGCTGCAACTCTGGACCATTTAAACGTAGCTCAGAAGAACCATGACGCTATATGTTTACCCAGTTACCGATCGGAGTTTCACACACATAACCCGTTGTTTCAAGCAGACTAATGTCCGCCACTTGCATATCACCGGATACACCTGTTGCTCGGAGATCACAGCGGGGAATAGACTAGCAAACTCCTTAACACTCTGCCGACTAGTGAAACATCGAAGCAACGAACATTAGATCCCGCCAAATCGGCGATTCTCAATGAAAACACTGCCACGAAAAGAATACCAAGAAAAAGAAGTCGTGTTTTGATTCTGGCTCTAGTACGACTTGTTAGTAAAAAAATGAGACTTCCTCCGCCTGCTTCCTCTCTACCTGCGTCCTGGCAGGCATGGAGACCGACGGAGTGAGGAGTTGGCATTCTCAGATCCACGGCGATGACAATGCAGATCACCGGCAAATGAAAGGCCTGACACAGAACAGCGGATCGCCAGCCCTCGGCGTTTTGAGTTCAAACACGGCAGGAGAACCACACCTGGTCAAACAGCCTGAGTCATATTTACCATGCGTGTGGGGGTTACTATGTACATATCCTGCCGCTGAGTACCTGACATGCATATCATATATGTCATTCACATTATGCACCGTCCGAATGGGAGGCTTTGAGGTACCTTTGAAGGTAGTATTTCTCGCTCTGGATGGACTCTGGCTGGTGCGTAACGATGAGATGGCGTGAAAGATCCGCTGTCAGTGTTGAACTACATAAATGCAACCGTGGGAAATTGCAACAATCAGTGATCGCCGTCTCACGTCATGATCGCCGTCTGTTTTCTAGCGCGATTTTTAATTAGTGCTGAGTCCAAAACGATTCGGGCGAATCCAGCGTGGCAGGAGGCGACATATATTTTCCGATCGATGCACGTGCAGGATCATTGCTTCGCGCATTCAAGCCTTCCGAAACTCTGAGTCTTCAGACGCCGCTCGAATGATAACAGCTTGTTCCTTGCTCCATATGGGCCTCGCCATGGAATCATTCAAAAATCGGGCATGTGATTCAAGTAATCACAACAAGGCTTCAAGTTGACTATCCTAACAGTAGTTTTTCCCCTGCCACAACAGCTAATGCGAGCACAGTGTGGCTGGGGGCACGGCTAGAGCCTCCCGTGTTTGACCCAATTCCATCGTTACTATTCCCCTCTTGACTTGTAACTGTCGTAGCAGAAGATGAAGTGGTTCTGGTGGCTGACGGAGACTTTGTGGAAGATGTGGCGGACACCGTTTCTGGGATGAAAGTTGCCAGAAGGTCCTTGTATGTGCTCTCATTATCTTCGCAGAGCTGGTAGGCACTTTGGTACGGTAGGACATGGGTGTATGCCCATGCAATGAAGTCGGGGGCATTAGGGTCGTCAGGATTTTTGTTGAAGTCCTCCTTGTACTCTGCTACAGCATCGACATGCGCCTCCTTTAATTGTAATGAAACTCCCCAACTCTGAACTTAAAAAGTGTAGGCATTGGCGATCTTTGAGCCAGCATCGGTGGTTTCAGGTCTGGGAAAATCTGTAGTCGTTCTATTGGGTGTTAGGCCAGCCAACTAAGTAAGTTAAGAGAAGACAATTCTTACGGGGCATTATTTCCGTCGATTTGGATTGCGGTAAAGTGTCGACCGGTGATGTAAGAAGAGGAGGCAGCGGCAACGATCGATAGAGTCACTAGTTGTGGTAGGAGAGGAGCCATGTTATCTGTAGAGTGATTGTGGAGGTGTAGTATGAGGATTATCTTCACGACTAGGTGTATTTAACAGATCGAGAAATGACAGACCACCATGTCTTCTACCGCGGCGACTTATGTGTCCAGGAAACGGCGTCCGAGGTCTCGACGGCAATCAGAATAGAGTCGAAAGGAAAGTGCATTGCTGGAGTCGGATCTACGGACGCTGTCGTCTGGGTGGCGGGTAAGATTCACAGTTTCCGGCGCTTTCAACGGAGATAGAACCATGGGAAGTTACATGCAATGATGGCCGATCGCTGTCCTGCGAGCATCTTGATTTTACGAGATGGCTTGCCTCAGCCATGTAGTATAGCGGGAGGCGGGATTCAAAACCTTCTGTGAATTTTCAGCACTCCCGCGCGGCCATGAGCGGCGAGCTGCCAGCGGGAGAACCAGTGCGACGGAGCCCTGGAGCATAATCCGGAATTCCTGTGTGCAGTATGGAGGGCACTCCGTAGCGCTTGATTTTGGATCATTCACCGCTGATCTGTATTTTTAGGGAACCAGAATGTCAGATCTACCGTGTCCAAAGGAACGTCGAGCCCAAATTTGGCGTACCCGTGATTTCAACGCCGAACACGGGGAGGCGCAGGTTCAATGATCCGCAGCTCAAAAACACTCGACTGTGAGTGATTACTGCACGTGAGGGATTAACGGGTCAGTTTAAAATGATTGTCAAATACCTCTGCATCTACAGTAGCTATAACAGATCTGAATAGACAGTCTGCTTCGGAAATGAGCTGCAGAATTGACTATCGGAAAAATTCGAGGGTTTGTTCATCTATGGGGGTGCCTTGAATATATTACCTCCGAGACCACCAATTAGGTAGTACCGGGTCAAGTGTCTGTTACCATATCTACACATACACACTCACAATTCGGAGGCACCCAAAGTCTTCATTGACTATTGGAATGAAGAATGAGAGCACTCCAGGTCATCTGTGGTAGCGGTTGTGGAGGAACAAGGGAGAGGAGACCCGAGAACAGCCCAAAACGGCAATTTGGGCAGGTATCGGCAATAATCATCCCATTTCTCGTCCATAACTTGCCGTATCATGCTAATAATCTGGATCTGATAGCGGCAGATGCTACCCAAAACATTGCACGAGTCAGATTTCCCGTAATCTTTACTGTTCGGGGGAAATAATCGTTTGACCCGTTACCCCCGTCTGACCCGTTAGCCCCTCACGTGCAGTACCGCCTCTTGGATTTATGTTTCACTGTCAGGACGCCGAAGATACAACGTCAAGCTCATTCGCCGCTGATCTAAAGTGAACACCGTCCAGGCCACCGTTGAAACTGTCACTGAGGCGCTTTTGAGGGCAAAATTAGTTGTGCCCATGTTACATAATGCTGAACGGCGGAGAATACAGAGGCGATACGTACAGCCCAGTCTCAAAGACAGCGGAGGATGAAGGATTATTATTGGTGCGATCCAGGCCACTCGAAGGTGTGCACTGGGGGGAGAGGATGATGGTGGTAAGATTAGATTTGTGTGAATTTGGATGATCGGCTGTGGCGTCGATCGTTGTCTCCTGCAAAGAAAGATGGCCCAGACGACCCCGACAACGACTCCGCCTCCACTCCCAGTGCCACTGCCAGACTCCAGGCCAGCCACCCACAACTGCTCCGCCTATTCTCTGGGCGCTCTTCTCCCTCCCCGCTTACCTGTCCGCCCTGCTCTACATCAGGGAGCAAGACGCCCTTTTGCCTCCCTCTCCCACCTTCGTCTCCGCCACCGCTTCCGGCCTCCTCTTCGCCGCAAGAGGTATTCACCGGAAGAAGCCGAGACACAGCCTCATAGGGTAGGGTGGGTCTGGACGACCTTATTTCACTTTTCGGAATTTGGTCCGAGGCCTCTAAAAATGCGTTTAGAAGGGTTTTAACAAAAATCGGGTTTTTTTTACCGGTTGGAGGTGCGGGGAAGTCAGGAAACGTTTGAACATGAGTTTCTGCGCCAACAAACAGCGCGCATCACAGCCTGATAGGTGATAGATTAAGGCTAAAACGTGAACTTTTGTGGCCATTTCCATGGGAATATTTCTCGATTTGGTGCTTACATAACTCGGCTAATAGGGTAGGGAGGGTCTGGACGCCCTTAATTCACTTTTCCGACCCTGTGTACCAAATTTTAGTACTGAATACCTCTTGCTTCGCCGCCGCCCTCGTCGCGAGCGTCACCGCCAACACCGAGCTCTCTCCCCGCTGCCGCCTCATCGAGCCCTTCGCCGTCTACCTCGTCATTCTTATCACCTTTTGTCAGTCTCTCATATTCATATTTCATCCACATCATCATCGGCTTTTAACATATTTATTCACATTCCTAATACCAGTCCGTTCGCCTGACTCAGGCCCAGCACCACCGAGCCGTACGCCATCGACCCCGTCTTCTGCTCCGGGTTTCTCATGCCCGGCGCCGTACTCGTTCTTTGGAACGGGTCCTTGCGCAAACACGGGAGAGGAGACCGGGTCGTCGACCTCGAGTACCTCAATGGGTTGTCTTACGGAATACTCGGCCGCGGTGCAAAGTCGATGCTGGCCGTGCACGCTAAGTTCCCGGCCGTAGATGCCACTGGTACGTTTCTTTGCCAATAGTTACGCCATTGTTAAAATCAGCCGCCCCGACTGCATACGACCCATCCTCACCCGAGATGAAATCCGCGGACGAAGCAGTTTAATCGTCGTCTTGGCGGCCTTTTTGACGAGCGCTGCGGAGGCCGCTACTCTCAATCTCGATGTATTCATCCCATTTTTTGAAGTAGTTGCAGTGTAATTAATGCTTGTGCATGTGTCTTATCGTCCTCAATTCAATGCCGCTTCCCACATACACGTTCGCAGCAGAATGCACTGACCAGAATTCAGCAATGCAATGCGGTGCCCTTCACGTCAAGCATGGGCGCGCGGGAATCTCGACAAGGAACACAATTTTGCCCTGCAGACGAGGGGAGCGACGGCTGCATGTGAGGGCATTTTTTTGTTCGGATAGTCGGAAAAGGGACTAACGATGACACATTTTTCTTTGTGTTTTATGAATTGCCGCGTTTCCAGAGCAGGAGGAGATGCAAGGGGAAATAACTGTTGGACCTATTAATGCGAGGGGAAATCAGCAACCGCATTGGGCCACATGCCAAGGAACGTACAAAATTGCTACTTTGCGCGAAACCACAAATTGAAGCGTGTCACGGCTACTAGTAGTATTGCGAGGAGGAATGAGCAACCACATTGCGCCATCTGTAAAGGAACGTACCGAGTTACCGCCTTTCCGGTGTCCATCAGGTCGCTGTCCGACGGTGTGAGTCTGTATTCCTACTAGAATGCACGAAGCCATCAGCAATCACATTGTGTGGGATAGACAGAGAAACTCACCAAAGGGGATAGCACGCAGGCACTCACCGAGCGGCCCTTCACTTGTGGTCCCGTTTTCTTTCCCGAACTGGCGCGATATTGCCTCACTAATGAACTCGGGGTTCATGTCGGCCGGAACAACGACCCGCGCCGGCCGGCGCACCAGTCCCTCCAGCACCACTTTCCACACCGCACAAACAATACCGACCGTGGTGTAGTACGACACCGGCCAGGCTATCGTGGAGAGAGAGCAACCGTATATATAGAGATATATGCGCGCTGTGAGTGTGGTCAGAGACCCGAAAATGTGATAGGGGTTAATTCTAACTGACCATGAGCGACGCACACCGCGCCGACGATAGCCCCGGGCTCCGTGACGTGTGGAAAGTGGTCTTCCACGGCCGTGGCCACAGCCGCGAGGAATGTTATGAGGAGCGGAATGCCAATTGATATGCCGATGGGGACTCCGCGGGGCTCGTAGGCTAGATACACACTGCTAGCGGTGGGGAGGACGAGTGCAGCGGCGCCCAAGAACCACGCCGCATAACGCCACATCTCCGATGTGATTCTTGTCAAAGAACCACTCGAGTTGGCGGGGGCGGGGGTGTCGCTGGTGACCAAGGGGGTTTTGGGATTCGAAAAACGGATATAGGGTCGAAAAGTTTTTTTCGACCCTCGGCCAGACCCCCCCCCCCTCCCCCCCTATATAAGGAAGGAGGTTCCCACCCCTAGCGGCGGGCCGTCTCTCCGGGTCATGTGCGGACCACCGCCACTGTATTGACAGCTTCCTAACCCAACCAACTATGCTACTACTCACCTGTCTGGCACTCTACTGTACTCTGAGGTCTCCTAGTTCAATGATTCCTATTTCATACTAAATTCCCAATGGGTGAGCTCTCTTTGAGCAGTTCAATGCTGAACTGAGCAACATGAACTGGCAGTGTTTCGGAAATTTCCGGCCGTGAAGGCATGTCTGCACTGTCCCAAAAATTACACTGATAGTGTGTACAGTAGTGCTAATTTCTCATATGTATTCTTGACAGCAATGGATATATTTCTTCACCCTTAGAGCCGGCACGCAAGTGTTTCCGAGAACTGATCTGTGCACGTGAGGGTGATCAGTAATCCAAATCGGGACAATGAAGTAGCGCAACACCATGTACGTCGTCTAGGTCCCAGATTTCACTCTCCTACCCTCCCATGACATCTTACTATGCACTGAGAGGCATTTTGAACCTCCCTCATACTACATGATAGAAGTTTTTTTCAGCTGCCCTCGGGACCCCCCCCCCCCCTATATCCGAAATTTTAATGCCGAAACCCCCTTGCTGGTGACAGTAGGATCCGTTAGGAGACGGGTCTGAGAAATTTAAGATACCTCGAATGATCAAAAATAACGATCGACGAACGTTATGGTCCTGTCCGATCGTGACCAGAGCTGCAACATAACAGCGACAGCCAAAGAGCACGAACCTGTTTCAGCCTGTGCGCAGCTCTATAACATATCAAGGAACTGGATGCCCGATTTTAGGCATCTCCGGGTTGTGTTGCGTGGATAGATAAAGTGGTACTGGCAGGAACGAATCCAGGGTTCGACAAGGGTCAGCATTGGTGCAGCATTCGATCTGGCTTCCCATTTCAACTTTCGTCTTCCTCCAGAACTCACAACATTAATTTTGGCTGTCACTTTGGAATAGGTTCGGCACCTTGAAGGTGAGGCTCAGGAACCTTGTCCTTGAGCCGACTGCGGATGCAATATTAATCAGCCAAAGACATACCTAGCAGAGTTTCAACGCCAAAATATATATACCACCGCAGAGAAAGCCTCCTAAAATCCTTTTTCAGTCTTTTTCAAATATTGGGACTCACAGCAACAAAAATGGCTTCACCCAACTTTGATGCCCCGATGACTCTGGGGAATACCGTCGACTGAACTAAAACAGCCGGTGCACTCCTAGCTATACATAGGAGAAAGGGAGGGTCAGGATTGGCAGTATGTGTGGGGCGGAAATGAATAGGGGTGTCGGGGCGCTCTCCTCAAGCGGGTGATCTTCGCAAATTTGGTCAAGCCGCGCAGTATCCATCGAGTGCAGCTATGCGTGCTTTGCTTATTTGTGGTCCCTCCTAGAATTTGACTTGCCGTTAAATTCAAGTCCGAATTCAGCCGCACAGTTACTGTACTTTAAAATCGGCGATGCAGTGTGACTTTATAGGCCGTCGCTTAGAAACCATCTTCGATCAGTCAATTGTTATCTAGCACTAAATGCCACCCATTGGCAGCAGATCTGGTACCACAAACTCCGACCTATCCGCGCTGCTAACTATTCACGTCCCACCTCTAAATCAACGCAACAAGCAGCCATATGAGACCCGTAGTAACAAGGATGGGTGGGGTCCCATGTCCGATGGTGCCCCCGAGCAATGAAGGCGCGGGTGGGGACGATCCGGAGCCTGGTGCAGTCGCAGATGCAGGACTGTATTCGGTGGTAACGGGCCCTGCGGGAGACGACACAAAGCCTGCGAGAGTGAACCTCGCGGGATCTTCATCTTCAGCGGCAAACATGGCGTCCCTCGCATCCTCGCAACGTACATTCGCAGTCATGAGAGGGGCCCAGTTAGTGTTGGCCCAAATACGGAATCCTTCGTCTGTTATGTTGAGGTTTGGGGCATCAATCCCAGCGGCAGCCTGGTACTCGGCTAGCGCCCCATTCAGAGAGGCGTCGACGTCCGGGCCACATTTTTGCACCGCGTTCCCATACGCGTTAACAATCGTGGAATTTGTCGAGGTCGGGCGGGGAAAGCCAAGGTTTGTTTCCGTAATTCTGGAACACGGGTATTAACAACATTACAAGCAGAGGATAGAGATGAACAGGACAGACGATGCGTAGGGGTCGTCGCGGGCCCGAACTTTTGTCGGTGTGCTCGTGGAGATCAAAAAACAGGCGAGGAGAGCTGCAAATGGGAGAACTTTCATTGCGAGTACCGCTTAACGAGACTTAACTCGTAATGTCACTTATAGGTTCGAGTTCTGATCCGTAGCATGGCATCAATAAGCTGTGGCGATGTCTCCGTCTTGGTGACACAGATGCATTCGATCGGGGTTATCCAGTTCGCAAATATTCTGTGGGCATGGAGAGAGATCGGGATCGGGAGGATTTACTCACTCTGGATACCTTCTTCATATCATGCCCCATGACACCCCTGGATTAGAACAGAAGCCGCTCCTTGCCATTTTCAAAAGAGATGCAACCGCGGGAAAGCGGCATTCATATTTGTGATCGCCGGCGGTTCCAATTTTGAGTCGCCACTTCTCCGCATTTGCTGCTGAGTCCCGCAGTCGTCGGTAGCCATCTCGAAGCGTTTCAAATATCCCAGGGAGGTGCATCACACCATTCCACTGCTGCCACAGGGCGGCTTCCCGACCAGCGGAAAGGCGGAGAATTACAGGACTAAAAATCGCCCTGACGGTGAATGACCCGCATCATATAATACACGAACGCCGTCTGCAAGAACAGATTTGCGATGCACGGAGCGAGCTCACCGCTTCCGTATTGCACTGCCTGCACATATTTTGGATTCTAGCAAGACCGCTCTCCGGTGTCGAACGGTCACAGTGCGTTTCAGAGCGTGAGGCGTTATTGTTCGGACGGCGTATTTAAATAAGTGCAGGCTCTGGCCCTCCCTGTCTATCCAGTATGGTTCGACTTCACCCGCACATCGCGCTGCTGTGTCTTGCCACCCGCGTCATCTCTATCTCCATCTCGGAACGCGGTTTCAACGCTGCCACAATTGACGGAAAGGACGTTCCGTAAGAATCGCCCTTCTTCACTCTCCAGCAGTCCCACTAAAACACCCGCAGAACAACGACAGACTTCCCTTCGCCGCAAACGACGGACGAAAACTCGGACATCGCCAATACCTATAGTTTCTACATCCAAGAATGCGGAAGAAACTTGCAGCAGACCACTGATTAAGCTGTGGACGAGTATAAATACCAGTTCCACAAGGATCCGGACGACCCCAGCGCCCCGGAGTTCATTGCGTGGGCGTACAGCAACTTCCCGGAGTACATGGGCCAGTATGCCGACTGCGAAAACAGGGAGAGCACGTATAAGGCGCTGCTAGCGACCTTCATTCCCGAGACGCCTTCTGTGACTTCCACGCGGACAGGTGCGTCCTCTGCTACGACGGGCACAGGTCAAGCGGGGAACAGCGACTCGGGCAATGGGAGCGAGCCGCAGAAGGGAGGCGCCAGGCGTGTTACCGGGTCTGCGGTCCTAGTACTGGTTGTGGTAGCGGCTGCACACATAGTGATGGGGTACTCGAGAATCGTGTGCCGCATTGCGCCAATTGTGTGATTCATTTTGGGCTCTGGAGGGAAACTTTCATGGCGTCCTTTTACACTAGGGCCTGCTTATAGAGAGAGCACCGTCGTCGCGCCCTTTTCAGCGAGCTCGGAATTTACGCTTCCAGCGTCGGCTAGAAAATTGGAAGCGGGCGGGGAAAAATTGTGACGATACTTGAGAAGCGTCAACCATGGCTAGAATCCATGCGAAACCAATCCCAGAGAACTTTGGTGAAAGGAGCTACCAGTCGTTCGGAAGGTTTCGGCAGTGCGCAGAGAAAGTCAGAATGATGTCCAAGCATCGCCGGAGTCCATGGTCGTCCACTGTTCGATATCGCATAGTACATAACATGAGCCAGCATTGGATCGAAGTTGCACGTTGAATGGTGGTTCGGAACAAGCCGCAGGCAGCACCGCCACCGTGCTGCCGGCCCGGGGCCTCGTCACTCGACACTCGGCTCTGTCCCTTCACCCAACTCAATACACCCGCGATGGCGAGCGTCAAAATCGCCACCCTCCTCATCCGAGTACGTCCCCGCACCGCCCCGCATTCGACCTCTTACTCACCCCGCGCGGAGACCGTAGCCAAGCCCATCAGCGCGCAGCTCAAGAATCAGGCGAAGCAGTGCGTCCTCCCTTTTTTCGTGTTTTTTTCCTGCAAGAAACTGATTATGGCATGTGTGGGACGTAGGCACGAGCGCTTTCGCGAATTCTGCGTCTCGCTTGCGCAGGGGATGTACCGCACCGAGGTGAAGCTGCGCACCAACATCCTCGGCGAGCCCGCCAAGCTCGTGCGGCCTTTGTCTGAGACGCGGTGCGTACCCTTTCCTTCCACCGCAAGCGTACCTGATGGTTAGCTGCGACTAGGGCGATCGAGAACGGCGCGAACGCGCTGGCGGAAGGCTTTCTTTTCACGGTCGCGGCGGGGCTCATATTGGGCGAAGCGTGGCGCTCGAGCCGCAGTCAGGCGAAGCGGCGCGACGTCGTCGATGAGCAGATTGAGGAGCTCGGCACGCAGGTCGGGGAGCTCACGGTGCGGGTGGCGGCGTTAACAACGGGCATGGAGGAGCGCATTGCTGGCGTGGAGGAGCGGTGTGTCCCGCGTCCCCTCCTGCTCCAATTCTGAATGACCATCTCATGGACGAATTCGCCCACAGGAACGCGGAGCTGGTACGCATAACGGAGCGCATCGTCGCGTTTGGCCTGCGCGGCGGGTGGGCCGAGCTCGATGGCACGCCGCTCCAGATCCAGCTCGTCCCGCCGCAGACCCGCACGCGCATCGACCCGGAAGACTCGTCCGACTCATAACACGATACGCCGCGCGCCCAATTCTGACTATATTAGACGCATATTGTACCACCACCACCCACATAATATTTAATCCCCGCACACCCCCTACGTCACCGTGCCCCTGCACACTCCTGGAACCCTCACGCCCACTCGGCCTACTCCGGCCCCTTTGCTCTCACTTCGTGCCCTTGTCTCCATACCCTGCTGCGACTCGCCCACCGCTGCGTTCCTGACACGGTTGCTCCTGCGGCGCGTCCAGGACTATCCGTTGGGCGATGGACGCGCTGGCTCGAAGTGCTAGCGATCCTGGTGATTCAAACTGGTGCCATCCCGTGTCTGAAGAACGACTCGGATTTATGGAATGTTCGAACGATGTACTTTTCCGTCGTGTCTGGTGCTGCAGAAGCGGGAGATATCAGCGACCGTACTTGCAGGTGGTTAAGCTCGACGCGGGATGAGACCAGTTCACGTCGCCTTCTCTGCAGCCTGACCAAGCACGCAGCGGCGCGGTCTAGTTACCTTTTCTGAATCTATGTTCCCTGGTGAAGGCATCATGTGGATATGCTTACCATTATATTCTGTGTCGTCGTTCTGAACTTCTTGTCTAGTCAAAAATGAAGTGGGCCTCCGAATCATCCCGCCCTCGACTTTAGCAGGGAGTCCGAGTCAGGCCATCGGTATCGATGTTCAACGTTCAACGGTCGGAAACAAGTCAGGCCACACAAAATTGAACACAATCGCGCACTTCGGCGATCGATTGAACGACTTTGAATCTACATTTTACATGCGGTTGCATTGGTACTACTTATTATTGCTACTATCTCTCGATTGTTTGCTTCAGAGGCAAAAAGTTACATTTGTCATTTGAGCGTTCAAGCGACCGGGCCACCAAACCCGCCGGCCTGAGTGTTTCCCTCGACTTGAACGATGCCGTCAACAGTGCTACCCGCGGTGGCTCCAACCCCGCCGGCATTTCCGATTGCGCCGACGCCCTGGCCTTGCGCGGGTTGACTCTGGATCCCGAACTGCGCGAGGCAGCTGGCGCACGAAGTGGGCTGTAATTAATGACAGCGTCAGTGTTAAATGTTAATGTCAATTGCTGGCGTGAATTATTTAGTAAAGCACGTACGAAGGGCGATGGTTCCTGCGCGGCCGCACCCGAAAAACACGATATGCATAGTATCGGACGATGATGAGTGGGTCGATGTGTTAGTGATAGACAAAAAAAATATACCGAGGAGCTTGTAGATAAAATCGGTGCGTCTGGAGTGCTACACAACCATGTAACTGGGTAGAAAAGCCATGAATATCTTCTAATCAGCGCGGAAAGAAAAAGTGGACAACGGCGTACGAGCGTCATGATCTGCGTTTTCGAGGAATTTCGGTGTCCGCGGGCCAGACAGGAAATCAGGAACAAACGCGGCAGCCCGGCCAGATTGACCCGCGGGAGTGGGTCTGCGTCCGAGTAGCTCCAGCGGGTAGAAATCTCGTGTGCCAGTAGTATGTATGCCAGATTCAGAGGCTCAGAGGAGACGACGAGATGATGGCGCGGGCGCCAAGAGGAGCACCTCAGCGCTTTCAAGTTCGGCAGGTATTATCCGGAACTGCCCTGTGTGCCCCTCGCGTATAGCTCCCCAGCGTTCGTGGATTCGTGAGGGCTGTCGTGACTTGAATCCATGCTTTGGGGGACATCTCAGCCGTGTGTGCGCCGGGGAGTCGATTCGCGCGTGATGCGTTCGGGTTCAAGGCGTTCTGTAATTTTTCTGTGTCTTCAGCTTCAAGACGCCATAGTTACGGAAATACGGTTGGAGTGAATGGGATCGAGAGCAGAGAGCAGAGTGTGGCGATGCAATCACGAAACTGGGCTCGGCAGATCATCGGTCCGCAGCTTTCCTTCGAACAGTCACCACGAGTCTCGGGGTTGGCGAGTCTGTCGCTCCGAAACGCTGCGAAAACAATTAGCACTTTTCGCCCTCCTCGGTGTTGGTCATCGGCCGCGACTCGCTGGTGACGTCTAGCATTCGAGAATTCTACGCAGGTTCCATTAAAAATGCTACTTGGGCGTCGTGCATGGCGTACTATGGCGTACAGCTGCAAGCAGTGGCGTTCAGCAATCCGTTTAGGCAGCAAGATGGGGTTCGGTCCCCCGCGTCCTCATGCGCGAGTTCTGGTTCATTTCATTTCATTCTTTGTCCCTTTGGTTCGTTTAATCAGTGGTCATCCCGGCAGCTGCACGATCCCATTCTCGTTTCTTGACATACTCCTGGACTTCGATCAATATCCTCCCAGCAGGTTTTAATTCTTGCTTCAGCCTTCGAGTCACCATCCCCGATCAACCGTTACAGTTCAACCCTTCGCCCTCATGTTTTGAATCGGTGCATGAGATCACGTTGTTATTCCTTTGCGTATACCAGATATCTATTTAACTGGACCTGCGATAGTGGCGCTGATTTGGTTGAAAGAGCGGGCCATACCTATAGTTCGTCGCGATGGAAAGCCTCCAAATGGGCCAACATCTTTGTTAGGCGGGTGACGATCTGAGGATGATTGGTCAAAGACACGGTGCCCAGGTAAGTCGACAGCGCGTCCCGAATATTCTGGCGCGCTTCCGTACAGTCCAGCCATGGATGGCATGGCTCTTGTGTCGGCCACGTCTTCGTATTTTGGTTGGATATATACACATCGAATACCTGCAGATTTATGAAAGCATGCTTGACATCGGCTTCCGTACGATCGAATAGTCGCTTGAGTACGACTGCAAAACGGAGTTGATGGGGCGCGTGGATGGCTGAGTGGGGATTGAAGGCACCCAGTCTCTCCACGGTGTCGACGGCCCTGAATGGTAGGTTGGCAGAAAGACAAGATTCGAGGAACTCAGTCAGAACCAGAAGCTTGCTCTCTATGATTCGTTCGTCACATAGCGTGGACAGAGCATCTGGCGCTGTCCCATCTGCGAGGATTTCCGGCGGGACTTTAACCAATGTTTCTGGGAGGAGGTGAAACACAGCCAACGCGTTGAGACTGTCGAGAGGTAGGTCCCGTTTTTTGTGTTTCAGGTGATGTAGAATGACGGATTTAATTATGGCAACGACGGACGGAGAGCCAGACGATGAGCCTTGGTTGATTATCGTGTCGAGGATGGGCTGATGAACGCATGGATCGAGGGCAGCGAGCCGCGTGTGACACGACATGTACAAGTGCCACACTGCCTCAAGGCATCCAGCAAAGCCTACGATTTCCGTTGCATCTGTCTCGCGCGCGTGCGGACGCGTCACACCAAGGAGCAGAGTCGCTGGTATGCAGTGCAGTAACTCGGACGGGGGCGCCGACATAATGTGCGCAATTCGTGCTGGGGATCCGCGGTGGTTCAAGTAGTGGATCACGCCGCGGGGCAGGGTCAGTAGGTGAAAGTCGATCTCGTCTGATGTTGCCCAGTGGGCAAGCAGCATGTGAATGGCCAGGTCGATCCAGTGGATATCGGGGGATGTGGAGATCTTTTCGATGGGGCCGAAAACGAGGGTGTCCAGGGTGCGGACCAACCGCCAACGCAGAGCAAGCGGAATCGGCGATGGCGAAGTTGACGATTCGAGGATACGAATGGTTTCAGAGAAGCGGTAGGGATGGGATAAATTAATGTCAGTGGCGCAGGCTTCGAGATAATCGCAAAGGATCCGCAGGAATACTTGCTGATAATAAACCTGGACACCCTTCTCCAACCCGGCTACGAGAGACCATGCAGATTCAACCCTCGGGTACTCTGTATATGCCGCCAATTCTTGTTTCAGCAACGGAAACGGGACGTTGACCACACCCATAACATCCCACTGTATCGTCGTCGCCCTTTGATTGATGTATGTCAAGGCAGACTCGAGATGCGGAAGACTCCCTCCACGAATATCCTTCCTGCATTTCTTCAGCAATTCCTCGTGGTCTTTGTGGGCCGCAGTGAGTGCGCTCCACTCAAGTAGAGCACGGCAGGGTATGTAGTGCCGACGGATATCTGATTCAGAGTCCAGCCAACGGATCCCGGGAGATATAGAGGAGCGCGGTATGTGGGCCACGTTCTGCCGCCCAGAAGTCACCACCCCCTCGACGCTCGCGAGCGCCCAAAGTGCCTTGTAGCAAACGATTTCACGCCGGTTCTGTACGTCAAGAGTCAGCATCCCTCGGCTACACCCGCGCAGCAAGTGCTCTATGCGTTCAAGCAGTCGAACCTCGGGATGGCTAATCAGCCGGCGGATGTGATCCACATATCCATGGTGTCTGTCACAAGAAGCGTCTATCACGTCGGGGAGAGCATCGATGAAAGGCTCGAGCTCGATGTCTTCCGCCAACGATTTCGCAGTCCAGATGAGGGCCTTTTGATCTCGGGCCAATCGTTCCTCGGAAGGTGCGGCGGCTTGACGGAATGTCGCTTCCACCATGGTCTCCGCATCTCGGGTAATTACCTGAGGGCGAGAATGAGACCACACTGCGAGGAGCCGTCCTGTGAGATGCCAGAGGACACCGGACAGCGGGGTTCGGTATGGGCAGTCCAAATGGACGAGGGGAAGGACGGTCAGAATACCGTACATTGTAGCGAAGACTCCGAGGAGGGACAACGCGACAAACATCATCGTACGGTTGACTGGCACCAGGAAGGCAACCAAGCCCGCGAGGAAGAACAGCAAGGATGCGTGCAGGAGGAGGGGGATAATCATGACGACGGTATGCATATTGAACCGCTTGAGTCCGAAGTAGAGGTAAGAGAACACGCGTGCCCTAACGAGGGGTGCAGAGCGCATGTCGGACCGTTGAATGAAATCTCTAGCCCACTGCTCGAGTAGTGTCGCGGTGAGAGCACACATCAGACTGAGGCCCAGACTGATGAACCATAAAGCGTTACAGACAAGAGATGTCGCTCTGGGTTTGAAAGGTGGATGGACCGGGACAGTGAAATTATTCCCATTGGCAGCGGCGGCAAGTTGCTGAGAAATTTGATTCAATAGAATCACAGTGATGTCCCCAGAATCGGGTGTAAGGGTCCTGTAACTTTCGACCAGGAAGGCGGTCAAGCTGGCGGAGAAGAGGCCGGCCTTGATGAAATGAACACAGAACGGCCGACGAAAAATTCGCAGATATCGAGAAACACTTACGAATATGAGCATGACTGCCATATCCCCTCTCCAGCTCTCTACGAGGCCCTTGTCGTACTTTTCTGCCTCTCCTACGTAGACTGACCAGAGCTTCGTACTTGCGGCCTCCGCGTCAGCCAAGGCATCGGGCTCTGTAATGTCTTCAAACGGTGCGATTTGAGCGTCCAAGGATGCTTTACCTTGCCCTTCACGCGGGGTGTATTTCGGAGCGTACGACATGAAGGGCGCTGGCAAGGTATTCCTGGAATTATCTCCCACGGCTAGTCCGTCAAAGATGGCATCTTCTCACATTCAACATTGCGTCAACGGTCAGCCATCGGAGTATGAATATTTTTGAATGCCTGCGGAGCAAGACGTGGTCGGAGACCATCGCTATTCGTAACCGCCGGAATTATTGCCCACCTTCTGCTATAAGGGTCGACTCAGTGCCGATATGCAACTGCGCTCTCGGTCCACTTGGTGGCCACAAATCCACTTTGGGGACCCGGACGAGATGAGGATTGTGCGGTCCCCAGCGAATCTAGGGCAGGGAAACTGACAAACGGGCCCACGATCCAGAAAGAGCGTCCCTAGATGCCGCAGAACTTACGCAGTCCACTCGGGAACCGCATTGTTCTTGAATTGCAGATGTATCCGAAATTTCGCAACCGGCGTTGACTGCTGCACTTTGCCCTACATAACGACCTCTACGCTTCGTCCTACCACGCTACTATAGTGTATGTTTCACAACGTGTACATAACATGAGGCAGAGACTCAGCTAAATCCCCTCCTTATCCAAATACTCACAGCTACTTCGCATCCGGATACTCATAAAAACCCTTGCCGTTCTTGCGCCCGTACCACTGCGCGTCGACCATGCGCTCGAGCAGCACGCTGGGGCGGTATTTCGAGTCGCGCGTGCCCTCGTAGAGCGTCTGCTGGATCGCGAGACACGTGTCCAGGCCGATGAAGTCGGCTGGGGCGACGCGTTAGTGCGAGCGAACGAAATTATATACAAGGGAGGGAGAAAAGACACACCGAGCTGGAGCGGGCCCATGGGGTGGTTCATGCCGAGCTTGAGCGTCGTGTCGATGTCATCGCGTGTCGCGGTGCCCTGGGATCGTTGTCAAGTGCACAACACACGCGGAGAAAATGGGGTACCTTCTCGAGGCACATTATCGCCTGCCAAATGAGTTCGTCAGCGAGGTTCAACGAAAGGACGGGTAACGAACCTCGTTGATGAAGGGCATGAGGAGCGCGTTCGAGACGAAGCCCGGGACGTCTTTTGATGTGGTCACCTCTGCGCGCGTGAGTGAATTAAAGCTGAATTATAACTCTGAAGCGCTTACCCTTTCCGCACGCGATGGCGAACGCGCGGGATCGGTCTAGTGTGTCGGGGGTGGTTTGCAGTGCGGAGATCAGCTCGACGAGTTTCTGGGTGTCGTCTGAGTCGGGCGGGTTATTTAATGTGATTTTTTGCGGAAGCGCACCATCACCGGCACGGGGTTGAAGAAGTGCAGGCCTGATGCATGTGAGGGCGCGAAAATACAGGTCCAGAAGCCACACACCGACAACACGGCCCGCGCTGCTCTTTCCCGCGTCGCTCGCGGCGCTGAGGCCCGCAGGGACGGCTGCAGCAGCGATCTTAGTGATGCTGATGGAGCTGGTGTTGCTGGCGAGGATCGCGTCGGGGCGCAGTTTTGCCGCAAAGTCGGCAAAAATGGCCTGCTTGAGGGGGAGCGCCTCCGATACCGCCTATGTACGTCCATTCCTTCATTTCTTCCTGCTTCATTTATTCCGCCGCACGCACCTCCACGACCATATCCACATCGCGCATGCCCTGTAAACCATCGACGACCGTCACGCGCCCGCGCGCGTCCTTCGCCGCGTCCAACGTGATGCGCCCCTTGTTCACGTCCTTCGCGAGCAGCGTGTCCATTAGCGCGAGGCCCTTGGTAACTTGCTCGGCGGAGCGGTCGTGCAGCAGGACGGGGACCTTTGCGCGCAGAGCGGCGACAAAGGCAATGCCGAGGCCCATTTGGCCGGCGCCGAGCACACCCAGGGTGCGGATTCCGTGTGGCAGGGACATGGGAGGAGGAGGAGGAAGGAACTTCGAAGAGGAAGAGAAGCGGGAATGTCACGTCACCTCTCTTTGATCCGGACCACCACCATCCCGCCAAATTCCCACGACCCAAAAAATCTGCGGCGGATGCAAAGGCAGCATCCTAGGACCCCTACGCGTCCACCACAGACGGGCGATCGGCGCCCGAGGTCGCCGGACCCCTCCCTCTCCTCTGGAGACGGGGACAAACCACTAGGCTCCATCACCAAGTCACCGCATACCGCACGCGTCATCAAGAGGGGCAGAAATGGTCCCGACGCGACACCCGCCCCGGATGCCAACCACACCACGCCCACACAGCCTGCTCCCATACCCGCCTACACCACACCCGTCATTGACAAAAGCCGCGCCATCGAGGCGGCTACTCTCGCCCAACTCCTTGGCGACAGACTACTAGAAGACCTCAAGGCCGTATTGGCATTGGCTCGAGGTTTCACACAGAGCGCCAACGAGGTGGAACTCCTCGGATTCTGTTTCCCAGACATAAAGCAACGAGCAACCACAGCGCTATCTATAGCCACGGAATTGCGAAACATTTTTCAGCCACTGGAGCACGCGACTCCCGCACAAAGCACGGCCGAGAACGGCCAACAACGCCCGCACACCTTCGCTGAAGCCGCACAGGCTCAACCTGACCAGGCCCCCCCACAGGCCCTACAAGCCTCCAAGCCGAAGCGCCCTGCCCCGGCGACCAAACGGTCCGCAGCGAAGCCCCGCCAACGGACAGCGCCCTCTACACGCCTGATCGCTGACCTCACAGGCAGACGCCCCACGAAGAAGCCCCATCCCGACGCATTGTGCAGAGCCATCAACGAGGCCCTCGACGGACGGCTGGCGGTCAGCGCCGTCTCCACGTCGCGAAATGGTAACCTGGTCCTCCACGCGTCAGCGCCGGCGTGTTCCGCGCAGGCCCTCGCGGCCCACCGGACCCTAATTTGGAAGACCATCGCGCCCCTTCTGGGGATTTCTGACCCCACCGAACCACCATTCTACCCGGCGGACCCATGGCACAAGGTGGTTTTCCACCAAGTGCCCATGATGCAGCCGGGGGTCCTGCCATCCTCTCGCGACTTTGTCCGGGAAGTCGCGAAGCGCAACCAGCTCCCAGGAGCGCAGTATCGCATCGGGAACGTGCGGTTCTTGCATGGGCGGGACAGTGTCCCGCAGGAGGAAGTGACCGTCCGGGTCGACTTCATTGAGGAGGAAGATGCTCGCCGCTTCCTTCGCGAAGGAATTTTCCTGTTCGGTTCGCACTCTCGGGCTACACGCTACAGGCCACGAGCGACACGTGGCGGGCGGCCCTCTGGAGGTAACTAACGGCTGAACGCAGGCGGCCCAGCGCAAACGCATACGACACGGCGGGAGCATCACCTTCCCCTTCCCCTGGTTCCCCCACATGCCATGTCATATGTGCCTCATGAGCCGCCGCGCACAACGTATGTACCCAGCCCTTCGCAGGCTGGCCCCCCAAATCTCCCCTTCCAAAACTACACTACGGCATCCCCGGCGATTGCACACGCATAACACACATATAGTTACTCGCCCCGTACTCCGGGGCACCGCGTCTTAGTAGTTTGTGTACTTGTTGCGGTATAAAAATGCAGATTCAAAAAAAAAAAAAAAAAAAGGGAATGTCACGTGAAAATTCGGCCGGGTATTGCCGGCTGTGGCCTGCGGCTTGTTCCGAACCACCAACTCAAACTCGACTTGCAAGTTGGAATCCAACCTGCTGTTCGTCTGGATTCATGATACCACGCCCCAGTATTCTAGCTTATAACAAACGATATTCAATGCTTGGACGTCATTCCGAGTTTCTCCGCACTCCGTCGAACTCTTCCGGCTGTGCATTGTGTCCTAGCACCAATATCCCTCCAACACCAGCGACACAACCTTCGTAGTTCCTCGGATCTGTAATGAAAGCCTCAACTTATTTAGATAAGCCGTTCAGAAAATCGTAGCCTCTCGCGCTGGAACAAACCGACGCTGGTCGACACCAAAATCCAAACTAGTCTGCAACCAGAAACACATGTACGCGCTGGCAGTGTAATTGATCCGCCACTCGAGCCATCTGCTGGCTCTTTTACAGTGCCCAAACCAATGGCTTATAGCTCGAATGGCTTGGACACCGACAACAATCTTGAGATGAAGTTGAATGAATTGTGGGTTGTATGCGCCATTTATGGCACCCAGTCCCTCCCACACCTTCCACGGGCCAATTTCGGTCCTAAAAATTTGAGAATTAGTGCCCCGATGGGGTCGGGGTCATTAAGGTCGTTCACGGTTCCATTTTTCCTCTTATCTTTCGTTCCATTTTTTGTTCCTTTTGCCAAATAAATATATCCGCATGAAACAGGGTGGGGGACAGGCTCTTGTTATGCCACGCATGCATGCGTGAGGGAGTGTCAGAACGCGGAGAACGCGGTAGATGCTGTCGTCCATGAAGATCCCAAAAGCTCCACTCCTACAGGGGCTGTATCGTCCACCGCAGCGCCTGGGACCACGGAACCCAGTCCTGCATCTGCGACTGCATCTTTATCGGGCACCGGATCGTCCGCCTCACCCGTGCCTTCACTGTCCGGGGGCGCTATTGGGCATGGGACCCCGCCGGTCGTTGTTATCACGAGTCTCATGTGGCTGCTGGTTGGGTTGAATTAAAGCTGGGACGTGAATCATTAGCAGCGGGCACAATTGGGCCAATGCCGGAATTTCTTGGTGCCAAGTCTAGTAGGCTGTACATCGTCCTAGATGCTCCATTAATTAGACACTTTTGAAAATCCCTCCCTTTGCAAGTGATTTGTGGGGTATCTGTCAAGGTCAACTGTACTCGAATCGCTTCGTTCACAATTCTACGTACTCTCGACATCACAAAAGCTTCATAAACCAGTCCCCCGCCCTCCTTCCCACCCCCACGATCCCTCGAACCCGTCGGCCCACCCTCTGAGAGCACACAACCGTAGGTTATCTGCGTTCAATCAAAGTGCTCTCGGTGCACGAAAACCACAATTTGCGCTGAGATTGAAGCTCTTCCAGTTGCGCTAATACCGCCGGATCCAACTCGCGGTGATGCCCAATATACCATTCGAGTTCCACCTCGAACGGCCCCTGCTCATTTCGTCCCGGTCCCACCCGCGAAAGCACAAAATCACGATAAACGCCGTCATCGAATCTCAGGAGCGTGTGGCATCCCAGGAAACTAAGATTGGGAACCAGGCATGTGGGATTGGGCGTCCAAGTGAGGCGCTGAAGAAGAGAGTTGGTGATCAACTCTAGTTCCACCCCTTCTCCGTCGATGATCATGTGGTCTGACACGACCAGGTCTTCCAGTGCCTGCAGCCCACACAACGTCTGGATGAGTTCATCTTCGGTGACGATTATACAGTCGAGTTCCAGGCATTTGAGATGCGCGTGAAACGATGAACGACGAGAGAGGGCCGCAAATTCGAGGTTCGTCCAAGGTATAGGGAACCCGGATATCCGAAATATGCAATTTTTAGGCTGGCGAGGAAGGGCAATGTGAGGCCAGTCATGAATTTTGTCACCACGAGTTTGGCAATCTCTTTGTCGAATGTGCCCGCCGCAGCAATGAGGAGGGAGTCGATATTAGACGTGGTTGGGGCTGAGATAGTTGCTTGGAACGCTTCTATGTCATAATCGAGATCTGCTCGAATCTGGCAGTCCGCTCCAGCGGCTAGACGCGCCATGACGGGGATGACCGCATCTAGATCCTGCGGTCCCGCGTCGAAGTACACTAGCGTATTCAACTGTTCCAAGGGCATTTTGGCAAGGGCTGCGAGCGGCCCACGGAAGCGAAGATCTGCCAGGCGAGGCGCTACCGCGAAAAAGGAGATTGTTTTGAACACATCTAGAGACCCCCCCCGCGCATCGATCATCAGAGTCTCCAGCAATGGGAGGTTTCCTTCCAAAGCGGACAAATGTGACTTTATGTGGCGGGGTGCGACGGATATTGATGCTATTTTCCATCGTCGAGAATGTTGAGCGAGGAGGCGCAATGCGCTGGAAGCCGGGAGGCCCCGGAATTGAAATTGAACGCCCAGGGTCAACGGGAAATTACCCTCACGGTCGAGAACAGACTTCAAGAGATTCGTCATGCGAGGTTGCTGCCGGCTGACCCACCTGCATAATTTCAGGTCGATGACTGACCACAGTGCAGGGGTTCCCATAATGATCCGGTGCCAGCTCGCGCAAACCTGCGATATTCCCAAAAGATCTGCGTTCGCCAGGCGTTTCTTTTCCTCTACCACCCTCGAGTCCACATCTCTCGAATGGTCGAATATCCCCCAGGTATCGATGCCTGGGATAAGCCACCCGAATATTTCGATCAAGATTTCCGATGGGAGTCGACGGATTGGGGAAAGGATGGAACGACACAACAGCGAGTACTCTTCCACGGCAGCGCGGTCATGCTCCATTTTTTCGAGGGCAGCCTTCAGCCGGATAATCTCGGCATCATACTGCTGAAGCTCGGCGGGGGAAGAGGAGGTAATGAGCTGGCAGTGGGTGGCGAAATGAGACAAAAGCCTGGAATCGTTAGAACGCAATAGGTTGTCCAATTCCGCCCGCTGCGTCAAGTGGGGAAGAAGGTATGCTTGGAAGACGGGTATCTTGCACACGTCACAACGCTGTTCCATCGGTGGTCCCATTGGCAGATTCATGAATATGCAGAGGCAAAGCGGAGGCGACGAAAGTTTCCTCGTGCGGCGGGTCGGGCCGTTCAACCGATTGATACGGCCTCGGGGAAGTTCGGAGTACACCAAGCTACTGGTCGCAGGGAAAAGAATATCATCTCTTTCTCCTCTCCAGTCTCTTCGCGCTCGAAGGTGGCTTAGGTAGCTCCTTGTTGCTTGAGTAGGCTATCATCGGCTAAAAGCGCTCGAGCGGAGTCGAGCCAATCAGGACGATAAGCCTGGAGTGCCGTCGCCGCGGCGAACGGCCCGAAACACGTGACAATGACTTCCGGCTGCGTTGCGGCATTTGTCCTTGCCTCCATTACAAAAAATCGGCTTATCGACTTATCATGCAGAGAACTCATTTGACTCGGCCGCTTGATCCTTCTTCTTCCGCCGCTTCCAGCTCGTCGCTCATGGACATCGATGCCGTCGTCGCTGAGTCGACTGAGTCGACCTTCATCGACGTGGAGCCAGGGCGGGACCAGTACGGCGCTGTCCAGGATTCTGACCAAGGTGCGTGCGGACTTGACTGAAAGCTATTCTTTCGCTCTTTCGCTCACTGCCGCCCGCTTAGCTTCTTTCGGGAAGATGAGGGGTGGAAAATACACCAAGCGGATAAAATACTATGTTCCGGGCACTGCGTGGATCCCCAACTATTCGCTCTCCTTGTGCGTTTCCTTCGTCGCCGTCAATCGTGTGCGTGCTGACCATGCACAAGCCTCGGAGGGGATGTACTGGCTGGCTTAACGGTGGCCTCGATGCTGATTCCGCAGTCTGTCAGCTACGCCACGTCGTTGGCTCAGATGAGTCCGCTTACTGGACTGGTGCGTGCTCCAGTTTAGCCTTCTGGCACTCTCTCTCACCCCACTTCAGTTTTCCGCGTCGATTCCGGGAATAGTCTACGCGTTCTTAGGAACGTGTCGCCAGCTGAATGTTGCCCCAGAAGCCGCCATCAGTCTCCTCGTTGGGCAGGCCGTTGCTGATATTCTTCTCGACCACCCGGACCCGCATTCCGACGAAGGGGCGATGATTAAAATTGCCATATCCACCATAATTACCATGCAGGTTGGACTGTTTAACGAGATGGTATTTAACGTGCTCAGTGCTTTCAGGTCGGGTTGTTCTCCTTCCTCCTTGGCTTCTTCCGCCTAGGATTTATCGATGTCGTCCTGAGTCGCGCTCTGTTGCGCGGCTTCATCAGTGCCATCGCAGTCGTGATCCTGACCGAGCAGCTGGTGCCAATGTTCGGTCTCACAGCGCTGATGCACCAGGCGCATCCTGAATCGACGTTCGACAAAGTCCTCTTCTTACTGGAGCACGCAATTCCGAGCGCCAACGTCAAAACGACCATCGTCAGCTTCTCGGCGCTAGCCGTGCTGGTGGGGCTTCGAGTTATCAAAGGGGCGTTCCAAAAATATTGGTGGATTTATCGCGTGCCCGAAGTGCTCGTCGTTGTCGTCCTTTCTACGTGTATGTGCCCTTTCCTGTGATTGTTGGATCATTTTAACCGCCGTGTAGTTTTATCCGACGAGTTCAACTGGGATCAGGAGGGTGTCGAGATCCTGGGCGCGGTGCCAATCACGTCGATGAAGTCTTTTGTGCAGATCCCTCTTCAGGCAGCGAATCTTAAATACCTCCGCCGGACAACGTCGACCGCTATGTTTGTCGCGCCCACTTTTCCCTTTGTTGAACTATCTCTTGACCGTCTGGGACTAGGTTGATCTGTGTCGTCGGGTTCTTGGACAGCATCGTGGCAGCCAAGCAGAACGCGTCGCGCTTTGGGTACTCGATCAGCCCAAACCGCGAACTTGTGGCACTTGGTGCATCCAATCTCGCGGCCTCGTTTGTGCCAGGCACCCTCCCCGCATGGGGTTCCATCACAAGGTTCCTCATTCCTCCGTTTTAAACCCTTAGACGTTATTCAAACCCGAAATTATCCAGATCCCGAATCAACGGCGATGTCGGCGGGCGAACACAAATGGCGTCGCTCGTCTGCTCGGCCGTCGTTCTCCTCGCGACCTTTTTCCTACTTCCCTGGCTGTACTACCTCCCGAAATGCGTCCTATCTGCCATGTGCGTTCTGACATCCATGGAATTGGGGGAGGAATCTCATGCGTTGATTCTAGCATTTGCCTGGTTGTATTCTCCCTGCTCCGCGAGGCTCCGCACGACGTCGCGTACTACTGGAAGTATGTGTCCTTTTTTGTTAACGTTTTACCGCGGCTTATCATTATATAGGATGAGCGCATGGGTGGATCTCAGCCTCATGTTCCTGACCTTCTTCTGCGCCATCGTTTGGAATATTGAGGTGGGTATCATGCTCAGCATGATCGCGTCGCTGTTGCTTGTTGTCCATCGGTCGTCCAAGACACGGATGACGATATTGGTGCGTTTCTCCCTCGTGTTTTGTTTGTGGACAACCAATAACACAAATTGCAATAGGGGAGGATACCCGGGACGGAGCGATGGAAGCCGATTAACGAGAACCCAGAAGCTGAGGAAGACGTCTCTGGCGCGCTCATTGTCCGGATCCGTGAAAACCTCGACTTTGGTTTGTTCCATCCTTGTGTTCTGTTCCTGAAAGCGAGCTGATCTGGTGTAAACAGCGAACACGGCTCAACTCAAAGGTTAGTTGCTATTGGTGCGCTACTTTTGGCCTGTCCTCATTTTGATCAGAGCGTTTGCGGCGGTTGGAGCTGTATGGTGTCGGCAAGAGCCATCCGTCCGAAGAGCCGCGGCGCCAGCAGGCGACCGTGCTGGTCTTCCACATGGCGGATGTTGAGACCTGCGACGCATCGTATGCCCTTCCACTTAGTCTATTCGGTAGACCCTCACCTGCGAATCTAGGGCCGTGGAGATGTTTTACGAGCTGTGCGAGGAGTACAAGGTATGTGCATCGCTCAGCGAAGAGAACTGGGTTTGATAGGTGTTTCAACAGAGTCGACACGTTAAGCTTTTTATCACACACCTGCAGCCCAAGCCGCTCGCCATGTTTGCAAAGGCGGGCATGTTCGAGCTGTTGGGCCCGGAGGCGTTCCAAATCAACGTGGCGGATGCCATGACGCGGGTCGAGGGAGGACGGTAATGGAGGCTCAGCGGAGCTGTGGATTATCTAGATCTATGATACGCATTAGCACGTAATATTTGGACGCAGTCTTGGATCACCAGAACGCTTCTCGAGGCGAACGCGCGCACAGGCGATCCGTCGCTTCCGTCTATCTTGAGTGGGGTGAGATGCACCACGTAGTTTGGGCCGTCCACAGCGTTCAGGTTGGTCAGATTCTCCGCGATGACGCCTCCAGCTCCTAGGATAACCTCGTGGGCGCCGAAACTGCCCGTCCCATCCAGGCGCGTCTCGTCCGGACTCAACGTGTCAACACCGACGACCCGCACGCCTGTAGCAATTATCTCCTCAGCAGCCGTGCGCTCCAGGAAGGGGTGATCTAGGTATGTTTTTGTGCCCCAGTACTTCGACCAGCCTGTATGAAGGAGGAGTATGACGTCCTCGGCCATCTGCTGCGCATGCGGCGCGAGGTCTTGCCAGGTTATTGTTTCGCGGGCAGATTTGTGCGTGAGGTCGACTACTAGGGCGGGCCCGATGAAGGTGCTCAGTGGGATTTGCTCGATGGTTTTTCCGTCAGCGAAGAAATGCGACGGAGCATCGACGTGGGTGCCCGTGTGCGAGCCCATGGAGAGGGCACGGACGGCGTAGCCGTCCTCTTTGATAGACGTGACGGAAGAGCAGCTGAATACAGGATCTCCGGGGTATATCTGCATGTCTGGTTTCAAGCTGTGCGAGAGGTCGACGATTTGCATGGCGGAGGACAAGAGGAATAACTTGGGGGATAACTCCCATCAACAAAATTGGAAATTAAATCAAAATATTTAAACCTTATTCTTCTCCTCCGTTTTGACGACCCGGTGACTGGAGAGCCGTGCGATAGCCTGCCTTTCTATCAAGCTCTCGGTGTGAATCTTACACCTTCCTTGATGCCCGCCGATCCACAATCTCCGCCTGGTCCTGGTGGGTCCTGGTACCTATGTATAAGTGCACTCGAAAAAGCAGTAAAACCCTATCGAAGCCACCGATGCTCTCTGAACTCGGAGTCTGGAGAGGATTTCCGAGGAAAAGCCTCGGAGCCTGGACTATCCTTATGCGCGACAAAGAGGCCGAGTCTGAGGATACGAATCGCGCGAATCTGGCGATACATGTACCAAGAGACGATACGATCCATGTCTTCCGCTCAATTTCGGGGAACGTTGAGACAGTTGGAGGATGATATAGGTCTCCCAGACGGACTCTTGCAGACAAGTGTCACGGTCTTGTTTTTTGAGGCGAGGCTTGAGGAACGACGTGAGCAGCACAACAAAATCTCCTACGTGCCTATTAACATTTCTCTCAGCCTCGAATGGTGGTCACTGTCTCACGAATCTACTCGTCCCCCAGAGTGGTCTACGTCGACGTTCATCTGCCGCATCCGCTCCGGCTACCTTGAATGCCACTTCAGTATGATACAAGACCTACCTGCGCCGTCAGGGACTCGGACCAGCGAAGGAGAAGCCCACTGTCTTAGACATCAAAAAGCTCAGGGAGGATTTCGGGCGCAGGGATGGGCAATCCATGTCAACAAAAGATGGCGTTCGCTCTCGGGGACGCAACTATGGCCAGCGCCGGGTAGAGCAGCTCACGTGCGACTTTTACGACGAGGGTATCGTGGATCTGCACGAGGCGCTCTCGGGGCCCTCCCAGAGACTAACGGGGAGTCAGAAGCGGCGCGGTGCAGTATTTCGGTGAATGTCGTGCACCTGCTGCTCGCTGCGAATGGGATCGACTACGAGATCGCGTACGAGGAAGCCGAGGAGGGCGTTCTACTCGGCTTGGACCAGACGCTAAGGCTCTTTGGAAAGCAACGAATATATTAACGGCCAGGGTATGCATTGTGTACTTTCCTTTCGACTCCTCCCGGAGTCCTCCGCTTACACACATGTACCTAGTTGCCTTTGTCTTCGCGTCTATGTACAGCTGCCAACTTCTTGGGAGCTGTAGGTCCACCAAATGAACTGCAATAAGAGAAACCGACACCTGGTCACATCTACCTCTCGCCTACCTAGACTCCAAGCAACAGTTTCCTCCGGTCCTTGTATACCCGAGCCGCACACGTGACCGCGATATCGCTGATGTCATGGCGCGTCAACATCATCTCCTTGCTCCTCACCACCATGACCAGCACTCTACCTCCTCTAGTTCAAGCATTCTCTGGCGCAATTGGCAGTGCATCTGCCAATGCCCTTACATACCCATTGGACCTTGTAACTACCCGCGTTCAGCTCGATTCCCGAAAGAAAGCAAAACGGTCTTCTGGTCTCCACGGCGCAGTGCGTATTCTGCGCGGAATCATCAAGAAACGCGGAATCCAAGATATATACACGGGGCTGGGAACCGACACGGGCGCGACTTTACTCTCAAAGTATGTCTGGTCACCCGCAACCATGCAGTACTCGCTGACCTGGACCGCCTACTAGCTTCTTCTATTTTTACTTCTACGCATTCCTTCGGTATTTGCTCACGCGGCGCCAAATCACTTTGAACCCAAAGCCCGCCCATCTTGTTCGTCCGCACAAGCCTAGCCTACCGGAGGAGATCCTTCTTGGCTTCATCGCCGGCGTCGCTTCCCGCGCGGTGTCAACCCCCCTGAACATAATCACATTGAGGCTCCAAGCCGAAAACGACAATGAGGAAGATGAAGGATTGGATGCGGAGAAATTGGGCTCCGGAGTCAGTGGAGTGGTGAAGAAAATTTATGGCGAACAGGGAATCTTGGGCTTTTGGCGCGGTAAGATCTAGTTGATGTGCGATTCTACTAGACGCTAATTCTGAGTAGGATTCAAGACCACGACACTACTCTCTCTCAACCCGGCGCTCACCCTGGCACTCTTCCAGGTGTATCGCCGCGTACTCGCCCGGGGTTCTGTGAGTGCCGGCGCCAACCCGAAGCCAAGCCAGGCCTTCCTCGGAGCAGCCGTGTCAAACTCCATAGGTATCAGCTTCCGGTGGCCTGCAACGGTATTTACGCTGACACGTATGACTCAGCGGCGGCCATCTTATATCCACTCATGCTCGCCAAGACACGCCTCCAAGCCACATCTGCGACATCCATGCGCGAGGTCCTGCGCGATGCGTACACCGGCAGGGGCCGCAGCGCGAAGTGGCCGCCTGCGATGGAGTTTTCGGACTCCAAGCAGCCCGGGATTCCTGGACTCTATCAGGGGCTGGAGATGCAGATCATAAAGGGCTTCTTGAGCCAGGGTGTGACTTTCCTGGTCAAAGGACGGTGGGCGCCCATCATTTCGCTCGCTGGGGGCATGCTAATGTGTTCGGTTCAGGGTTGAGCAGATGATTGTCGAGATGTACTCGCGAAGACGTCATTAGCCGGCCTGCGCCGTGTTGTATGTATGATACTATTTAAACCTTTTGGGCCCGGGTTCTGCAAAATATCGGTGGAGGGAAGTGGTGAGCGGTTCTAATTAAATAAATAGTAAATCGCCGACATTCTTCACGCCCCTAAATTCGAGACATAACATGTCCCAAAGATTGACTGAAAATTCAAGTGCGCGATGGGCGGTCAATTCGTTCTCGTCGGCCCGTGGTTTCTGCCAATATCAGTCGAGGGAAGCGGTGAGCGCGAACTGAATTAATCACCTAGATTTTTCAGGCGCCTAAATTCGAGCCATAACACGTCTAACCTCCCAAAATCGACTGAAAATTCAAGAGTAACCAAGTGCACGATGGCCAGGTCGTTCTCGCCAACTTCCAGGTGACAAGATCCGTGATGTCTTCCCGTCAACTATATCTATTCAACTTGAGCTCCGGAACAGATCTTCACGGACGTTGGGGCCCGCCTGAGAATCCTGAATGCAATACAATTCTATTCCGGTCGAAACACAAATCGCCGGGCGTTTCGGTGCATTTCTCGATCCTTGCCGGCTTGCCTCGGCCTCCTTAAGTTTCCCTCCGAAACTCTTACAGTGCAGTAAGTTACCTCTTACCGGCAGGTATACCGCCTCGAGCTCTGGTTTTGAGTTGATTTGAGCACGGGGTAGAATAAGGGGAGAATTCGGGAGGATGTGGAGCCAAGCGGTAGAGATTCCCACAAGCGTGGGTGCTGGGACCGGAGGCCGGCGGAAGAGGACGGATGACAGTTATTCCTTGGGAAGATAACGAAGGTTCCATGCAAGTTCCATGTATAGCTAATATACATCACATCACTGGCACTAGAATGCCATATGCGCCAAGGATCGTCATGTGGCTGAATTGTGAAACCGAGGCTGCAATGCCACCAAAATTTCGTCTGCAAATCTAGATTGTATATGGGGGCCGTCTAAGATTGAATATCCTTGCTGACATGGCGGTCACTGGCCTAGGTTTGCAACCATGCTGGTTCTTCACATTCACCGGGAACGCCTGATAAACAACTAACTAACATCCATTTAGAAGTTCTGTTCAACAGTCATCATGTGTTGATGGCGCTGCATCCATAAAGCTCACCACTGCGTCTTCTGTTATGCTGAATAGTCCCATCATGACCGCTACAGATTCGCGCTATGCATTCCCGGCCTCTTTGTCAGAGAAAGACAGGTGCGTGTCGGCTCTAACTGTGAGGCTGAGGCTCACGATAAAGGATTCTTTCTCAGGCTTGGGAATCAGTATACCATGAAAAAAGTTATGTACGGCTGGACGAAGCCGGTCCCGAACATAATCGATCTCTCGGAAGTTCGAAATGTCCTCGATATCGGCGCAGGAACCTGCGTATGGACTCTAGACCTCGCGAATGACCCGCAAATTAGGTCCCGGCGGGACGAAGTCATGATTTACGCTTGCGACATCAATGTTTCAATTTTTCCTCCGATCACTGTCACCGACAACGCGGGGATCAAGACGTTTCAACAAGACATCGTTAAACCCTTTCCAACGGAATACCACGGGAAGTTCGATCTGGTCCATGTCAGCTACCTTGTTTTGTGTTTGACGGAAGAGGGGTGGCATGCTGCTTTAGCCAACATCAACACACTACTGAGTCTCCGTCTCTCTAATTTTTCTTGACGTTGCCCACTAATTCTTGAATCCGTTTCAGTCCCCGGTGGTCGCCTGATGATCGACGAACTCGACCCAGTCTTATTCAAAGATGGACAGTATTCTCTTCCAGTGGACGACGAGGGTTACGACCTCGAGAAATGTATGGCTGGCACGTCTTGGATCGGCAAACTCAACTGTTTGTATACGGGATTCATCTTGAGGAACAATTTTGTCGTTGGGTACGGCACCAGCACCCATGTGGATTTGAGCTGATCTGACTTCAGCCTAACTTTCCGGCTCGGCGGCATCCTTGAACAGGCCGGTTTCGCAGTTGAAGCGACTGAAGAGGGACTCTTACCGCTGGGGAAACTATGCCGCGATTTTAACGGCCTCGGTGGAGGATCGCTCGCAGAATTTGAAGATTTCTCCACCTTTAATATCGAGTTCTCGGTGAAGCACTTTGTGGCTATCATGCTAAAGAATGGAACTCTGGAGGTGCCCCGCGGACATCGGGTAACGGACGAAGAAGACATAACCGCAGTCTTAGGAGAAGTGATCGAAGGGGTGAAGACCGAGGGTGCAATCGTTGTCGGACGATATTTTGTGGCAAAGAAGTTGTGAAAGATTTATTTTTTGCCTCAGTGTAACTTAATGGTGGTTCACTTTTACGTTATAAATAAAATCGTCGCGGGAAGAAAGACTTGGTCAGCGCACGTGGTCGTTATTTCCCACGGTTGCAATTTCTCTGTACTTTGTTTCGTCAGAGGCTCAGAGTTAGATGCTTGGAAAAGATTCCAATTTCCGGACGAAGAACTCCGTTTGATTGGTTAAGTGTTGAACGACGGTTAATTATCTCCGCTCACACCCATATGGTCTGTCAAAGCTGTCGTGATCCACTCCCGGCTCTCTCGGTTATCACGACCCTACGGGCGTCTTTTACCGCCCGAGAATCTCCTCGTGTATAAATGCAAATAATGTATGAGCGCCACGGCACGCACAACATCCCCACAAATGCCTTCCGCATCGCTCTGGTGCATCGTAGCCGGTATTCTTGCGTCGACGTCTGCATCTTCGCTGACCTTAGTGAAGCATCCGCTCCCTGGCGTTCCTTTTGGCTGGGAGGAGCTTCGCGAAATTTCCTTGGGCCCGAAACAAGGACTAAACCTCCGATTTGGCCTCGCTCAGCATGGTTTTCCTCAGCTAGAAGCTTTGCTGCAGAATATCAGTGATCCAGGCCATCCCAGTTACGGAAATCACCTCTCCAAAGAAAAGGTTCATTCTCTATCGACGCCCTCAAACGATACGCTCGAAATCGTAGGAGACTGGCTCAAAAGGCACAACGCTAGCTCTGTGAAGTGGTCGAGCGCACAGGACAGTGTTTCGGCTGTGATCCCTGTTTCTGCGGCCGAGGACATGCTGTCAACCCGTTTCGGCGTGTTCGAGCATGCCAAGAGTGGGCATCGCATCATTCGCACACTCAGCTACAGCTTACCGGAGGACCTGGTTTCCCATATCGATTTCATCCATCCTACGACCGCGTTTTTCGATCCGCTGCGCCATGGCATGGGCAAATTCGCGTATGGCAAGAATGCCCAGGCGGCGCATGCCTCGCAACTCGAAAGCGACCTGTAGCCCTCAACCAGAGCGATTTCCCCAGCTGCGTCAGAGTGGTCGACCCGCCCTGCGTTCGCCAGATATTCAACATCGGGAATTATATACCGGATGCGTCATTAAACAATCGTATAGGAGTGTTCGTCCCTTCGCCATCTTTTTTTTGTTTCTGCTTTGACATTCCATCAACAGTGCTGGCTACCTTGATATATGGGCTAGGACGTATGTCATATGGGACCCCACTCAATGGCCACTGATTATTGCTATTGCCAGTGACTCGCTAACATCATACCTCAATGACTACGTGCCGGAATCCATCGAATCTAATTACACATTCGACATTGTGAATATAACGGGTAGACTGCATCACTCCAATGTTATCGAATTTGTCCCTCGTCGTCGAATAGGGCCTTTCGAAATATCCCCCTTCGGCGATGAAGGCAACCTTGACACACAGGAAAGTCGTTCTTCATGTTGTGGACCACGCGAGTATGTACAATAACCCCCCCTCCCCTCCTTATCAGTTGGGTAGGTTCAACCACCCTTGACTTCTTTGTGCATCCTTAATTAAGACCGCATTCAGCTATTCAAGTCGCGTATCCCATCCCTATGACATACTACACCGCGGACTCTGTCCCTCCTTATATCCCGGATCAAAATCAGGACGGAGAAATCCCTGGAGTCAATGAACCATATTTCGAGCGAGTCCTTTCCTGTTTTTGGAGCATCAATATTAACCCTTCGTTCAATTAGCTTCATTGACCATATCTTGGGGCTGGATAACCCGCCTACTGTAATTACCACCTCGTACGGCGATGACGAGCAAACTGTAATTGATTGCATTCCTCCTGTCGAGACGATCCTTAGCACGACTAACTTCGCCTTCATGTTTAGGTTCCCAGAGTGGGGTTCCACTTAATGTTGTGATCGGCAGCTTTACTGAGCGTAACATCCAGGATTACGCTAATGCGGTTTGCCAAGGTTTCGCGAAACTGGGGGCAAGGTAAGTGGCATTATGCAGTACCCGCCGGAGGCTCTAATTCCCTACAGAGGCATTACCGTTCTGTTCAGCTCCGGAGATCAAGGCTTGGGCATCACTGATTTGCCGGTAATTTCTCCCTCGCGCACGCTGTTCCCATTAACCCATGTTGATTTTTAGACGTGCGTTGCAAATACAGGAAACAATGCTACGACGTTCCTCCCAGTCTTCCCCGCGTCATGCCCCTAGTACGCGCCCATGCATATATTCCACATTTGAACCACGCTGATGCTGAGTTTAGCGTCACGACGGTTGGGGAAACCGTAGGAACCCCCGTCCAAAGGGCACTTGACATATCCGGATCGGGGTTCTCGTACTACTTCGACCGGCCGTGGTACCAAGGTGAGGTCGTTGAAATCGCCATGTCTCCAGTGCATCCTAACCGTTCACACAGACGCCGCTGTGTCCAGCTACTTTACAGGCCCCGCGAACAAAAATGAGACCGCGCTCCAAGCTAGCATGTATAACCGCCACGGCCGTGCGTACCCTGACATCGTCTCTGCAGGTAATTGAAGTTTTACGCCGGTCGAGGGACTTGCGCTAATAGTAACTGCGGTTCTTGATCAGGCGGAGGCGCGTTTTTCGACTTCTTCTTCAACCGCTGGGACATCGGAGGTGGAACCAGTGCCGCCGTACCGACTGCCGCGAGCATGGTCGCCCTTCTCAACGACTGGCGGCTGCGACACGGGAAACCGACGATGGGTTTCTTGAATCCGTTCCTCTATGGCGCCGGTTCAAAGGGCCTGGTGGATATTACGTTCGTCTCGCCGTCCTCGCCTCGATGCGTTGGTCTAAAATTTCTGAACAGAGAAGGTCATGTCGAAGGGTGTGAACAGCCTGGGTTCAACGCTACACACGGGTGAGGCTTTATGTTGTGTCCAGTCTAGGAAATCACTCACCCCATGATAGCTCTAAGCTGGGATCCCGCAACTGGTATGTCGGGCGCGCAATTGTGCGGGCAGTGCTGACGAAATCACAGGTCTTGGTTTCTTTGACTTCAAAAAGCTGCAGTCTCTGGTGCTTTGAAGAAAGAACATGACGGCGGTGAGAGGCTGAATGGACAGTACATAATCGTTTATAAGTAGCGCGATTGAAAATTTCAGTATTTGGATTGGCGCTAAACCAATCAAAAACTACATTTCTGCTGTCAGGGAGGCGAGTATCCTGTGGAATAAATGCGTACACGATCACCTCCACTGGACCCACTCAAAAATGGTGCCTTCCAGTAATCGCGGTGCCACGCTCTCGACAACAACCTTTCCTCGTTTCCTGTGAATGTTGTACTCCACGATAACAGGTTGGTCAATGCACTCCATTTCTTCCCACTGGAAAATGATCCGGACGCTGCGCAGCAAGGAACACTCCTCGCCCAAGATCTCGACTGTCAGTTGTCCCAACTCCGCCGAGTCTTCATCCAGATCGTCAACGAGATCGTAAGGAAGTTCCACAGTTAGAGTGAGGCGTTCCAGATTAGGGAGGCTCGATAAAAGATCGACGGTGTCGGACTGGAAATATTCAGTACGAGGAATGAGAGGCAAAGTAAATAAACTTGAACAAAGCCAACTCTTAGCGAGGCGTCAGCCACTTCCCTCTCTCTCTTCCGCTCTACCATCATCTCCCTCACATTTCTTCTCACGTACCTATGAGTCGCAAGCACTGTCCCCATCTCCGAGCCTTACTTCGAACGGCCCCTACTTACACGGCACAGTCCTGCACCGCCGCCTCCGACCGAGTCGTCGCGACTTCGACGCGTTAACAGCCAAAGTGAATGCCCGCCCAGTGTGATTTTCGCTGTATAGCCCCCCCTAGACCCATCCCTTCGCTAGTTCACGCCTCTGCGCGTTAGGTCCCAGACGATATTCTGTTCCCGCTCAAGTAAATGAGTGCCCGCTTAGTACCATTTTCCGATATAACCTCACTCAAGGCTACCAGGATGCTTTCCGACAACACCGACGTCCAAGTGTTATGAGACGACGCCCATTGCAATTGATCATATACTCAAGTACGTTCTCGCCTAGCATTGATTTCGTCCATTGGTCTCCTCGCAGTCTTACCAATCATTGCAGTCGTCGTCCTGGATTGGGTGGTTTATCTATCTTTCTCGTCTTATTTCCTACGATCTCCCTCTCCTCGGCCTCACTACTCTTCTTTCGCGTCTTGTTTCTTTTCTGGGTTCCTAAGCGTCTCGCTTTACTTTGGTGTGGGCCGTGTCTGCCTTGATTCTATTCTCTCTTGGGTACTCCTCTTCTTGGTTCCATATTTTTTCCATCGTTCTCTTTGGTCTGCCTCAATCCTTCTAGGTCTTTTTTTCCCCCCTGGGTTCCTCATGATTTTCTTCTCGGTCTCGGTAGCTCCTCGGGATTTTCCTCAATACCATTCTATCTGGTCCCTCGCGTTCTCGTCCTTTTTCTCTTGGCTTAGTCTTGACTCTCTTGGGTACCCGTCCCCTCTCCGGGGATTAGATTTCCTTCGCCTTCGTCGTTTCATCTGTCCTGTGTATCTTGGGTCCTTATTCCGGTTCTATCAGTCGTCGTTCCGTATGGTCTCGGTATTCATTCTGTCCGGTTTGGCTCCTTGTCAACGCTTTATGGCTTCATCGTTCTGGAATATCTGCCTCAAGCTTGAGCTGGCGTGTCGGGGATGCGAACGGGTACAGGTTTTGAAGCTCGTATATAAGCGAGGCAAGGACTGCGGCAGAGAAGTGTACGAATCCTGAAAACGTCGGAGTGGCTGAAAGGGCAGAGGGCAACAGGTCAGGATAGAACGGCAGCGCAAGACAGGTCAAGTGAGCACGAAGCACAGTACGGATTCACCACGGGGCGGTGTAACTGAGAAGTGGGAGGTGAGATGGGGATAGCAAGTACATCTCGTGGACTCGGGACAATGCTTTGAAGGAAAGTAGAAGCAGGATGCATAGAGTTAAGGCCAGAGGATGGGGGAAGGAAACAGTGAAAGCGGCAGGAGAAAGAACGGAAAAAAGCGAAAGAATGTATCCCGATCCGGAAGACGGAACGGGAACCGTCCAAGTTTTCTCCAGTTCAATTCGGTACTGCGCTCAAAGATGAGTCGGGGGTCGTAACCCCATATTGCCTCTAAAGCGAAAAGAATGTAACCCGACATCCATCACGATTCTTGCGACACGAAGGTTAAAGACAAAAGGGAAGCATAATACTCTCAAGAGAAAGAGCAGAAAAAAGAGAAAAGAAGGTAACCCCATATGGAAGACGGAACGCGAGCCGCCCCCTTTCTCTCCAGTTCAATTCGGTACCGCGTTCAAAGATGAGCCGGGGGTCGTGACCCCCAAATCGCCTTATAAGGAGAAAGTCACCTACTACTAGAACCCAGATACTAAAGTATCCAGGCACATGTTGGCCTTCAACGTCACTGTCTGTCCGGCTGCCCAACAGATGTCAAGGAAAATGATTGAAGCTTCATTCACGACACCGCGAAGCTGGATCAGAGTCGTATCTGTTCCTCCACCGAGATTTATTACTACCAAGTCAGGTGTATTCTCTAATGCAAGACTTTATATAACTCTGAATATCTCTTCTAGTTCCAAACCCGATCCGAAGTCATGCTCAAATCTGCCCTCGCTCTGGCCAGTGTCAGCTATGCCCTTGCCACCATGACCGCCATTCCGACCAATGGTACCGCGTATATCATGCAAGACGGTCGGACAACACGCTGCGTGACATTGGGTGCCGCACCGACTTCGAATTACGCGAAGATAGGTATGGAGGTTTGCACTGGGTCCACCGGCCAACAAGTTTGTTCCATTTCCGTCTCTAATAATTGTCTGCTAAACCTAAATTATAGTGGAAAGCAGTGTCAACCAACGCAGACGGAATTCACTTTGCTTTTTCTTCGGTTGCCTCACCCTTAACCTATCTTTCGTATGTCTCTGCGGAAATTCCAAACAGCGGAGGACAAGCGAGTCTTTACCAACAATCTATGGGGCATCCTGAGCCGCTCGAGTTCCTCCTGCAGCCAGCGCCTACCGCGAATATGAGCATGTGAGTCTTCGAATGTCTTTTTAGACGACCCTAATTGTGATTTCAATAGTTTGAACTTCTCCAATGGTCCAGGCGGTGTCTTAACTGCGAACACGCCTTTTTCGGCGGCCAGCCCAGATCAACCATCTCCAGTATGTTTCTCTTGTCTCTTTTCATCCCCATTCCGTCTAATATTCTACAAGTTGATGATGGAAATCGTTACACTGAACAGTTTCACCTTCAACCCTTCGGAACCGTCGCAATGGTGGGGATTTACGCCGGTGGCCACTACTGCCAGTTAAATCAATCAAGTAGGGGATTAGTAGGATCAATTTCAATGTCCTCTATGAATATTATTAGTCAAGAATCTTTACCGTACTTCTCGGGACTCGTGGTTGGCGGCCATTGTTCCTATCTGTCAGCGAATGAGTCAATGTTCCTGGAAGATTGGTGCCGTGGTCAATGTACTGTATCTGATTATCAGCTTTCATTCCGGATTCTAGATCCGGTATTTAACCGCGACATGAATGTCAACTCCGCGAGGATGGTCTGAATTCGATTTTGATAGGACTCGCGTGCAAGGGAACAGTCCTTTCCTGTCTCGCGGGATGTTTGCCCCGTCACCGCGTCATCCCTCCTCATCATCTGTGCCTTTGGGAGCATTTGGGTTTCGACTGGATGGAATTTTGATACGTAAATATTGGGCGAAATGATTTGTCGGACCAAGCCTTCATTTGGACTTGAACACACAAATATCGATACTTAGAACGTGCTTAAATACCTCAAAGTACAAATAGTGGAAAATTCGTAACCGAGCTCTCTATAATCTGGACGAAGCGATCATGTAGCTCGACTCCGCCGAGTCACCGTCCTTTCTCCAAATATGCTTGCTTTCATGTCTTAGCCTTGGGATATTTAGTGATATTGGTTATTGCAGACATGTGACATGCAGCATAATCGCCCTGAACCTATTTGAGCTGCCAGAATTGTAAAGAATCACCGAAATCCAAAGGTTCAATGACGAGCTGCGTGTAGTGAGATCAATACCCAAGGTTCTGCAAGGACTGAGGAACAATTTACCAAAGAAACCTGCGTCGACGCTGCTGCACGAGGGACGTACGAAGTCAAGACCCCACTGGTAGAGGAGTTGGAAGCACAAATGCTAAAATCGGTTGAAATGACCGAGTGTTGAAAATAGTCATATTTATTACTCACGAGGGACTCCTGCCAATGTACCATTCGTACGGAGTGTAGTGCACAATGGTATGCTGGTGCATGCTGTCCGGTCCTCCAGCAATTTCAGCGGTAGAATAAGACAGCCAGCTTCCAGGCAGCGCGACACTGGAAAAGGACACGAGGGTAGCGTCCGTAGGGTTTACATGGGCTGTCCACTGCATTTAATATCTGGATGAGCTGGAGGAAACCATGATAAATGGACTTGAGAAACGAACTAGCTCGTTTGTTCCTCCAGTACAAGAGCCCATAACAACCGGGACATAGTCGTTCGTAAAGGGGCCAATCAACAATGCACATCGATTATTGTGGGCGTTGAATATGGTGTAATTATTCCCATTGACTGGGGACAGAATCTGAGCACTCGCCAGCGTTGCGAGAGCTGCCAGAGAGGCGGCAAGTAATACTCCGACCATGATGCGATGAGCCGGAGGTGGGTCGATCATCGAGACGAGACCTGGTTTATATCCAGCTTCCCTGTTAATTCACTCGACGTAGATGGCACAATAGCCGGGACAGTTGAGATCCGACAGCCATCGGAGTCCAGGGGTAAAAAACTTCCAGACGTCAGTCAAGCTGTCAATATCATTGGGTTCCGATGTCAATGATAAGTCGGACATCACTCTTGACTTTCCGCCTCAACGTGACCTCCGAAATAGGCAATTTGATGGCGGCAGGTATCGGCAATTTCAAAGTCCGCCGAAACGGTATTCCCGCCTTTAACCTTATTTCTACGATTAAAGTGCCTTTTCCACCTGGTGCGTTCCTAAAATTCCCTTAGAATCGTCTGTGTTGTCTGAAAAGCCCCAAAATCAGTTCCTTTGACACAAAATTGGTTAGTTTTCAGTAGGACTGATGTATCATTTTCCTGCATTCTGCTATCACCTATTGTGGGCTTGACGTAGAGGTTATGTGAGGCGGTCCTTGTTCATTGTTCGTGAGTTCGAACTCGGCTCCTGCCTTTATTTTATTTTGCCGGTGCATCGTACTTTCTTTGTGTACCAACCAACTTCATCATTTAATTATTCTTTATTTGGGCCCTGCACCACGTAAAACCACAATACAACGCTCGTACATAGCTCACCAACTGGAGTGAAACTCTGTAGTTCACCACGACCATGTCACCAAGATGACAGATCGGCAGACTTCGGCATAGTATATTGTTTGCCGAAGTGCCGCGATCAAATTGCCTAACTCGGAGGTCACGTTGAGGCGGAAAGTCGGACATAGGTTCGGATCAAGCCTGCCGATCATTGTTTGCTGATACGATCAGTTTGGAGGTCAAACAAATGAAGGGGATTGTGCCAAGATGGGCGAAACAGGGGGACGTTCATCGCGTTCTAGAGGTCGTAAAAGCGTGTATAGTCCCGGGATGGATTGGGAAAACTCGTTCATTTTCAATGAACTTAGATATTGGTCAACTCCGCATAGGATATGACCTTAGATGGCTAGTACAGTATGCCCGACAAGAGAGCCTTCGTGAACCCCTAAACCTCATTTCTCTTGTGGTCCCCTTGGTGTCCCTTTGATCCAGGAACTTTTCTGAAGTTGCCAAATCAACACCAAACCGTACTAGACCTATCTCCTCAAGTTCATCAGAGGTCGAATATCGGAAGGGAGACAATAAACGAGACCAAGTAGAGCTCCAGCCAAATTAGCCGAGGGAATTTCCATTTTTGGAATGATCGGCAAGGGCGCTTAAATTTCTCTTAGCTTCTGAATGTCGGCTGCCCAGCCGCAGACTCCGCGCAAGAAGCTTGCCATCGCAGGGAAAGAACAGACGCGCCGCCCGTAATCGATTGCGTCGAGTCACGACCAAGTCACGATGTGACATGATGTGACACTAATTAGCGAGAACTTCAGAATTTTATTCGACGCGTCGAGGACCTGTTGCACCAAATCTGAAGAGACAGAAGGTGTTCAGGGGTAGATTAGAGTCAATCTAGTCCATAAAAACCTCAATCCGGAACAGTGAAAGTTGGTGAATGCACTAGCTCCCACCAACCAGATAGCGTGGAAATCGCCTGAATACCGGAGGCCAGAGAAATGGTGTAACAATTGTGTGTACGGGGAATGAATCTATAGCCTATGAAGAAAATTTGGCTCTGCAAAAATGAGCCGAGAAGATGCCTGGCGGTCGCGGTATTCATCCTCAAGCATCCTTACTATTTGGCTCAGCTTGTCCCAAGCCTCTCTCCGAGATTGGCCGGCTCGCCGGCCCAGAGACAGGTTTGTTCCGAACTTAAGTCGGATGTTATGCTTCACCGTTAAATATTATATCACATGGATTATGTCTCCTCGAGGCGGGAGCTGAACCCTTAGGGATAGATAAAATCATCTTCTCCGATTATTCCGGAACTGGACGTCCATCGCAAGTTCAATGTTAGGGCTTCAACCCGCCCGTTAAACGGGACGGCCGTCTTTTTTGACGGGACGGGTCAACCCGTCCCGTCCTCTTGAGTCTGGACCTCTCAGGACGGGCAGGTCGGACGGCCGTTTCGACGGGTTTAATGAGGCTTCTGGCGACATCATTCTGGTGAGTAAATACAATACTGTGTGAAGGTATTACAAACTCAAGTCATGTCCTTTGCTCCTCAAAGCGATTCTTTTGGCCTCCAGACGACGAAGAAAAGCCTCTGAGGTCGTCTGGATGGTCAAAGCGGGCAACATTGATCTCATCAATTTTATCAATCACCTTGCTTTCCACTCGATTTTCGACCCAAGCAGTGAGTTCATGTGAAAATGTGATAAATGACCCAGATTTCACCATAGAGTCATCCAAATCCGACCAGATTCCAGCGGGTCTGGTCCAAATCACGTTGATCTCGGGTAGACCCGTCCAACCCGTCAAACGGGCGGGGACGGGTCGACCCGTCCCGTCTAGGTCTTGGGGTCAAGCTCAGGACGGGCGGGTCCAAACCCGTCCGTCCCGCCCGTCAACCTGTCAAGAACAGGGACGGGTTGAAGCCCTAAAGTTCATTTGTAAATCTGAATCGCCAGGAGCCCAAAATGGCGCTGGCGCACACATATCTCCCATTTGGAATCGGCGGCACTAGGGATAGCCTGACTCTATTGGCGCCTACTCAAATGGTAGGGCCGATGAGCGGCAAGGCCCTCATGATTTCCCAGAGCTCAGAAGTAGCCCCACCATCAAAAGTCATTGTCTTTCCCCGTTTTAAACAAGCAGCACGCCAATTTGTACACTGTAACAACACAAATACATTCAATAACGAGTATGTCCTCCGTTTGCATCAATAACTGCTGCAACAACCTCCGGCATCCGCTCGATAAAGCGATCAAAATCTGCAGGGGTGATTTCTGTCCAAATCTCCAAGATTGCGGCTCGCAGCTGCTCCTCGTTGGACGGGCGCGGCTGGTAATCATGGAGACAGTGCTTGAGGACGTGCCAAAGAGGCTCAATAGGGGAGACATCGGGAGAAGTGGGCAGGTGGGGGAAAATGGGGATGTGGTGTTCTTGCAACCAGCTGAGAGTTTTCTTGGCTCAGTGCGATGCTGCGCCATCTTGCTGGAAACGAAATCCTGGGCGTCGGCACTTCTGGTGGCGGAAGAAGTTCAAGAGGGGTCCCTCGAGAACCTGTTCAATGAATCTGCTGGCCGTCATGCCGCCGCCCTGTCCCCCAGGGTACTTGAGAATCACAAGCGGCCCTTTTGCGTCACACATGATAATCCCCCATACCATGACCCAAATTGCACTCTGTGGGACTTGGGGAATGCAGCATTCGTCGCGGTAGACCTCCTCCGGCCGACGCGTAACCCAAACCCGGCCCTTTTTGTCGTCAAGACAGATGTACGCCTCGTCTGACCACGCAACATCCCTCCAATCATCCATCGACATCGATTCCTGCCGCTCACATGCCCAACGGAGTCGTTTCTCCTTGGTGACAGGTTTGAGCAGCGGCACCTTGCGTGCGACATGCCTCCCATAGCCGTACTCCGCCAGAATCTGCCGAACCGTGCTCTCGCTTGCGTGGGGAGAGATCTCGTTGCCGATGTCACGGAATGGCTTCCGGCGTTCCTGGACGGCGTAACCGACAATGAGGGCCTTCTCAGGTGTTGAATAGAGGGAGGGGCGTTCAGAGCGAGGTTGGTTGTCTGTCGATCCGGTCTCCTTGTAGCATTTTCAGAGGCTTTTGGCCGTGGATGGATGGATGTCAAGATCGCGCGCAGATTGCGTGATCTTTCTCGTTGATTTAATGGCGCCAACGAGTTGGTTTCGCTGAGCTGGACTCAGCTTGCAACGCGGGGCCTTCTGAGGCATAGTTTGGTAGTTGGTGGTTGGGAGTGGAGCACGTGTTATGACGCCACACGTCGAAAGACGATGACTTTTGATGGTGACGAGTATATAGTGAAATCCCACTGGACGGGCACTCACTTTGGCTGTTAACACGTCGAAGTCGCGACGACTCGATCGGAGGCGGCGGCGCAGGACCAACACAGGACTGTGGCGTGTAAGTAGGTCGGGTCAGTTCGAAGTAAGGCTCGGGATGGGGACAGTGCTTACGACTCATAGGTACACAAGAAGAAATGTGGGAGAGATAACGGCAGAGCGGGAGAGAGAGGGAAGTGGCTGACGCTTTGCTTAGAGCCTGGTGTTGGCTTTTTGCAGTTGAGTCGATCAGTGATGGAATGGCACAGCCACATCGCAGCTTAATCATTGAGAGGCTGTGCTGTGATCGACAAATCTCGCGGCATTGATGATGATCTCACGTGTGTTCAGCGAAACAGAATTCTTTAGGTGTATCACTACCAGTTTCGTGGGTTGAGGCACAGACAGCTACGGCCAGTTTTTGAGGCCTTCGCAATTCTTCGACCCGTTCCTGATACTAGCAACTTCCAGTGATAAGACGGAGGGCGTACAAGGTCTATCTTGCGAAGCATTAGAAGGAACATTGATATTTCTACTATTGACGAGTCAACAACTCCCGGACTTCCAATTTTCGCGAGCGATACACGGGTACCTTCAACAATAGGGCTTCAACCCGTCCCCGTTCTTGACGGGTGGACGGGCGGGACGGACGGGTTTGGACCCGCCCGTCCTGAGCTCAACCCCGGTGCGGGACGGGCTGACCTGGTGACGGGGTACCCGTCCCCGCCCGTTTGACGGGTTGGACGGGCGTACCCGGAATCGAAGCAAAATTTGGGCAATACCGTTCAAATCTGGTCGGATCTGGTTGACTCTGGGGTGAAATCTCTATCACGCATGAGAACTCCACATGAACTCACCGCTTTGGATGAAAATCGGGGCGAAAGCAAGGTGATTGATAAGATTGATGCGATTAATGTTGCCCGCTTTGATCATCCAGATGGTCTCAAAGGCTTTTCTTCCTCGAGTGCAGGCCACAAAAATCACCGGGGAGGAGAAATAACTTGAGTTGAGTTTTTAGTACCGTCAAACTATTTTATCTACTGACACCAGTATGATGCCGCGAGATGCTTCATCAAAAGTCATCAAACCCGTCGAAACGGCTGTCACGGGCGGGACGGGCGGGACTCGTCCCGTTTCCTCTGGTAAAATCAACCCGACGGGACGGGTTGAGCCGTCCCGTCGAAAAAGACGGCCGTCTTTTCAACGGCCGTCCCGTTTAACGGGCGGGTTGAAGCCCTACTCAACAAGGATGTGGAGTGCATGCTTGACAAATTGATACATGCAAGCTGGCGTAATCACCTCCATTGTAGCCACTCGAACGCGGTGCCTTCCAGCAATCGTGGCTTTATGCTGTCCAAAACCACCCCTCCTTTTCTCCTATGAATCCTGTACTCGACAAAAAGTTGATCGCTGCTGCGAGAATCCATTGACTCCCACTCGAAGACCAGCATTGCTGAACGCTTCGTAGCAAGGCACATTTCTTGCCTAGCATCTCGGCCATTGGTTCTCCCCACTCTGTCGTATATTCATCCAAATCTTCAATGAGATCGTACGGAACTTCTACGGTTAAAGTGAGGTGCTCCAAGTTGGAAAGGGTCGACAAAAGCTCGACTATATCGGGCTGCAAATATTCAGTCGGAGGATGCACAGCGGGCGAGACCATACTGACATTGATCTCGAGTTCATTTTTTTCGTCCTCTTGATCAGAATGGTCGGGACTTGGGAGTCTCATACCCAGGTTTCGCACTTTCAGTATAGTCTCCGAAATCCCCTCCAGAACGGGGTCGTAACCACAGTAGGCGAACGCTTCCAAGTGAAGTCCGCGAACGAGTTCGAGCCAGGGAGAAATTCTATCCCTGGCCACTCCAGAAAGGTCGAGGGATTTTAATGCGGGGAGCCGGCCTTGATCTAGGTATTTCTGAACGACATGCATAAATTAAATTGTATTAGAATCCGTCGAGAATCACGCACCTGAAGCGAAGATTGTATGATAATATGGGTTCCATCACAGTCGTATCCGGGATCGAGGTGTTCCAAAGAATCCCAGATATTAGCGGGCCAATCTGTCACAAGCGGCTGCCATTCGTCGTACGGGAGCCGTAAAAATTTGACTACCTTCGGCCGGAGGAGGAGATGGAACGAATTTTCACCGCGAAGGCTCAATTCGAGGCTATATATCTTCGAACTGTTTTCCTGAATCAGGCCGGCGCACTGGGTCATACGGCACACACTCAGAGTGTCGATCCTGGGGTGCTCCCGTATGACCTTGGTGAGCCCTTCATACATCGGCAGGCAATAGTCGTTCTGGAACACGCCTACACAGACGCCGCGCAGGGATACGAACAGTGGGATCGCGGTTACGATGGGGCGCAGAAAGTCTTCCGAGTCATGCGAGTCGCTGACTGACACGAAAATTGCGCGGACGAAGCGCGCGATATGGGGCTTTTGAGCTCGCTCTAAGCGACTCAGATCGTCGGATCTGCAAGTGACAAGGACCTCGCGCCAAATGTAAGGACGTGTCGCAATCGCCAACTCGGAGTGCATCGGGGCCAGGTCCAGGAGGATTTGAGCAGGAGGCCCAGGGAAAATACGGGACTGTAGCTCTTGCCGGTGCAGCCAGTGTCCGTCCCACCGGAGAGTTACCCTGTTTCTTGGATTATCTGAAGCAGTGGCGACACTATGGGTGAGAACGCATAGTCGAACGGCTCATTTACGCACCTTCAAACACCTGAGCACATATTCCCAGCAGGATATCATGACCTAGGTCGGTCAACCTCATCTCCAGCGGTATGCAAATGTAAGAGGACGCGGAGAAGAAGAAAAGGTCACGCTGGGATCCGAACACGATCACAGAGTCAGCGCGTCATCACGAGCTCGTAAAATGGTCTAGCAACAGCCCACACTTTTGCGGCTAGCAGCGGCACACCAACTGCGTCCAGAGTTCCAAAGATCCTAATGAAGCGATATGTACAATGATGAACATCCACGGCGTCAAACCTCCTCCAAATATCCCTGCACTATCAAATGTTCGATATCCGACCGCCGTACCATGAAGCGGCGACCCATCCTAAAGTCTATGCTCCCCGATTCCGTCTGGATGACACCGCAGTCGCGCACAACGTGCACAAGGACATGGAGATCCTTCGGAGGCTGGGTGATGCTCGCGGTGATGTCGAGCTCGTGGGAGAACTCGGAGCGGAAAGTCATGACGGACGCGTGGTATGAGCGCAAGTAGTCGACCTCGTGAGGCGAGAGCTTCGCGCGAATCGAGGTGGACTCGGCGGAGAGCAGCGGGGGTAGCGATGCACCGAGTGACCAGTAGAGGGTGCAGAGGAATGAGATGCGGTGGTTGTGGTATGCAAGAAGACATCGCTTATTGCGGGCGATGGCGGTTTGGATGATCATGAGTGCGGGTGGGGGTGTTTGTTCCTCGGCAGTGGCGAGGACGTGTGCCACAGCGGCTTTTTCGAGATCGCGCTGCTCGCGGATGATGGAGCGGACCAGGGAGTCGTTGTATTTGAGGAGGGTATCTGTCTGGGTGGATCGGCGGGACTCCATGACAAGCTGGGTGCCCAGTTCCCCGTATTGACGCGCATCGCTCATGGCGGTAATTAACACGCGTTGTTTGGCTGTGGACCGAATAAGCAACTCAGTCAAATAAGCATCTCCTTCTCCCACCGCAGCTACACGGTTTATTCCCGACGATATTCTACAATGAGCTTGGTCTTGGACGGCCTTATTCTCTTGACGGGCTGGGCGCATGTCCTGCTTGCACCTTACACCAAAGTCGAAGAAAGCTTCAATCTGCACGCCGTGCATGACGTTCTCATGTACGGGGTAGCACCCTCAAGTCTCCCGAACGTTCGTTCGTTCTCAAACCCTTTCTTTCTTTGACTGAGGAATGCGTTAGTAGTACGACCACTTGGTCTTTTCGGGAGCCGTTCCCCGCACATTTATTGGGAGTGTTCTCCTTGCATGGATATCCACGCCTGCCATTTATTTGGCGAACTACTTCGACCTTGTCTCCTCAAAATTCGAAATCCAGGTCATTGGTAAGCCCTTCATATTCTTTCAACCAATCTGGTCTGACCTTGGCGCAGTGCGCCTCGTACTCGCTACAATCAACGCTATCGGGCTCTGCTTCATCCGACATGCCGTGTCACGGCGCTTTGGACGGCCCACGGGTCTCTACTATACCCTACTAACCTGCTCGCAGTTCCACGTCCCTTTCTGGATGGGGAGGACGCTGCCCAACATGTTCGCTCTGCTGCCAGGTGAGTTTCTACAGCCAAGTTTTCTCTACTTGGCTGAGAAAGAAGTATAGTAAACCTATCAACCTACTTACTGATTGACCGAGCCCCAAACTCCCTCAAGCCTTCACCAAGAAGCGTCAGTGTCTCGATCGCCCTCCTAGCGTTTGCGGGGGTCGTGTTTCGTGCCGAGCTAGCCGCGCTCCTCGCAGCTTTTGCCTTGCAGTCAATCTACTTGGGCCAGGCATCCTTTTGGCGCGTCTGTACCGTCGGCGCTCTCTCGACTCTCGCATCAATCGGTATGCCACTCCCCGTTCCCTGTTTCCCAAGCTAACTCGGCGCAGCCCTTACGGTGTCAGTAGACTCGTACTTCTGGGGCCAACCGTATCTTTGGCCAGAGTGGCAGAGCATCTACTTCAATGTAGTCGAAGGAAAGAGCGCCGACTGGGGTGTACGCTCTCGCGCCGCTTCTTCAGCTTCCCACTAACTGGCCCACAGACATCCCCAGCGCACGCCTACCTAACCGCTCACCTCCCCAAGCTCCTCCTCTCCGCCCTGCCCCTCTCCGTCTTCGCCGCCTTTTCCTCCGCGCCCAGGCGCCTGCTCCCGCTCCTCTTCCCCGGGCTCGCCCTCGTGGGCGCAATGAGCGCCCTCGGACACAAGGAGTGGCGCTTTGTCGTCTACGTCGTCCCCACGTGGAACGTCATCGCCGCGCGGGGCCTCAGCACCATGTATGTGCCTCTGTCCCCATGCTTCACCCTTCCCTAACGCGCCGCAGGCTCTCCCAGCGCAAATCCTCCCTCATCGGGCGCCTCCTCTTCCTCGCGGCATGCGGCGCGCTCCTCGCCAACCTCGCCGCCACCGCGCTCCTCACCGCTGCCGCGACCCGAAACTACCCCGGCGGCGCCGCGATGGCGATCCTCAACGCGCGCACAGGTCCCAGCCCCGTGCGCGCGCACATCAGCAACCTCGCGCTGCAGAGCGGCGCATCGCTCTTCACGCTCGTGCACGCGCCGCCGCACCCGCCCTTCCTCGCGCCCAACGCATCTGCCTCGGAGTGGGTGTATGACCGCACGGACGCGCCAGCGTCGTTTGCGGCCTTCACGCACGTCGTCGGCGAGTCGCGCGGGGCACCGCCCGCGGCAGGGGGCTTTGGCAGCTTCCTGAAGAAGAAGGACGTGGGGTGGTCGGAGGTGGGGAGCGTATGGGCGTTTGAGCGCTGGGCGGTCGATCTGCGGGGGAAGGAGGGAGCGGGGGTGCTGGAGCGCGCGAGGGGGGCACTGCGCTTGGAAGAGCGGGAACGCCTGTGGGTTCTCGAGCGGACGGGGACGTAAACGTGGGCAGGAGGGGTGCAAGAATCGTTCAGGAGTATTTAATGTACATCTTTGTAACTGCTATGTTCTGTGCAACACCAGGAATCAGCCCCCACGACATGCACACCCACCCCACGCACTCGCAGCAAAATAAGATACGCGCCAGCGCGTATCTCCACTCCGGTTACAGTAAACAGCTCTCCTCTTACAGCAAGAAAACACTTCCACGCCACGGACACAGAAAACCCTCTATTTACAGCGGGCCTCGACAGCCTCACGAGCCCGTCCCGACGCTCTGCAGCACGAACGGATTGTCTGGGCATGTGATCTCGTCGAAGATGAGCACTGGTGGGAGCGGTGAGCAAAAGTACAGTAGACGAAGGAGTAAGAGGAGGATGGGGGGACCACAAAAGCGAGTGTAGATAGATACAGACGATGAACGGAGGGGCATTGGAAGGGGGTGAGGGAGGAGGATAGACGAAGGAAGGGCAGGGAGGAGGCGAAATGAAAGTAGGCGCCGCAACGGGAAACGACAAGACGAGTGAGGGGAGAAGCTGAGAAGGCGAAATGTGAAAGGGGGAGAAGGCAGATGGAGAGAGCAAGACGTGAAAAACGAGAAGAAGGGGTTCAAACAAAGAACGCATAATGCACCCTTGAGGTCCCCCTTCCCCGGCGGGTCCCCGTTGTCCAAGTGGAAGAACGACGGGTCGATCGGGTCCGCGGTCGGTTCGTCGGACGGGTCGTGGTATTCCTGTCGAAGATGTTAGCGTCTGGGGAGACAGACGTATAGCATTTAGTAGAGATGGGTAGTAGATGGGAAGGGGAGAAAACTAGGGAACCGGTAGAGAAGAAAGCAGGTAGGGAGCGATTGAAGATGGCCGCGACTGCGTGCCGCGTTTCTATTATATCTGTGAAAGGCGGAGACACCAGAGAGGAACGGGCTAGCAATGCACAAAGCCACTCTGCGTGGAATGGGCGCAAGCACCAGTTCCTCCCCAGAGGCGCGGAGCATGATTCCGTTCCCAGGCCGACGGAGTGGATGCGAAGCCGACGTCCAATACAATCACGTGCAAGAAGCCCTCGAGACGGAATCGCACTGGCGCAAATGCATGCGGTCCTCAGCAGCGCATTGCAACATCCCAGATCCACACGTCATCAGCCGCACCGTCTAGCTCCAGAGATGAAAGCGCGGGGAAAGAAATAGGAACAAGCAGAAGTGGCGTCGAGCGCATGGCAGAACGTGCGGAAGGCCCAGACGATGCTAGGAGAACGACGGGAAGCTCGTTCTCGTCCAAGGACAGAAAGACGTTGTCGTCCGAGGCAAGAAGCTCGTTCTTGTCCGGGTAAGAAAACGTAGGAAAGAAGAAATGTCGCAAGGACACAAAACACGCGGAAGGGCGGTGAGAAAGACTAAAGGAACGCAAACACACCTGCAGATATGGATGCGCGAGTGCGTCGCCGACCTCGATACGGCGCTTCGGGGAGAAGGTGAGGCACTTTTCTACGAGGTCGAGGGCCTGGGGGTCAGCGAGTGAGTTGGGTAAGAAGAGGACGAGGAATGGGAAGACGGGCAGGGTGGGCCAGGAATAACAATGACAGAAGGTGGTAGATGAATGGAGGGAGGAGGAGGGACGGAAGGCGGCAAGCGCCCGCGAGAAGGCTACGGCGCGATAACATGGATCACTGGATTCGGCGCCAGGCTCCATTGGTGCGCCACAGGCGGAGGCAGTCTACTGGCTCGTTGATGCTCGCGCCCGCCGCTTCTCCCACCCACCACATCCATGGCTCGCCGCAGGCGCAGGCGGTCGCGACCCGCCGCTTCCCCCAGCCACCTTCCCAGCCATCTTCCCCTCGTGATGGAGAGGAAGCCAATGCCGATCGCGGAAATCGGCGGCACCGGAGTCCCGCTGGGACTCCACCTCGCGCACCCCGCCACAATCGCTGCCCATCGGGGACATGTTTGCCGTCCTCAATCCATTCATCTATGCAACGAGGACGCGAAGAGGGAGCGCCCTTTCTCGTAGAGTGCAGAAGAACAAGAAAGAAGGAGGGGAGTGTCAAAGAAACGCAAGGCGGAAGAGGGACAGGGACGCACATCAGGATTGGCCTCGGGGAAGAGGGCGGCGAAGGGGCGCTTCTGGCGGAAGGGGAGAGCGCGGAGGTATTCGCGGCTGGGGAAGAGTTAGAGTGCGGTAGATAAGAGCAGGGTAGGTAAATGGACCAAAGGTGAACGGTGAATGAGAGCGGCACGCAGAAAATTAAGGTTGCGGGAAGGGGGGATAGAGGAGACGCAGAATGGGAGAGTAGGGAGGAAGGAGAAGCGGCTGGAGCGGGATAGGAAGTTGGAGGCGCGTCGTGATAAAAGCACGCGGATATGATGGAACCGCCCATCAAGAACGCCACGGGCGCCACGACGAACAACAGAACGCGATGGCGGCCAACGCGCCAAAGAAGAAAACACATAACGCCGAGATTAAATGAGACACCTACCTGCGCGGGGACGAGATCTCGTCAAAGTCGTCGATGGACGGCGTGCCGAGGATGTTGAGGATGATGTTCAGCTGGCTAACATCTGAAAACGCGGGTTAGCGACTGTGCGGACGAAGTAGAGGCAAGGGAAAGGGAAGAAGTGTAGAGATCGCATGGATCATTGGCCTGCGGCGCCCGAGGATAGCTCGCCACAGATGCAAGCATTGTACCGGATCGCCGGGGGCTCGCAAGGAAGGCAGCCACTCGCCGTGAGCTCGGAACTCGGGGCGCCAACCGCTTCGCGGACTACACTTTAGACTCACAATCTCTGCCCGGGAACAACGGCTTTCCGCTGAGCATTTCTGCGAGAACACATCCGACGGACCACATGTCGATTGCGCGCGTGTGTCCTTTGAAGGTGTGCATTAATTCTGGGGCGCGGTACCATCTGGGTGGAGCGTGGGCAACACCAAATGGAATTAAGGAAAGGCGGAGACCCACCGCGTGGCGGCGGTTTTGGTCACGACAGCGCTGCCGTCGTTTGCGACGTTGGGCGGGGGCCGGGCGGAGCGGCCGAAGCCAAAGCCGGATAGCTGGGGGGTGGTGAGTGCGGGTGCAGAGAGAGAAATGGAGATGGATGTGGGACCTTGAGATCGCAGTTGGCGTTGACGAGGAGGTTTGCGGGCCGGAGGTTGCGGTGGAGGACGTCGGCACTGTGGACGGCCTTGAGGGCGCGGAGGGTCTGGTATCAGTGAGTACTAGGATATTTACTCGATGAGGCTGCACACCTGGTAAATGAAATACTGGCAGTGATCGTCGGAGAGCTTCTGAGTGCGGATGACGCGGTGGAGGTCGGTCTCCATGAGCTCCTGGACGAGATATACCTCGGAGAAGTCATTTATAGAGGGCGGGCGGATGATGTCGAGGATTTCGATGATGTTCTCGTGGTGGAAGTGGCGGAGGAGCTTGATCTCGCGGAGGATGCGCCGACAAAACATGGAGTGGTCAAAGGGGGTGAGGCGCTTGATAGCGACTTTACAGGCGGTGGTGACGTGAACAGCAGAGCACACGACGCCGTAATCACCCTCGCCGATGACATCGAGCACAGAGTAGGACGACCCGACGACGAAGCCTTGCATACGAGAGTCCATAGAGAGTAAGAACTCAGAATTCACTGTGTGCGGGCGAGCCTAAATAAGAACCCTTCAAAAGTTGTGATACAGCAGTGTGGCGGTGTGTTTCACCTGTCATCCACTTGTCACATTCTCCGCCGCTTACCTCCACTTCAAGCGCTTGTCCTCCACCTTACTTATTGCATACACACATACTCTCGCCATCCCCACTGCTGGAACAACGCAAACAACAGAAACACGCTGCATCTTCGCACAACGTTTTGCGTCAGGATGAGCATGCAGATATCAGGTCATTCTTTCCCGGTCCCAAACGTCCTACGTTAACACAATTTTTGGCAGGAATCTCTACGACTGTACTCGGGACACAAAATACCAAACATCTCTATGTGCATGTCTCTGTGGACGGCAAAACAATCAGGAAGTAAGCTTTCGAGAAGAAAGCTCCGCTTGGGCCATGTATTATCGAGTTTGAACATTTTTTGTAAGTGATGGTCAAGGCGCAACTGATTTCGCTGAACCGTTCGAACCGGTAGCTCTGTGGAAGCTGTACTGAGTGCGGAACTGGTCAAGCGTCGCATTGGTCGAAAGCCCACGGTTATGAGTGCAATTACACTCACCGTTCAAGATGCTGAAAAGATTCTCGTTGATCGCAATGTGTCGGAGCTCATAGGTATGCGGTTGTGTTTGAGGCTCTTTCTCGGCATCCTAACCGCATCCGTAGATCATCCTTTGTCCAATGGGGCGGTGGAATTCCGTCTTAGCTTCAGCATGGTTTGTATCGCCATAATGTATTTTCCTTTCCCCTCTCTGACTAACGCTGGAAGAAACCAAACGCAGGGCAAGACATAATTCTCACAGCTGGCACGGTGGCTAACGACTTGACGAGTGTGTTGGAACATTTGGGGAGCAGCTATCAATTGGTTGAATCTCTCTTTGGGTTTGCTTATGCAGCCAGCGAGGTGAGCCAGTTCTAAGCGTTGAGAACGGAAATGTCATCTGTGCGCTACAGCTCCATCCCATCGCCAAAGCCGTCCTTGCTAGTGTCGACCAAGTCAATAAGGTACGGTTTTCATCCATAATTTGAATAAACCACATCACTGACGTTGCAGATCCTTCACGTGGAAGACAAGTGTGTTAAAGATATACGGGATCTTGTCGCCGATATGGCTCATTCATTAAATTTCATAACAGATGTCAAGCAGTTTGCCAAATTAGACCAATTGAAGCGAGCACTTGAAGAGGTGGATCATCTCATGCGGAATACTGCCAACTTTATATCACGATACAGCTCTCGGTCTCCCGGCTGTACGTTTGATGTGCAGTATTTCATTGCAAAATTCTAATCCTGAAATATAGCGAGAATCATCTTGTTGACTTTTAGTGCAACAACAAGAGATGAACTCGATGAGCTCACGCGGAATTTCCGCTCCTTCAAGGAAAGATTTGACAGATGTCTTGCTGTGCAATCCGGCCTCGTACTTGCGGACCTCCAGGCGCAGGTTGAATCACTTTCCGATCAAGCAAGTAAGCAGATGGTAATTTGTGCTGTAAAGGTATTGAAGGATTCCTAGCTCTACAACAGAACAACACGGTCCTGCAAATACTCAAGCTTCAACACGGAAAGAGTAAGTGTGGCCACGAAAAATGTATGGAGGACACCCGTGTCGACATCTTGAACATTATTGATGAATGGATTGACGATGTGGATTCACCAAATCTCTTTTGGCTTCGCGGTCATCCGGGAACTGGAAAATCGACAATTGCGACTACTGTCAGGGACCGCTTACAGCATGCGGGGCGCTTAGGATCTAGTTTCTTCTTCAGACGGGAAGATTTTACGTTACAGACACCTGAGGCTCTCTGGTGCTCGGTTGCCTATGATCTGGCGCAGCAGTACCCGTCTATCCGCCGCGTGGTAGTGGACCAATTAAAACTTCACAATATTGATCCAGATGGGTCCGACCATGATCTTATTCTCAATCAGCTCATTGTAGTTCTGCTGGGTGTTCCTCTCCATATAGATCCCAAAAAACTGCCCGTGGTGGTCATTGATGCTCTGGATGAATGCGGTGGTGGCCGAGAACAGGCCAGATCATACCAGAAAAAGCTTCTGTTAGCCCTCACCAAATGGCAGTTACTTTTGACAAGGGTCAAAATTTTTGTAACTAGCCGTGATGAGGGTGATATTGGACTTGTGCTGGGGAAGGAGGGACTTTCATCTAGGATTCTCGATGTTGGCCTCAATGTCTCCGAAGCCACCTCACGGGATATCGAGAAGTATTTCAAGCACAACTTTGATGAAATTTGTCAAAGCCTGGAGATCAAGGATCCTTGGCCTACAGAGTCACAATTACAATTGCTGACACACACTGCTGCTGGGCTATTCATCTGGGCTAGCACTGTCATAAAATTGGTTGAAGGTGGCCCACCCAAAATGGAATTGGATCAGATCCTGAAAATGATTACGATTGGGGAAAGCAGTACTGACCATTTGGCCCAGCTTTATGAGGACATTTTGACATCCAAATTCTCCAAACCCACCCTAATCAGTCTCTTCATTGAGGTGGCAGGCACTGTGATCGTAGCACGGACTCCGCTCTCCCTGGAAGATTTGCTTAAGCTACTCCCAGCACTAGATCCGGACAATGTCAAGTGGGTATGTAGCCAGCTGAAGTCTGTTCTCAAGATCCAAGGAGGATTGCGATTCCTGCACCAATCATTTGTGGACTTTTTGGTAGCCATTTCTGCCAATTTCAAATTTCACTGCTCCAGGCAACACCATGAACAAAGACTTGCATCTGCTTGCTTTTCTACCATGGAACGGACATTGCACTTCAACATGGGGAATATTCAAACATCATACCTTCGAAATGATGATATTCCTGATCTCCTCCACAGTATTCCCGTTCATCTAAAATATAGCAGTCAGTTCTGGGGAGCTCACCTCAAGAACTGCGTACCCGAGGCATTGATGGGGAGTAAAGTTGGTGAATTCATGAAGTTCCAATTGTTGTATTGGCTGGAGGTGATGAGCATCGGACAGATGGTCGGAAAGGCCGCTGAGTCTTTAGAATTGTTGATAGCATGGAGTGCGGTGCGTAGACATTGTTTGGTTATAGTTACTAAACCTAATTGAATCAAAAGGATAATTGTGACAGCGAGTTGAGAAAGAGAGCAAATGATGCATTGTCATTTGTTCGCTCATTCGGAACTCCAATTTCAATGGCTGTGCCCCATATTTACTTGTCGGCATTGGTGTTGGCACCTGAAAATTCCATTACACGTGAAACATACTTGCAACAGGTGCCTGGAGTGGTTAAATTGAACACTGGGGGTGATCTTACATGGCCTTCACTTCAAGGAGTGCTCCGTGGCCACAATGATTGGGTGATGTCTATTGCATTCTCTCCTGATGGTAGGCAGATTGTCTCAGGCTCCACCGACAGGACAGTTCGCATCTGGGATGCAGAAAGCCAGCAGCAGATTGGAGAGCCATTTATTGGTCACAATGGTTATGTGCTGTCTGTTGCATTCTCAGCCAATGGCAGACAGATTGTCTCGGGCTCTGAGGACAAGACAGTTTGGATTTGGGATGCAGAAAGCCAGCAGCAGATTGGACGACCTCTCACTGGCCATGATGGTTTAGTGAGGTCTGTCGCATTCTCACCCGACAGCAGGCAGATTGTCTCAGGCTCCAACGACAAGACAGTTTGCATCTGGGATGCAAAAAGCCAGCAGCAGATCGGACAGCCACTTATTGGCCATGATGGTTGGGTGCTATCTGTTGCATTCTTGCCTGAAAGCAGGCATATTGTCTCGGGCTCTGCCGACAGCACAGTTCGCATCTGGGATGCGGAAAGCCAGCAGCAGATTGGAGAGCCTCTCATTGGTCACAATGGTTATGTGCTGTCTGTTGCATTCTCATCTGATGGCAGGCAGATTGTCTCGGGTTCCAGCGACAAGACAGCTCGGATCTGGGATGCAGAAAGCCAGCAGCAGATTGGAGAGCCTCTCATTGGCCATGGTGATTCGGGGACATCTGTTGCATTCTCGCCCGATGGCAGGCAGGTTATCTCCAGCTCCAAAGACTACACACTCAACATGTGGGACATGTCTCAACATTACACCATGGGTATGTATCCTCCCCTCTTCATTATATTCCACCAATTCCATCCTCAACTTGTAGACCACACACCTTCCAATCTTCCCATCACCATTCTTCAACCTGAAACCAACTGCCTTTCACCTGCACTCACCCTCCAACCAGATGGATGGCTGGTTGGCCCAAATGCAGAGCTTCTACTCTGGATTCCTAATCAACTGATATCTAGGTTACCTCGAAAATTCCTCCTCGGCATTTGCGGTGGACCACCTTTGATCATATTTGAAACAAAGACTTTCCATCATGGGGAACAGTGGACCAGATGTAAGACGGGATAAGCCCAGAGAAGGTCAATCACGGTGTATGGGTGACATAATGTTGATGGGCAATTACTTCAACTCCGACGTATGGTAGTCCAAGTGTACTTTTATAATGGTCCAAATGCACTTTTAACAATCCGCTGCATATTATGGTGTTTGCATGTTTTTCGCTACGTATATCCAAGAACGAGGACTTTCCGCTCCTTACATAAGAAGTTGCCTGAATGTATGTGTCGGAAAAAGTCGGATTCTCCGCGACATAATCCGGAGAGATGTTGGTACATACATATATACAGTCTTTAACAATTCAGTCCCAGGGATGCAAAGTTTAGGAGATGCACGAGACTGCTGCGAGACCAGCAAGGACGAGCGCCCAGGAGGGGCCATGGAACGCAGCACTAGCGGGTTTTGACGGGGACGGCTGGGGCGAAGTCGACGGGGTGGTGCTGGGCTGCGCAGGCGGCGACGAGGACGGGAGGGGAGGCGGAGCGCTGGACGGGACTGCTGTAGATTGGCTTAGCGACGAGGTTCCAATTGAAGACCCGGCGGCCGAGAGCGTGTCCTGATAGTCCAGCAAAGCATTTTGACATGTCTGGGACGCTTGCATGTACACGGGGAACGCGGTCGACGCCCACGAGAGGAGTTCTGCGTCCGTAATGCTTGTGTCCACTCGCGAGGTGACATTTTCGTATGTCTTCAAGGCCGCCTGGGTCGCCGTGTTGAGGTCCGTGCCGCACTTCTGGCTGTAGTTGCGGTATGCGACGATGACGGCGGTTTGGGTGGACGTCAGCGAGGGCTGCGATAGGGAGACGGTCAGGCTGGGCGCGCGGATCAGCGCTAGGTTGGCGATGCGGATTCAGCTCTCACGAAGGATCATCGCGAATGGGAAGGGCAGCGTCTGTACATGACGCCGGTGTGCTTGAGATGAGGCAGAGTGCGATGATAGCAGGGAGGTTCATGAAGAAAGCGGCGAGGTAGAATGGTGTTTGAGAAACTTGAAAGGACGTTATTAAGTGGTGCCATGGCGTTAAGAAGAATCCAACTATGTGGAGGTCCCCTTGACGCCACCGGGGTGTTTACATAGCGCTGGAGTCGACGTTGTAACCTGGAGACAAACCGAGAGACCATATCATCATCAGGCGGACATATCAGCCGCGCACTATCGTCAAGGGTTCGGAGTCCGAGACTTGGCTACAATATGAGGCGGTGACCCGAGCGGGCAATATTAGCGGGCAAGGCGGCAAAGGTGTTAAGTGGTGGGATACATAGGATTTAACACCAGTTCAAGCCTCCGCGCATCGCTCTGGGGCTCTCGCTGTGGCAAACGTGAAAATTTAGGGAATTGTCGCCGTAGATGGGAAATGAAACGACAAGAGCTCCTTCGGTGGGTGTGCTGGGTCTTTGCTAGATGAAGAATGCCTGTGCTCGTTGTTGGGCGCCGGTTCTGAGTCATCGGCAGATGTGGCCCGAGGATATTCAAGAGACGTGTCTGGTACGAAAACATCGAGGGCAGCGAGCTGACTCATTGCGCAGGACCAATGTTGATCAATATCGATCGATCAATTCGACACCGTGACTCTCGTCTCTCTTGACAAACTTCCTCTCTCGTTCCTCTTTCTGAACGCCTGACTTCCTTCTGACGCCACGAACACGATATTCTATTCCCCTTCTCAATGCGGAAGCTGGGTTTGTGGCTTCTCAATTTATTGGCACGAGACGACCAAACCGACCCCGCCCAGCGGTCAGGCTGTTACTGCCTTGAATCAAGCATCATGTCGACAGTCTCCTGGCTGAGTTGAACTTGGGCTTCCTCTAAATTTATTGGAGATTTGGATCCATGGTTACACTTGGTTACACACACATCTAGTGTCTGTCTTTGTATCTCCGTAAAGTGGACAGTGGGCACCTCGGGCTACAGAAACATGTACGTCTAGACCCATGCGCATACGGCTTCAGGCGCGCGTTGTTCGACAGGTTGCCAAGTCAATGAGCTTCGCCCCGACCTCAGAACTTTGTGGTTTCCTCCCCAGATTAGACTTGGATCGCGAAAGCGGAGCGCCGATGTATACTGCGGCGAACATGACGGAATCCACTGCATATTCTTTGCGGGGTATAAATGGACTCTTCATCTCGCTGCGAAATTTGTACACCTGGTTGTGTCCCACCTGTCTTCCCCTACGCCTTGAACACGCTGGTCGTGTTCTGACAGCTCTTTCCCCTTCCACTGTGCGTTCAGTGACTCTACGCCGAACGAACATAATTAATGTGCATCAACAGTTATATTCCGACAAGTATTATGCTCAGCAATGGCGGCAGGCTGTCTATCCTTACGGTAGCCGTCCTCACAATGGCTAGTCGGGTCTCTGCCGTCCCAACTCGCCGCGACGGTCCAGCATTGACGCCGCATACGATTCAAGACCTCACTACTGGCGCTATCGACCTATTTCTGGCATCTAAAAACGCGGATCAACAAGCGTTCAATGTCAAAGGACCTTGGTCCACAATTGATTTTTCGGGAGCAACCGGCCATCTTCTGAGTCCAGGTCAGATTAACAACGACATATTCACCAGTTGTGATACACAAAAGGACCGAACAACCAACAAGACCTCGAGCTTCAGTGGAGGCTACAAGGATTTCGTTCAAGATGTAAGCATCAAATTATTCATCACGTTCGCCCAAATGTCTCATTTCGTTCTGTACTGTTCTGTAGCTGGCAAAGGCGATTCCACCGAAACCACTCAGTAAGCAGATCAATGATACCAGCAGCAACGTAACAAGCACTTGCTACAAGGATACGTTCCCAAAGGCCAGGAACGAAGCACTCTCGGCATACAACAATGTATCGACGGTGCCAACTACGAATGTATCTGATTCCAACTTCTTATCGTGGGCCTCGACGGGATTCCCGGATTACATGAATGCTTACACGGCCTGTCAAAACGCTATGGTAGACTATTACACCGCCGTCGACACAAATAATGGCGACGACGCGGGAGTGTATACCGCCGCCCGGGTTCATGTTCAGCCATTGGTCGATGATGCCACTTCGTGAGATCCTTTCAGCATCATCCCTCCAACTGTCTCAACATTTAAATTCAGGGCACCCGGTATCAACATGCCCATTCAAGCTGCGTCAACGACCGGCTCGACGGAGGGCTCTTTTGTCCCTTACTACGACATCCCGGCGCTCAACAGTACGCTGATTGCATGGCAGTCCGGCAGCGGTCTCTCGAAGTTCACCTTTAGCAGCTCGACGTTCAATTCATCGTCGAGTGCCAGCACAAAGTTCGGCGGGGCCCACTTGGGCATCAGTTACGAGGGCATCACGGCGAGCGCAAATGCGCAGCACTCCGAGGCCAAGAGTTCGGCAGACGTGAGTGCGCTCAGCTTCAACCTGACTTTTGAGGGCCTCGCGCTCCTTGGGATCGAGCAGGGGATCTGGTTCGATGGATATCGCGTAGCGCGAGCTGCGGAGAAACCCGATTCAGAGCATGGACCTGCGAAAGCGATATTCAGCAACGAGACGTACTTTGGTTCGGCCGACAAACCGGGTCCGCTGGCTGTATACAACGCGCAGGCCCTCGTCGGGTTCAAACCCTCCTGGTCTATTCAGCTGGTCGACAGCCATACCAGCAGCAGCAGCTCCTCGACCTCGGCAGGGATGGGCATTTCGATTCTGGGTCTCCTCGATATTGGTGGATATGGTGGGAGCACGCAGAACAATACGCACTATGACAATGCCACCAACACCGTCACCATAAACGACGACTCGAACAACGCGTACATCATCGGTTATGTTCAGAATGGCTACTTTAACTCCTCGTGATTGTACAATGTAGAAGCGTAGATACGAACTGAGTATCCGGTTATTCGAAAACGAATGGGGGAGGCTGGAGCTAGTTCAAGTCGCCGTTGGTAGAACAAGAACGCCACCTTATTTAAATGACTTTGTGGTGAATTCCCGTGTCGCTGCTGAAGCCGAATTGAACATGCCGCCGACTCAGCCTAGGGCTGTTCGCCGTGCCCGTCTCGATGGTTCTACGGGTCCCGTGCGACGGGTAGCCGTCCCGTTCCGTCGAGGGTTTACAAATATGTTCTACGGGACGGCAACGGGACGGTTCTTTGGGATGACGACCGGATACAACGGCCGTCGACGGACAGAAACGGTAGCGCATAGATAAGATATGCCATCAAGCCGAACACGCCCGAGTCCATCAGGACCCCTGACAATCCCACCGAGGCTAGGTCCAAAATTTTGGATCCTTCGATTTTTGTCCGCACAAATTTTCGTTGCTTTTGGCAAGTTTTTGTCCGGAGAGCGCCTGGCCTTTGCTGACATAATCATTCCTAAATGGTAGTGGATGTTGGACTTGAACAAAGGTTATTGACCGGTTCAAGTGAAGCTATTCTTGAGAACAAAGGCTTAGATATAAATGTCCAGAGAGAGCACAGTTTATTGAAACACCCCCCATAAATATTGTTCGGAAAACAGAGCGATATATATATTCCCTTTGCCATCACTGAGGTGGCGGCGGCGGCGCATCAGTGATATCCTTGGGAGGTGGATCCTCCTTAGTCCAAGCGAGATTATCCATAGAAGCAAGTGCGTTGAACACCATGGTATCTGTTATGTTGGGCTGTCCGGGTCACCTCAGTGATAGGACTCAATGAGAGGGTCGGGGTGCTTACCATTTCTTCGAGAGCCTTTTTGAATTTGGCTTCTCGATTCTCCTTCTTCTTTTGTTCGCCTGCCTCAGGAGGGATAGTCTTGTCCTTTACCAGGCCATCAACGAGTGCGTCGAAATCCAATGTCGCCTGCAGTGCAACGAGGATGGCGTTGTAGCCATCAAGGCGCATTTGATTTTCCTTGACCGCGAACCGAGCAATGCACAGGTCTCGAATGTCCCTGCCGAAAACGTTACTGATCTGAAGGTGATATTGGGATGCACATATAACTCACTTTTGCAGCATATCCCTGCGCTTAGACCCCTCGATGGCCTCGTAAATGAGCAACCCAGCTTCGAGAATGGCTGTGACGGCCAACAGAATTTTGGTGCCTTTACTGACGCGACCGATGTTTTCAGCAATTTTGTTTGCCTTGGATGTCTCAGCAGCAATATCAACTACTTCGATCATCGTTGCGTTTCTGCGGGAGGCTGTGATGATCTCCCCGGAAGCTTTGATAAGCTCGATAGCAACCTTCGCCCCTAAGCGCGGCCACCAGCCTTCAACTTGCAAGTCAGAGAAATAATGGCCAAATACCTCCTTCAGATGCTTTGACCAGGGCAGCAGATACAGTCGTGCACGCCGCGCTATATTGAATGCTCAAGGTTGCAATGGCGCTAAGTCCCACTAAATATAGCGAAAATGTCAATGATGTGACTTGGGGACAAATATCAAGAGACTCGCCGATGGAGCCTGTGAGGCTCACGAATGTGGCGACTTTGTGAACGATGGCGAGGGCCTTATCGTGCTCGTCAAACTTTTGCTGGAGTGACAGGTACTTCTCAAGGTCTGACTTGGAAAGCTTCTCTTTGATCGAGTCCGCCATGGTCGGTTTCTTCTCGCGCTGGAGACCTTCCTCGAGCATGTCGTAAATCTTCTTGTTCATTTTAAGTTGTGCATCTTTGGTCTCCTTGACCCGACTTTTCAGATCGCCGACGTTGGTCGCCAGTCCGTGGACTCTGTGCGCACGATTGGGGTTGTCTAGAGCGGGAAGCAAGTTGAGATTGAACTTCACCGATCAAACCCGTGCCAGCTTACCTGGATAAAATACCGACATTGGAAGGCAAGTTGAGAAAGAAGTGGGGTGATCGGTGTAGTAGGTTGGAGAGGCTACAATAGTCCTTCGGTTTATGCTGCTTTAATACCGCTGTTGTCACCGATAAGGCAAAGTCTAAGGGGAGCCGTTGGCGTCTATGTTGCGGGAATCCCCCTGGGCCCTGTCCAAGGCACCGATGTGTTGCTTGAGTCGGACCTCTCGAAGCGCCGAACGTCGGCCCAGGAGAACGCTCGGCGCTGGAGGTTGATGCAAAGTACAAGTCGAGAGCGTCCATATTGAAGTTGCCTCATCACCCCTGGCTAGTGTTGCCGCGGCTCGGCTACGGCTGGCTCAGCTCGGCTTTGATGGCTTCGGAAGCCATCACCGATTAAGCCGAGCCAAGTCATTTATAAACGGTTAGTTCTCACGGCTTTCGGCTTAGATTCGGCTCAGCCGTGACTCCCAGTGGCCTCCCGGTATTTTTCTTGTTACACCTCTCGCCGCTACGCTACCCATCCAGCACGTCCCAGAACATGCCTCAAGGTGCCTGAAGTCCTGAACTTCCAAGTGCAGCATGTAGCTGCCTCATCTGCTGCGCCATCACCACCATCGAGGGAGTCACCGGCCTCAAAAAGGTTACAGGATCACACTGTTGCCATGAGATTTGGGCCGAGAATTGTTGTATGTGGCACTTTAGGAGGAGGTATGATCCAGGGGAGTGACAGGTAGCATGTAGAGTAGCGAGGAGAGGAGAGGTAAGCAGCGACCAACAATAGTGGGGAGCCGCCTGGAGCCGCGGCTGAGCCGAAGTCAAAGCCGGCTCCAGCCGAAGCCGAGCCACTTATAGCCGCATGGGAAACGGCTGGCCAGGCTTGGCTTAATTGCGGCTCGGCTTGATCGGCTAGCCGAGCTGCGCCAAGCCGCGGCAACACTAGTCTCACCCTTGTGCTGATGATCAAGTCGGGCTTCACGAAACGCCGTGCGTGCCTTGTTGAAGTTGCCTCATCACCCCTGGCCAAGGTACCTCCGGCGTCGCGGCACACTATGCCGCCGGGGAAATCTGACGTTCAACATTCAACAGTCACAACCGTGGCGCCACCGGGCTGTACCTGGCCCGAAACTCGGTGACATCTCTTCGCCGGACCCTTGCCGGTCGTCGTTCTCGTTGTAGTTTTTCCAAGTCCAAGCTCTTGAATTATGGCTCTCAAGCTGCCTACTTAAAGGGTTCACTGTGATCATGGTGCTGGCAACAAATAATTCAAGCATGTCCTTTCCTACTCTCGTAGCTCCTAATATCTTCCAACCTCTGATCGACCTCGTGGGCGGTGGCCTCTACCCAGGTGCGAACGAACAATGTACTAACTCACATGTTATTAACATCCGCTCAGATACTCCCAAGAGACAGGCTCGTACCGTAACATTAGCCTCAAATGTGGACTCCCTGGGTAAACAGCTGGGCCCTCTTGTCAGCAAGACACTCGAATTGAACCTGAATATCTATGAGCTCGCACTGAAGGCGCTTAGCGAGCAGGACCGACAGGAACTTACTACCGAAATTGAGACTCTAAAAAGTTCGACTGGGCCGGATCTGGATTCTAGGCTGCTCTCTACTTCGCTAAAGTTGGGCACACTACTCCACCTTTGCACTGAAGATTCCAAATGTATGAGTTCCATCGATGATTTGGTTCATCACCTGAATTGTTCTTCCTCACAGGTATATTTGTTGACATCGCCATGCTCCTGCATCTAGCATCCACCTTTTGCGTCGCTAGTGTGTCTCAAATTGACACAGACGGTAGGCGTATCCTCACGATAGTAGCGATGTAATCTCACTATTTTAATAGATTTTATGCATACGATTCTCAGAAAGACGCCGTTACTGGGTCCTCAAGCTTACCTCATGAAGCGCCTCGCAACGGAAGTGTCTGGGGTGAGCCAACCTGTGGGCGACGCATTAATTTTCTGGAACGGTCTTTGCGACCGCGTAAGTGGAGATTGGTTGTGGGGAAAGGCATTATCGGATCATATGGATAGCTCAGACTACCGAAAGTGAGACCTTTTTCTGCTGTACGAGTCGATGAGCTGAAAATAACAGGGCAATTCGCGACCTCTACTTCGCTCGCTTTGTGACGAAATGGTTGATCCTGTCCCTGTCAAGAGGCCAGGAAATCCAAAATGAGATGGTGAATTATGTCGAACGTTGTATTTTGCTCAAGGATCTCGGAGTGGAAGGAGAAGCTGCCAACGCCAAAAGGGCTCAGTGGAGAGCAACCTTGGGACAGTGGGCAAGTATCCTTCAGACCCTATGAAGTCATTTGTCTAATAATGCTTTGACAGAATGTGCAACAGGATCCTCACATGGTCTTCCAGCTGTTAAGGGACCAGGATGCCGAGGCCAACGCATGGACTGACGAGGATCCGAACTTGATCGAATTGCTTGCCATGGCCAAGGTAAATAGCGTTAAAAGTCGTTGTGTGCACCATTTTCGCTGAACCGCGGCTGGGTTCAACAGGATCAGCTCAAAGGAGCAATCTGAGACGGACCGTCCGACGAGCCAACGACGAGCCAGGCTGAATTTCAACCTGAGATTTAAACAGTACAAATTTCAACCGAATTTATGAACTCGTCGTGAGAGATGTAGGGCTTAGGGTTAGGGTAAAGATTACCCGGCAATCATGATCTAGATGAGCTTCAATGCAGCTTGTCCACTTATATCCTCACGCGTTAGTTTGTGAATGGACGCGTCCGACGCGTCGGTGACGTTTGCTGCTACAAAATAGGCCCTCTCGCTCCCTATCAGCACTTCAGAGACTGGACTGTGATTGCCAAGAGATTGGACCTCGGTTGGACCATTTGTTCTGGAAGGCGTGATATGATGACAGTGCGGGCCAGTTTGAAGCCAGAGACGATCCGAAACTTGATTATGTTTAAACAGTGTCTTCGCCTCGCTCAGAATGTTTTCAAGAAGATCCTCGGAGATACTTAGAACCAAACCTTTTTCTCCCGCCTTACTCAGCAATTCTTTGACGCGTACATCGACACAATAACTTCTCCGGGCTACCATACGAGGTAGATATGCTTTATTTGACCTGGAATGATGGTACCCTCATCCCAAGGCAGCTAGCATCTGAATACAGCTAAACAAAATGAAAAACACGCCACGGTTCCGTCCCGTCACCCGTGACGGCCGTTCCGTCGCCCGCGTGGAGAATGGCCCAAAACTCGCGACGGCGCGGACGGTCATCCCCGTTCGACACCCGTCGAAACGACGGCCGTACCCGTCACGGGCACGGCGAACAGTCCTAACTCAGCCGAGTGTGATTGATGGTTACAGTTGGTGTGATTCGTCCGGCGTGACTCTTCTGAATCTCTTCTCGCAGATTCGACGCTCGAAATGAAACTGACCGACCGAGGTCGGGATATCATATCGGAAATATGTGCGCAGGTGTTTGAAGGTGCGCACATGAACCAGCTACGTCTGCAAAACTGAGTATAACTGTATAAGTATATCCGATTGGTCTGCACAGATAATCCGAGAGACAGGGTAGTCCTCTGGCCGTGGCACGGAAAGCACCGGAAGAATCCACAGCCCCATATTTTCCCTGGCCCTCCCGCTCAAATCCTCCTGGATCTGGCCCCGATGCACTCTGAGTTGGCGATTGCGACACGTCCCTACATCTGGCGCGAGGTCCTTGTCGCTTGGAGATCCGACGATGAGGCGGACGAGAGCCTGAGTCGTTTAGAGCGAGCTCACAAGCCCCATATCGCCCGCTTCGTCCGCGCAATTTTCGTGTCAGTCAGGGACTCGGATGAATCGGAAGACTCTCTCCGCCCCATCGTAACCGCGATCCCACTGTTCGTATCCCTGCGCGGCGTATGTGTAGGCGTCTTCCAGAACGATTATAGTCTGCCGATGTATGAAAACCTCGCCAATGTCATACGGGAGCACCCCAGGATCGACATTCTGAGCATGTGTCGTATGACCCAGTGCACCGACCTGATTCCGGAAAACAGCTCCAAGACATATAGCCTTGAACTCAGCTTTTGCCACGAAAATTCGATCTATCTTCTCCTCCGGCCGAAGGCGGTTAAACTTTTGCGTCTCCCGCACGACGAAGCGCAGCTGCTTGTGACGACTTGGCCCGCTGATATCTGGGGTTCTTTGGAACACCTGGATCCCGGAGCTGACGGTGATGGAACCCATATGATCATACAGCCTTCGCTTCAGGTGCGTGATTCCGACGAATTCTAATAGTATATTGTCATTTACGCATATCATTCAGAAATACCTGGATCAAGGCCGGCTCCCCGCATTAAAATCCCTTGACCTTTCTAGAGTTGGCGCTGATCAGATTTCTCCCTGGCTCAAACTCGTTCGCGGACTTCACTTGGAAGTGTTAGTCTACATGCCAGATGGTGACGACGATTTCGACGCCGTCCTGCAGGAAATTCGGGAGATATCCCTGAAAGTACGAAACCTGAGTATTAGACTCCCCCGCGCCGTATATTCTGATGAAGAGGACGCGGAAATAAGTGCATTTGAAGTCGATGTCAGTACTGATCTCGCCTCTGTGTATCCTCCAACTCAATATTTGTAGCCCGCTATAGTCGATCACTTATCGAACCTCCCCAACTTGGAGCGCCTCACTTTAACCGGGGAAGTTGAAGATGGTGAAGATTTGGATGGAGATGTGATGGAGTTGGGAAAACCAATGGCTCAGATTCTGGGCAAGAAACGTCCTTTGCTACGAAGGGTCCAGCTGGTTTTCACCTGGGAGGCAATGGATCATTGCAGCGATCAAAGCCTTGTCGCGGAGTACGGAATTCACAGACAAAGAGGAGAGGTGGTTGTTGAGAGTGTGGCGCCCCAATTGTTGGAAGGCACCGCTTTTGACTGGGTACAATGGAGGTGATCCTGTCTATTTGATCTTTCGAGTATCGAACAAATTTACCCTATCTTTTCGAAGCCCTCAGCACGATCTCTCAGCTGTGAATATCAATATCGGGATTTCGAAAATTACACACGTATTGTCAATATTGATGTTCGTTTGGACAATTCATAAGACAGAAGGATGCGTGGTTCAACCACTGTCTTATCAGGAGACGGACGAAGAATTATAACGGACTGGATGAGACCAGACCGTTTGAGCCCACAGCGAAATGATGTTTTTTCTACTACTCATGGTCAGCATTAGCAGACTGAAAAACAAAATCCTGGACACAGTGTATTCCTTCCTCACTAGAAACAGTGATTTATTAAATTGTTCTTAGCACTCCCGCCGACTCCCGCCTCACTTTAACTCCAACACTAATCGTAGAAAAAAATTGGACCCGATATCATATCTTTCTTCTGAATAAATCTGTTGGGTAACAGGTAGCATCCTGAAAAGCCATACAGAAGCCTGAATGATCTTCGATCAGCCAGCTGCGATGTGGCTGTGCTCATCCATCTGATCGAAGACTGGGACCAAACAAAGTCAACACAAGGTTCTAAGCGAAGGTCAGCCATAGGTTCGGAACAACAACAACAACAACAACAACAACAACAACCACCACCATCAATCACCAGAAAACTGAAAAATCACCTCCACAGCCCAAACGCGCTCTCTGGCGGCCCTAAAAAGCTGTCCAACCCATCCGCAACCCCTTAAAATACACTTACACACTTTCTCGCCGATTTTCGTCCACAAATAACCGTCCAACAACCCAGATACACTCTCCTACATCCTCGCTCTCATACTTGCTAAAAAGTCACATATCTTGCCTGAAAACCCTCCCCATCTTGTCAAACCTCTGTCCGATTTCTCTCATTTCTAATTGCTCGTCCATCTTTCCCTATCTCCTTTTTGACAATCTCCGTTATCTTGCTATCTTTGTGATCGGTTAGATATGGACCCAAGATCTCCACCCCCCTTCCGAAAGCGCCCGGTTTTAATACCAGACTCACCTGTTTCGTCAGGTACACCCAAAAAAGGCGCACTGGAGAACGACGACACGTTCGAGAATGTCATTCTGCCCAAAGGAAACAAACTTATAGTTCGGGGAGCTTACGCTGTCGACGCCGCCACCCACGATCCAATCGCGCTAATCAAAGCATCAATTGATAACCTCAGCCGAGCCGATCCTTTCCTGCAAAGCGCACCCGTCGTTGTTGTGCCCTTTTCGGATCGTTTCCCAAACTCAGCAGTCGCTTATATCGTTCTACACGCTCTTCTCACATCCCCTGATCCCGACGACGAACCCCGCTGTGACCTCCTCGACGCGTGGAAGACGAAAACCCGACGTGGGAAGTAACGTGGGCCCCGGCAGCCGAGGGATGGGATAGAAGGATGTGAACGAGATATCCGACGTTGGTCACCAAACTCGGGCGGAAAATGGGGAAGGAGCCATCAAAAGAGGAGATCATTAAGTGTCTCACCGACATTCTCAAGGCTAATAACATCGCAGTGGAGCGCGTGTTCACATTGGGAACCCCGGCTATCACAGGCGCTGGTGCCGTTCTCATTCACCCACGACAGGTGGACGCGCTCGTTCGCCAACGCTCCATCAACAGCCACAACTTTCTCCCCGAGCGCTTGCAGGTCGACCGTACAAAACAGATCGAAATCTTCAACCCGTTCGAGCTCGTCATCACCGGCATGTCGGCGTACGAAAATGTCGAACCATATCTCCTCGAATATCTTAATCGCTTCACCGACGACGACGGCATCACCCTGGCAGGCTATCGGACCCCCGAAGGCTACCGCGACCTAATGGTCTTCCACATGACCTCGTGGGACGCTACGCGCCGTGTTCTCGCCGACCACGAGAATTTCCGACGAATCTTTGTCAGGTTCAAGAAAATAACGCCGCCAGAGCTCGTCGTTAGTCTCAACGATGGCGCCGTCCCATGGAAAGCCTCGGGCTCGGTCTCGGAGGAAGCTGGAAAACTAGGCGCGGAATTCGAGAAGTTGACACGTCGATTCGACCAGGTGGAACGGGATGTCGGAGTTCAACTTGACGCAACCCATGCCCTCGTCTCCAATGTCCAAAAATCGACTTTGCTCCTCACCGAACGCGTCACCAAATTAGCGACCGCTCAGCAACACACAAACCTCACCCTCGTAGCGATGCAACAAGAAGTCGCTCTCACGAGACAACGCGCCCCTTTCGATGCCGCGGAAAGTTCGTTGAGGCTATTGATTATGCTGGGAGGCTCGGATGAGGAAAAGGAGGAAGCACGGGCGAACATAGAGCGACTAAAAGTGGAGAGGGCCAGAATTGACGCAAAGATTGGCGAGGTACAGGGATCTGCTCTAGCGCTTCCACTGCCACCACCTCGCGCGTGCACACCCACTCCCCTCACGCCCCCCGGCCTTCCAGCGCAGCCGACGCGCCAGTCCCGCCAATCGACCCCACGTCCGCCGTCCCGACCGACCACACCCTTTCGTACGCGGCGCTCGTCACCCAACACCACGCCGCGCCCGACGTCCCGCCCCTTGACGCCATCCTCCGATACGCGCCGTTCCTCCCCGAGGACGCCTACCCGCTCCGCATCCACTGGCCCGCACAAAAAGCGCAAGGTCTCAGGCCCGGACGACATGCGCGAGGAGGTGGAGATAGTCAATCTTGTGCAGCCTGAAGAGGACACGGACATGACGGACGCATCAGGCGAGGTACGCCGCTACCATATCTCTTCCCCAACTCGTCTCATGGCGGCTCGTATCGACTCTCCAGTCGAAGTAATGATGCCAAAAATGATGCATCAATATACTCGCGGTCCTGACGGGACGAGGGGTTTTCATGCAAGGAGGAAGCTGAACGAGATTGGAGATATCTGTACGAGTCGCCCCCGTCTTTCTTGTAGATCTGTTGTGCATTCAAATGTATCGCCGAACAAGGCCTTGTTATTTCTAATTGGGATGTTCGTAATCCTTGCATCACTCGCAGATATCGTCGACGCCGCCACACCCCGATCAGCATTCACAATGTTCACGCTCAACGCCAACGGCCTTGTGCATTCCAACAAAATGGCTCACATCAGCGCGGCTATCAATCATCGGCGACCCCATGTTTTTATGCTAAACGAGAGTAAGACGAACACAAAAACCGCGAAGAACTTACCGAATAGCGACTACACCATATTGGAGGAGGAGGGTGTGCCCACGACGAATCATCACCTATATAAATGGGGCGTAGTCGTTGGCATTTGTAAAGATATCCAACGCGTACAGAGGCTGACAAACCTTGACACAGCATTGAAGGGTCGCGTTATCGCGGTTGACCTCGCTATCCAAACCACGAATGGTGACACGTACATTCATCGTGTCTTCGCTGTCTACGCGCCATGGGATCCGGGAACTAACGAAACAAAAGAATTTCGGCCTGCCCTGACCAGATTGGTACAAAGCACGACAACATCCTGGTCACTCGGAGGGGACCTGAACGCAACGGTAGCGGCGGCAGAACGGGCAACGGGAGGATCAGATGCACGAGATAAGTTTAATGCTTTTCTTGCTGCGGTAGATGGTCACGATCTCTGGTCGGCGCGACCCGACAGGAATCAATATTATGACTGGACATCCAGCGGTCAAGATGTTCACAAGAACGGTGGCAGCATTATCGACCGCTTCATCACGTCCAAAGCCACCCTTCTCGACTCTGAAATCTACGCTACGAATGACGGAACTGACTTCGTCCCCAACACGAATCATCGCATTGTCGTTGCAAGCATTATTCATCGCCCGCCCCTCGGAGGAAGATCCCTATTTGTGGATAGACCAGTTATGTTCTCAAAAATGCGCATTAAATACCCGTCCAAGGCTGAAGCCCACAGACACGAATCCTTTCGCACGCTGGTCGACGAACACATCAAAACTGCACGTCTCCACGAAATATGTGTCAGCGATGAACAGTCTTTCATGGTGCTGCGCGCGGAACTCGGCAAGGCCCTCATATCAGCCGCTGAAGACACATACGGAAGGGTCACTCGGTTCAAGAAACGCGACAAAACGGTCACTAGCATAAAAATCCAGCGTGCCCTATCGGAAGTACGGGCATACAGAGGCGCTATCCGAATGCTACGTGGAAACACCAACTTCTCCCCATCACGACAATCAAGCGAGATATGTGCGAAGATCAGACAATGTTATGAAAATGAGAACGGTGATGTTTCCATTATTACCTTTGCGAATGGTCTAAAGCGTCGCGCATACAAGGATCTATTCGCGGAACGGGCAATTGAAGTCAGAGCCAGAGCCGCTTACCGTGACAAGATGCAAATCATGGCCGCACTACGCGGCGGATCGACCAAACGGATGGTTACAGCAGCCGAATTCGTCCCTCTACTGCTTGTCATCAAGGACGCAGACTCCGATAAACTTATCGGCGGTGCACAGGAGGTAAAGGAAGCGACACGGCATTATTGGAGTAAGCTATATGATCATGATCCTCCCCCAAACATCCCAAAGCCATGGATTAACACCCAATCGGTTCGGGAAGCACGAGCGCGTGTTGAGAATGAGCCTTTTGTGTGGCCGAGACCGCTTCAATTGCAAGACTTGCGCGCTCTTCTTTGCAAAGGCAACGCAAGGCCGGCCCCCGGACCGGACGAATGGGAAAAGTGGGTTATCAAAAATCTCCCCGATCAATCGCTCGCTCTTGTTTTGCAGCTTGTCAATTACAGTGTAATGAACTCGGTCTTTCCGGGCGACGTCAAGGACACAACACTAGTGATGTTTCACAAACGGGGCCTCCAAACGGATCTTTCCAATTGGCGAGGTATTTTTCTCTCAAACTTTCTCGCGAACTGCCCAATTACTTGGCTGAATACACTTCTGACGTCGTACGTTGCGAAACACCGCATACTTCCCGACACGCAGGTCGCGACACAGCAGGACGTTCAGACAAGAGATCTGATGAGTTATCTGGCGGGGATCAAATGCTGGGCGGCGAGGCAGAAGGAGCCGGTATATGCGATTAAGAGGGATCAAATGAAGGGTTTTGATTATTTGTCCCCGGAGGGAATGTATGACGCTGTGCACGCTTACGGTCTCCCTTCACAGATCATTGACATTGATCGAGAATCGCAAACGGACGTGAAATGCTACATTCGCACTGTGTATGGCAACACGGAGCCTATCATCATCACGGGAGTCAACAAACAAGGCGGTGTAACGCTGTGTATGTAACCGCGTATGAAATCTAATGCAATATAATGACCTCAAGAGACCACTAATAACACCAATAACACAACACAATCCACTCAATACAACGCGCAAGTTCGGGGTTCCAACCAAGTATTAGGTTGCTGCAATTTGGTACGATACGGTCAAAGTAGTAAGACTTTGTGCTACGGTGGGACGGTAAACAGCTTTATACCGATCTAGGCGCTTTATGGGCGGTCTAACGGCTTCGGAAAGCTTGGTTTTTATCACAAAGTTGGTGGAATGACTTCCTGGGAGTTGGTAATTCACTTTTATAACGCTGTCTGGTGTATTTCCGATGTTTACAAGCTATAGCTAGAGTTGACTTTTTATGTCTACAATGCCCGATAATCGCTGATCCTTAATATTCCGCTGTTCGCTGCAATAACCCTTATCAATTCTCGCTGCGTACGGTCTTTGGACTATGTCCGGTTCAATGATTCTCAAGTAAACAACGAAATATCAAGCGGAAAAACAATTATTATTTCTCAGTGGTACTCCGAACGAATTCAAGTCTTTCCTAATATCGTGCAGGCTGTAATAGCTACACTTGCGATAGGAGAGGGGTGAATCCACTCCCGAACTACTGCTATTCTACTGCTATTTATACAAACCCAAGAATCTATATACGGACGCTTACAAACAAACAAACAATAAAATGAGTCATGCCCTATGACCAGGGCTGTGGAGCTTTATATGATTTATGGTCACGAAAGCAGGCTGTAAAAGGTTAGTTTCAAATACATTGGTATATTTCCTGCATAAATGATCGGTCGTGATCGAAAGACCCGACATATTCGTGATGCCATCAGCTTCCTTGGTTCCTGTCCTGGCCTAGACCTCGCCTAAGCTTGGTCACTGCCGCTTCATCTCTATTCCTGGCCGACGCGCAGCACCCTCTGCCCGTTCCGTGCCTGTTTGATTGTTCTGTATTTCACAGAACGATCGAGCTCGATCGTAGAAGCCCTCAACCGCTGCCAAGCGTGGGATCCCATCGATCACCCGCGGAACCGGTTATAGTTCCGGTCCGGTGAGTCATCAATGCTTTTTACGGCCGCCGCCGGGATCTCCCGCCGCTTGTACTATCGTCCGCCAAATGTAATCTAATCTTCAATAGTGATTCCCCAGTGTCGCATAGTCGTAGTCTAGACGGCTTTTATATATCCTGACTTTGAACAACGCACAGAGTACTCCAATTCCGTTTGAGAATGGTAAAGTGACCCTTTAGCTATAGGTTCGTGGCTTCCCCAGACTCGAGCCCTTTGTGGTGGCCGTTATCTAGAACAAGCTACTGGCTTTAGCATACGCTTATATCCTTAACTGGTTGCTCGGATCTCAACACCAGCCCTCTGAGACGGTGTAATAGCTTAGTTTATAGCCAGTGACGGCGACTAAGTGATGTAAAATTGAAAGATTTCACGCGTGTTCACTTAGCCAGCTTATCAGCGGCCCGATGTCCCCACTCAAATCCACGCTGACAACGAGCCTCGGCCATCACTACCTAAATGATTTACTCTCCACAGACCCCAACGCTCTCATTATCACCACCGCTACCTTCAAAAAGGCCGATCCCCACCTCCCGAACGACCATCTGAAGCTCCATGTGGCCATGACCGAAGCTACGGATGACTCCTACTTATTCGCCACAAGCTTACAATCTCTTCGCAGGAATACACTGGAAATGGAACGTTTTCAGTTTGCGTACAGATGGCTAACACAGTGGTCCAAAACGGTCGCCTACGCGCTTCAAGTAATGGGCACGCTGCCGAACATCGTGTCGTTCGACTCGGTCACTAATCAAAAGGGAGTCGACCCGATGCTTATCACGAAACATGACGTCCCACTGATCAAGGATGAGCTAGATTTTTTGCGAGCCAAGGTTGACAACCCAGGAGCACGTTTTGACGAACTCAAGTCCATGATTGAAGCATTCACCTTTCCCAAATTCATTGGCAGAAGCCCAATAACGCTACTCAGAAAAGTTACGTCTCAATGCCTTATTTCTCGCTGCCGCGCACTACTCTCCCTTCAGCCGATCAAGCAAGCGGACGCAGAAGAGCTGGACAGGAGAATCATGTGCAAGGTTCACGACGAATTGGGCATGCCTTTTACTCCGAACACGAAGATTCTCGGCCTACCCTTCAAACACCATGGTCTGGAATTCCCGTCTCTTGCACGAATCAACGCGGGGATTGTAGTCGATGGACTGGCAAGGGACCTCAACCACCACATCACGGCCTACCGGAAGATGGCGCGCATCACGATGGCCGACTGGACGTGCAGCATAAACGACTGCATTAACCCTATCGACGGAGACGGCCTAAATCGAAATTTTGGGCAATATGCCGGGAAGGTCCCTTTCGGCTGGATAGTCGCCCAGAAGGTCATGGCATCGGCATCCCCGCGCATCTCGCTAAGAATGACAGAGAGGGTGGAGATTCTACGAGGTGAAGTATCGTTGTCTCATTGCTCGATGATTCATGATTGCCACCATCCAACAGCGCCGGGCACGCGAAGACTACTTGATGGCCACAACATCCGGTCACTGCGAGCGAAGGGTGTACGTACCGTCGACGATGTAGGGGCATGGATCAAAAACGGTGACGCGAACGGATACGTCTTTCGGGAAAGAGATCAGGTCTTCCATGGAGGTTGGACAGCGGCGGCAAGGAACGGTTGGGTGAACGCGGCTAACATGCTAAGTCAAATCTCTGTCTCATTCCTGTTCGATGGTGCGGACGAACTTCTATTGGAACGTAGCGAGCGCAGAAAGAACGCGGAGAACATGCTTAGAAGATACGCAAATCACGCTCGCCTACAGCCATCAATGACGGCGGGAGGCCAACAAGTGTGGGCGTCAGACGGATCAATGTTACCCGCCAGCGCTGGCCTCCTCCAACCCAAATCGGTGACCGCGTCGATAACAGGACCAACGACACTGGTGCTCCGTATAAGCGGGAACAACATTGCGTCGACCCAAGGGGAACTCGTGGGACTGACGGGCACAATCCTCTTCGCAGACGCGTCCGAATCCATTCCAAAGCTATATACTGATTATCTTAATGCAGTTAAGCTCATCGAGGACAAGAAATCGGCGGTGAACCAAGACGCGAAGCTCAGGCGCATGAACGCTCGGTCGTACTACCGATGGATATTGGCTCTGCTGGATGACAAGGATGTGGAGATTAAGCACACGAAAGGGCACACCGATGAGCTCACGGTTCCATCTCTCATGAATTACGAGGCTGACTACTACGCATCGGCGGCACAGAGGGTAAACAAATCAATACCGATAGCGCCGATTCCGACATTCTACATGGACGACTATACGTTCTACTCCAGACGTGACGGATGGATCGAATCCAACATACACCATCTTGTCGACATGGTAATCGCCCAAAACGAGTCCGATGACATCGCACGGGAACATCCCCAGCGGATGCTCACATTAATATATGAACACCGTCCGCCACCAGACTTCCCGTACACACGCGCATACGCGGCGCACTCGGCGGCCATCCAACTATATGCACGTAGCGGGCAACTTCCAGTCGCGGCAACGATGTACAAAAGGAAAAAGATCGACGATGATGGGTGTATCTTTGGATGCAACGCGATCGAGGATCCGCACCATATCTTCGTGGAGTGCAGGAGGTATCAGGAATGGAGGATGAAGGCGACGGAGGATGCGGTGACGAAAACGACGATGAAACTTGACGAGAAGGGCATTGAGGAGACTGCCCGCAATGGTCTCCTCAAAGCAGCTAAGTTTCTGTTCGCACGGAATGACGACATATGGCCACTGAAGCATACATTTTACTATCTAGGTCACATTCCGCCACTTGATGGCTTGTTACCAGCCAACACCATGGACAATGCGGTGTCCCGAGAGCGATTACTCCATCACTTCGCCGCCGAATGGCATCTAAAAGCGATCCGTCTTGCAGGGAGGATTTTCGGGGACTACCAAAGAGAGATGTCGAAGAGGAACGCGCCGATGAAGACGAGGGGAAAGTGACGAAGAAAATTCAATGATGTATAAGACGGCCCGTCGAGGTGGCTTCGGTTATCCTTAGCGTACATGTATGCGGAGGCGGTGTCCAAAATTGTAAACATTGTAAACAAGCCCCGTTCTGACGATGCCGTGCGATGCCGGGACAGAACAAAGAGAGGCAAGTATAGAACAAACAGACCAAACATGCCTTCGTCAGAAGGGGCTTGCTTCAAACTCCGTCAAACAGAGGACCTAGGAATCGCCGCCTACTGCCACATCGCGGCCTCGTTCCGCCTGGGTCAATTAGTAAAACTTTTAGTTCATCAGCCTGGCTACAGCATCTATCAAGCCTTTGTATGATTTGGACCGATATTCATCGAGCTCGACACCTTCGAAAAGTGGCTTAAACACCACCTTTTTTGAGAGGCCTCAAAAATATTTATTTTGAGCCAGGAAAAAAAGTTTGTCCCTGGGCCGGATACCTCCACCACATATCTTGGAGTCAAGGATTACTCCAATGTATCCTGGGCCCTGTGTTCAGCGTTACATCGCATCGATCCTCCAGAAATCAGTGAAATCACGTACTTTGTCACGGATTGTGACCTATCCATTCTCGTCACATCCAGTCGCTAAATATTCACTATGCCTCGAATACAAGCTATAAAATCACTTTTCGAGCGCGGATGAACGGTGGATGTCCAGGGATATGTTAGAGATGCAATTTTTAGGTTGAATGTGGAGAATATAGACAGAATGGCATCAATGGAGAGGTTTGGCCTCCAAACATATATGCGGGCTCCAGTTGAGTCACAATTGGCCAGAATAAACCTCCAAAGCATTTCAGATAACATGTAAAACATTGAAGGCTTAATTTCCGGGTAACTACAGTCCTTTTCTCCCTTCCTACAAGAAGATGCCGTGGATGTAAGGAGGCGAGGAAATCCAGGTATCTTAATACCTCTCAACTCCGTTTTTTCGTGTCCACTAGGTGACTTTTGTGTAGCATACTACGAATTGAGGCTCACAAAGTCCTGGAATTGTGCCGCAGGTCAGCAGAGGACGTGTCGAGGTCAGGATGATGAGTGTGACAGGATGTGACCATTTATTTCCCTCACTTCGGTGAGCACTGGGTACCATGGACCATCACCTAAAAAAAATAGAAATATTTGAGGTGATTCCGAGGATGGCCCTGAACGATTCGCTCTGCAATAACCCATTGCCCCACCTCGTTCCTAGACTTGTAGAGGATGATTTCCGAAAATGGAAGAAGAAGCGATCAACACGTAGATTCAAGAACAGTAGTCGGCTGAATCGGACATGTAAATGTAGCCTAGACGGCCCAGGGATATGATCGTAGATCTCCAGTTTATACTTAGTGATTTGAGGATACATTGAGTGCGTTGTGAAAGGATTCATAAGTCCTTTGTTTGGCGGAGTTTGAAGCAAGCCCCTTCAGCGAAGGGCCGGCTTGCCGGGCCGGAGCTGCGCAGGCTTGCTCCGAACCTAGGTCAGCCATACTTTTGCCATACTTACTTCCCTCTCTCTTCCGCTCCACCACCATCCCCCCACATTCCTTCCCCATCGTCGAGCTATGAGTCGTGAGTACTGTACACATACAAACTCCCGAGCCTGACTTCGAGCTGACCCCAACCACACGCCACAGTCCTGCGCCCGCCGCCTCCGACCGAGTCGTCGCGACTTCGACGCGTTAACAGCCAAAGTGAGTGCCCGCCCAGTGTTATTTTTCTATATAAACCCGCTGGAGACTACCCAGACCCATCCCTCCGCCAGGTCACGCCCGCGTCATCGACATCCAAGAACCGAGGCGCCGTCGAAGCACGAGCGGGCACCCTAGTCCAGCTCAAGTAAGTCCCCGCCTAGTGTCATTATCCGATATGACCTTAGTCAAGGCTACCCAGATGCCTACCGACAACACCCATGTCTAAGTGTAGAAACACCAGCCGTTGTACTCAAGTATGTTCCCACCTAGTATCAATTTCGTCCATTGATCTCTTCGTAGCCATACAGGTCCCTTAGCTTCTTCGACGCCGTCACCGAGGTACTCAACGTCTTCCCCGAGAAACAACGTCAAACTCGGTCTTGATCTTTCGGTACGCCACCATTTTCCTCGCGCATCCCTTTATTCGCTCACTACTGTCTATGAATTGCCCGGGGCGCAGGGCCACGGCACTCTCTGGGACAATCTCGGGTGTCTACAAGTATTCTAGCTGTCTGCTGCGTTCTCGACCGGGTTTTTTGTCTGCTTTGATTCAGGGCCCACTCCTCTTCTCGGCTTGATTCTCTTCTGGTCCGCTGATTCTGTCTATCGCGGCTATTCTTTGGTTCTCGACTTGCTGACTGTCTCGACTCTCCAGGTTTTATTTTCTGTACATATCTCGCCGGGCTATTCGCTCTTGTTTTGCTTCTCTCCCGGGTTTGTCTTGTTCGCTTTGGTGCTCGTCCTTTTCTGTCATGGGGATTTATTTGTTCATCGTCATTTTGGGCTTGATTCTCGCCTCGGTTTTGACTCTCTCCCGGCTGCTCGTTTTCTGTCGTCGTTCCATCTGGTCTTGCTTTTGATCTTTGTTTCTCAATTTCCTCGTCGGCTCCATTAGCCTGTTTGCGCTGCAGCCATCAGCGCCATCGGGTGGCTGTTTTGCAGTGCGCTGACGTATGGCTCCACCCGCCAAAAATCCCCGTGGATGGCTTTTGGAGCCATTGGGAGCTATTTTTGGCTGGTGGAGCCACTCGCCCGCGCACTGCAAATCAACCACTGAGTGGCGCTGATGGCTGCAGCGTAAACTCTCTATTTTTCTCAACGGTTTTCGTCTTTTTTTCTCCTGGTATTCTGGGCTTGGTTCTAGGGTTGTCTTGATGATCTCTTGGCTGCTGAATTCGTCTTTCTATCATCGTCTTCCTATTGTCTCGCTATTGCTTCGGGTCTCGTTTTTCGGTCTCTAGTCTTGATTCTCTCTTCGGTACTCGTCCTCTCACAGGATTTTTCTTGGTCGTGATTCTGCATTTTGTTCTCTCTTGCGTTTGTCTTTGTCTTAATTCTCTCTGGGTCGCTTGTCTCGATTATATTTTCCGTCTCCGCTCCCCCGCTCTATTTTCTTGTCTTTCTTTCTCTTATCCTTTTGAGTTCTTTGTGATTCCCTCCTGGCTTTGAATCCTATCTTTCTTTTGCCATTTTATCTGCTTTGGCTATTCGTCCCAGTCTCATTTCTCTCCCTGGATTGTCTGGTTTCTCTCTCGGGTTCCGACCTCTTGTCCTCTGGATTGTTTTATCTGCTCTGGTCTCTCCTGGGTTTATTTTCTCTCTCTATGCGTCGGCGCTTCATCTGGCCTTTTTATCTCCTAGGTTCTGAGCGTCACCGCATCTTCCTCGAGCTTCGTGTGTGCCTGGTTTCTTGTGCAGTTCTCGACGCTCTCCCCGGCTGGCTCTTGCCTGGATTCGCTTCCTTCTGGCAGACTGCAGTTGGCTCTATCTTTCCCTCTTCCCTGGTCTTGGCTCGCTCCTTGGTCCTTGCAGTTCTAATTTTTTTTCGCTTGGTCTTGGTTCGATTTTGGATTGTGTCTGTCTCGGTTTGCTCCCAGGTCCTCGCCTGGTTTCTCTTGCACCTGTTTCTCTGTCGTCGTTCTATACGGTCCCACTATTCGGTCCAAGACAGTCTTGCGGGTTTTGATTGTTTTGATTTAATAGGCTTGGATTTATCGTCGCCCTATCTGGCAGTCTGCTATTTATTCGGATCTTGCTTCTCTCGCCTGTTTTTTCTTGCACTTGTTTCTCTGTCATCGTTCTATACGGTCCTGCTATTCGGTTCAAGACAGTCTTGCGGGTTTTGATTGTTTTCATCTAATAATCCCCTTGGCTTGAATTTATCGTCGCCCTATCTGGCAGTCTGCTATTTATTCTGATCTTGCTTCTCTCTTGGCTTTATGAGCTCAACCGCAACTGTCTCGAGCTTCGACCAAGCCTCGCTTTTGCTCGAATCTGCCCCCCTGTGTCTGACTTAGTTCTCTCCCCTTCCTTATCTTGTATTTCCGTGTTCGTTCTAGCCCTTTGGTCTTTTTTTTTTTTTTTTTTTTTTTTTTTTGGTGGTACGTTTGGCAGAAGCAACTAACAATGGGTTAGCCCGTCTGTTTAGTAGAGTTTGGAATGTAAATTCCATGAGGAGTGGTGTACACCACCCAGAGAAATGCTTTACGCACGCCCGAGGGCAGTGTGGGACTGGCGCGCTACCCAATCCCGCGGCTGCTTCGCCTGCGGGTCGGGGTTTGTGGGAAAGCGCGGCTACCCACTAAAACTCTGGGCTCCCTGAGCCAATCGGCCGGTAAGCTACTTTCGTTGTCTAAGGTACCGGACCAGGTGTCCAGGACCAGTTTTGGTGCCAGCGCGGGGAGTTTCCCTTTACACGGCCTATTTGTTAACAGTCTATCCATGTCTAGCCTTTGGTTTATAGCAAACTTCCACTTGTTTATTATTTCTTCTTCAGTGATTGCTTCCCCTTCTCGTCTGATAACCCGATCATTTCGGAGCAGCCAGATCTGGTACGTGGACTCGGATATCAATATCCGGTATAGCCGCTCGGCACCGCGGTCTACTTTACCACCATTTCGGAAAGTCGCTAGGCCGCAACCCAAAACGGAGCCTATCGATATATCGGGCCATAGGGGCGCTTTTTCCAGCCACAAGGTCTTAGCTGCCTCCCATATTATCTCTTGACCCGGGCTCTCGCATTTCACTAAAATATGTTCCAGGTCTTCCAGAACACCACATTTCTTGCATGTGGCTCGTTCTTCGCACTCGGGAATATGGGTCCAGTATGATCCAATACGGTGGGCGTTGTGTATCCCTTTCCACAAGAACTGTTCGGGGCGCGGGAGAATGCCAACTTTCTCGACTGACAGCCAGATGTCAGTGTCAGACACCCGTCTGCCGAAAGCCTCTTCGATTGCTCGCCTGATGACGTAGAGCTTCTTCACGGTCGAAGGACGCGGTGTTATCTTCTTCGCTTTCTCCTCCCGTATGCTGCGATAGAACGTTCTCTGATGATTTCCTTGTAGACTCAAACCGGGGAGGGCCATCTCTGGCGGTATATTTAAGTCCCATGCGGCCTCCGTCGGGGTCTTCGCCGCCGACTTCGCTGCTGCGGCTGGGCGTTTACACATGGACCTCGCCGCTGTTCCTGGCGTCGCCACTCGGAAGAAGGTAGGTGCTTTACGTGCCTTGAGCTCTGCGGCTATACATCTCAACACTCCGCGGTGCTTCACTCCGACCCAGCCTTCAAGTTCCCAGCGCCCAAGTTTTTTATTCATTGCTTCCCTGACGTATGTCTGGGCGCTGACAATGGTGAGCGTGGTTCCGCTGTTTACGCTTCTTATGGCGCTCAGCGCCGCGTATAATTCTGCGACATAATGGGACTGTTCGTCCGTCCTCGGGACGCACGTCCCAGTGCCTCCACCCTCCCCGGACTCGTTATAAATGCCTGCTGCGGCGGTTGTTTTATTACCGGGTGGTGTGTGTGTCGCCCCCGCGACGTACATGGTCGTCTTATCTGGGGCGGGTGTAATCGGTGTCCTGCGCCGTAGACGCGTGGTGGGGCGCTCCTTAGGTTCGCCTCCCCTCTTCGTCATCGCCCGCAGTCCCTGTGATAGACTCGCAGCAGGGTTCGGGGGTACGAAGTGACCTTCTTTGTCGTCCGGGTGCTCGGGCTCCGCCTCGAGCCCCCTATCGTCCCCGGGCTTAGGGATCCACTTGGGGCGGATCTGCCCCATGCGCGATTTTGCTTTCTCTGCGCACGCGTGGGGGTCTTCGCATCCCTTAATCGTCCGATCTCCGTCGCAGTCGTCGCACATGCATGTAGCGCGTCCTGCGTGCAGGCGGTCCTCTAGGCGACGCGTCATCTCTAGGCCATCGCCGATCGTCGTCGCGGTGTGATTTGTTCTCAGGCATTCCGCCTTCTTCCCGTTGTTTTCTTGCCTCTTATCGGTGTTTTCTCCGGGGTGGTGCCACAATGGCATCTGTTTTAGTATCTCCGGGGGCGGGTTCACCATTTCGAAGCTAATTCCGTATTTGTTCAGGCATTTCACCATTTCCTTGTGCAGTGCGGGGGGGGTCGCGTTGGTTCACCCGAATATTCTGGATCATGAGGTTCGTTTTTGACTCCTTGGCCACCGATGAGGCTTTGACTATGTGTTGCGCCAGGCGATGGAGCGCTAGCGATGCCCAGTGCGCGCGCTTCTCAGGCTCAGTTTCCGCAAGAGAGGCTGCCTTGAGCATCAGGAGGGCTTCGTTCCTCGCTTCAAGGTCAAACATTCCTATGCCTCCCTCCTCGCGGGGGGCCATGAGCGCATCCTTGCTGATCATGGACGATTTCGAGTCATTAATAAACTCCTTCTGGGCCTTCAGTACGTGTTTCGTCGCTGCCTTTGGCATGCCATTAACTTGCGCTAGGTATTGCGAGCGGGAGCCGGCCACAATTTGGTCGATGTTTTTCCGCATCTTCAACGTCGGGTTTAGATTTGTCCACCTAACGTAGTCGGAATCGATTTTTTCTAAAACAGGGGTCCAGACCCCGAAGGCGTCAACCCCATTACCGATGAAGCTGCCCAGTATGCGAACTGCTTCGCCTTCCTTTGCTATATGGACATCGCCCGGGATGGGCCCATCGCCCTGGTTTAGCTGCCTTGTCTCGAGTAAGCGCTCTCGGAATTCTGGGGTCCCGAATGGTATGATTTCGGTCTTCGTGACGTTAAAACGCGCCCCTGATGCGAGGCACCACCGGTCCAGTATCTTTTTCAGGTCGTCAAAACTATCTTGCTCATTTAGGTACGCAGTCGTGTCGTCCGCAAATAGTTGCACTATGGCACTTTCTGCCACACCGGGGATGGTGTATCCTTTTAGGCCCGAGTTTCGCAACATCGAGGCCAGCGGCTCAATTGCAAGATTAAATAACAAGCAAGACAACGGGTCTCCTTGTCGGACTCCTCTGGCTACCCGAAACGAAGAACTGATTTCGCCGTTAACAATGACGTGTGTATCCGCAAAATCGTATAGGGACTTCACAGTATTAATGAACATGTCAGGGAGGCCGTGTTTACGTAGCGTGTCCCATAAGTATGCGTGAATGGTCTTGTCGTATGCTTTCTCCTGGTCAAGTGCGACGATAACCCCGTTCTGAAGGTCTTCCTCAGAATATTCAACCACTTCCATGGCAAGGTATATTGTGTCACTGATCTTACGTCCTTTCATAAAACCGGACTGATCCTTGTGTATAAGGTACGGAGCGACCCTGCTCAACTTATTTGTCAAGGCTTTCGTGCATATTTTATATTCCGAGTTCAGGACGGTGATCGGCCGGTAATTTGCAATGTCCGTTCGGTCTTTCTTTTTGAACAGAGGGCACATCCAGCCTAGGGAGAACTCGGTTCGGTCCATCATGCCAAAGAACTCGATGTCGTTATAGACCCAAGTCAGCACTTTCACAATGTCGCAAGTCCTTTTCTTCGATGCGCTGCCTCGGGGCGCGGTGTTTTCCTTATTGATCTGTTCTAGTCTCTTCCAGAACTCAGTCGCGTAGCCGTTCATTCCGGCTGCTTTCCCGGAAGCCGCTTCCATGAGCGCTTTCAGAATGTCGTCCTCCGTGAGGATCTCCGACAGGGGTTTCATGTCTGCACCCCGCCCACCCTGAGGTAGGGAGTCCAAAACTTCTTTCCGGGCCTCTTCACACAACTCCGGGGCTATTTGCATCCCATCCTCCTGGAGGTCGTTGTGGTAGTCGCGGGCGATCTCCGCCATCTCCGATGAGCGCCGGCTGCCTTTCTCGGGCGTAATATCGGTTCTGCGCAAGTAGGTCAATGTATCCCTAGGTTTCGGGTCCTTGCTAATGTTAACCGCGTATTTGGTGATGTGGTTTAGCTCTGTTACACCACGGACTCTTGATTCCAGCCGCTTCCGCTCTCGCTGTCGGTCCATCAGCTCGTTGATTTTCTTTTCAATAATCACGACTAGTTCAGCAATCTCTACTTGGGATTTTCCTTCCCTCGGATCGCCTGCAGTTTGTCGTGTTGCAGTGGCTTCGTCGCTCTCCGGGTCGCTTGACTGTCCTTCACATGGGGGGTCTGGTTCCGGTGGGGGATTTTGGGTGGGGCCAGGTTCCGGCGAAGGTGCTGGTCGTGGTCCGTTGAGGAGTGAGTCACGCTCATCCACCAGCCCCTTCCTCTTCTTCTCCGTTGCGCCTACTGCGGACTTGGCTCTCTTCTTGGCGAAGTCAAGAACGGTGTCTTTGAAAGCTTTGAAGCGTGTTTGGGCGTTCGAGGTTTCGGTCCGTGCTTCATTCGTGGAATCTTCCAGCTTGCAGGCTTCTGCCATTGCAAAGTTCATGAACTCCTTATCATATAGGAGGAAGTGCGGCATCGCCCACCTTCCTTTGCCGATGTATGGGGCTCCTGGGGCCGAGATCTGTACTGAAACCATCTTGTGGTCGGTGACGCTACCGGTAACGTCGCGGATTTCCCAGTGGTGACAGTTCTTCAAAAGGGCCGGCGAGACCAGGATGCGGTCGATTCGGGACATTGTCCCGCGGGTGCTTACGTGCGTATAGGCCTTGGTGTCAGGGTTATTCACTCTCCAGCCGTCCTTGAGCTCCAATAGGCGGACAAATTGCATGTACGCCGCAACTACCGCGTCTGGGTCAGTGCGGTGCGGGAACCTATCCAAAGCGTCCACTCCGAGGTTAAAATCTCCCCCTGCGGAGTCAGGTACGGGGAGGTCCGTGGTGAGCCACAGTTCACACATCAGATTCCAGAACTCAATTTTCTCCGCGTCGGATCCCGCGGGAGCATAAACTGCTAGCACCGTCAAGGTCCGACGGCCGTGCCATGGTATTACAGCGAGCATCGCTCGCCCAGGTATGAGGTAATGTATCTTTACACCTTCTAAGTTAACAATCTCGCGATTCAGGACTATTGCAACCCCTCTCGAAGCAGGATTCTCTGGGTACTCGTAGTTGAACAGTTTAAGCCTTTTACTCATAAAACTCTCTTGAATTTCTAGTGCTTGCGCGTTTGACATATGGGTTTCAGTTATGATACTGATACCAGCTTGCAGCGCGTGAATCATACTGTGCAACCAATGCCATTTGTGGCTTGACTGGGATAATGAGACGGCGTCCAGACCATTTAAATTCAGTGTTATTAAGTTTACGGATGCCCTCGTGTTACGGGCGATGCGCGGGTTTCCGATTTGCTGCTTGTCCCGCTTGCGGTTGAAAAATGCGGGTGCGTGCTCCTCATCCTGAGGGCACCCCCTTGGTGGTCTGCGCCGTCTGGAATCTGCGGCGCCTCTCTGGGTTGAGGTACCCGCTCCTCCATCGGAGGTGTCGGGGCCAAGTGCGGTCTCGCCCGTTCGGTCGCCAGCCGCGTTTGGGTTGCCCCTCACGCGACCGGTTCTCGGCGGGCGGGATGGCAGACTTGAGCCCCCGGCCGCGGTGCCCGGGTTAACCGTGACATCACTAGTGCCGCCGCGGCGCGTGCGCGCGCGCGTGTTTGTGTTACGTCGCTCTTCGCCAGTCACTGCATCAGCCAAAGCAACGTTGAAGCTGCCGCAGGGGGGGTCTCGTTAAGAATAGCCGGGGCTAGGCCCCCAGTTGCCCCGGCTCCCGCTGAATTCATTGTTTTGTCTCGTAGCCGGCGGGCACTGACGAGGAGGATGCGCCGTCTCCCCGACACCCTCCCGCGTTCCAGGAGGGTCCATGGCGCTAAATCGTGTTTGACGTGGTTGTGTTGTCATAGTAAATTGAGGGTGTGGCGGAGCAGATTCGCAGCGTCGTGTTGAGGCGGCGCGGCGGTGGGCGCACGATGCGCTCGAGCTGTCTGATCGCTCTCGCCAGAGATCAGACTCCCGTAGGTTTTTAATAGAGTCGCAAACTTGTATATTGTGCGAAAAGGAATACATCGGGACATCGTAAAGGTCGTATCAGCAAGGCAAAGGAGTATGAACTTCTAGTGTATACGGAGGGAGATCTTTATTAGAAAAAATCGTAGCGCTCACGGCGCTTCCCCTTCCCCTTGAAATCTCCTCCTCTCTTCCCCTTTCCATCCTTGCGAGGCTTCGAGTCGGCAGCGCCTTGGCCGCGCACGTTGCGGGAGCGGGGGTTGGAGCTGCCTGCACCGAAGTTGTTGGTGCGGATCTGTTCCGGGGTCTTGGCGGCGGCGGTGCGGCTGGCTTCCTCGTGTGCGGCGATAGTGGCGGGAGTCGGACCGAGCCAACCGGGGAGGCTGGGCAGCGGGCAGAGGGGGGTGGGATGGTCGATCGCGGGGCAGATGCGGCAGCGGAATGCGCGCTGGATTCGGGCTGTGCTGCAAAGAGCAGTCATAATTAACGTGGGCGATTTGTTCCTCAGCATTCACATCGAAGTGATGCGGGGGTCCTGGGCTCGTTCTTCGGGCAAGGAGAGTTGGGGGCAAGGCCGTATCCCCGCTGGAAAGAATGGTCTTCAGTGACGCGATGTTCAACACCAGCGTCTCCGAGACAAAGACTCACCCCTCGGCGGCCAGCACCGGAGGGGGGGTGTCTTTGTGCGGAAGGTCGGCGGGAATGCCCTCGGGGCTGGCGACGTCGACGAGGAGAACGAGGTGGGAAAAAGAGTAGGGACATGCGGCGAAGAAGCGTTGCTTCGTTGGCATTCCGTGGGATTCGGCGCCATCGACAAGTGTTTATGCCCAGTGAGAAGTCCGGGCAGCCAGATCGAGCCAGATGGACGAAAATCGAACCGGTTCTATACGGTTTGTAAAATGGCCGATGGCTCGATGTGGCTCGCCAATTTGGTACAACAAAAAGAGCCACATGAATTGACTATCGAGCCACATCGGGCCACGTACAACAATATAATTCTACCCGTATTCCTCGCCACATTCCCGCCGCATTCCCGCCCCCGCCGCCCGCCCTCGCCCTCGGCTGCAGGCCTGCAGCCGCGCCCATTCATGGTACCCCGCGTCTTCGGTACAGCCGTTCCCGTCGTCGAACCCGCACGCCGATGGTGTTGCTGCATATCGTGGCTCGTCGTCGCGTGGCGCTGATTTGCTAGGTGTTCGCGCGGGAGATGGTATGCCGCGGGGAGGATGCATATATGTGATTGGGAGCGGGAGTGTGTGTTCGTCGTGGCGGGATTGACACCGGTGGGCCGATTAGGATCCTGCCGGACAATTGGTTAGGAAGGCGCACGGAAGTCAAGTGATGAAAAAAATAACGACGCACCGATGATCGCGACTGGGGCAAATCAGCAAACTCGTAGGGTACATTATTCTGAGAGCCTGCGGAGAGTAAATGAGGAGATGAGATGGTCAGCGAATCGATCCGACCCGGGAAACACAGGAATGGTCACATACCTTTGAATGAACCAGGGCGCCATGCATGGCTCATCTTCGTCGTGGACCTTGGAATCGGTTAGCATCGAGTTTTGGAGCGGGGGAGGAATATCTACGCACACAAGACGACACGGAGAATTGTCTTGCATGTGGTGTATATGATGGGAGGACATCCTATCATGCCTATCAGATATATCAGAGGCGATTCGGAAGAAAATGGGATCATACTAGCAGAGATCCCCGGAAGAGCCGCTCTCGTTGATTTCAGTCCTGGATGTGCGCCGGAAGTCAGATTTTTGTCCAAACGAGAGCAAGAGACAGGGCAGTGCGCACAGCTCATGTGAGTAAGGTAGCAGGAGAATGAAGGAGAAGCGGACACGGAGAGAGGGAAGGATGGCGGAGGTGCGACATGCTATGGTCGGTGCGAGCGGGTTGTGATGGTAGGAGGCAAGAAGCAAACCCACAAAGTCGTACGACTTTGATTTAAAAACTGGTTTGGACTGATGGCAGCCGAGCACCGAGCAGCAGCGCTTCAGCGCTTCGGCAACGAGTACATACCTCTTTCATCTACGTAGCTGGCGACTTTTCGAAGTGTTCTCGTGGAAGTTGCGGTGGTTGGTTGTTTTTGGCTTGATTATGTTCGATGTGGCTCGATCGGTTCGATTTGGCTGCCCGGACTTCTCACTGGGTGCAAAAACAACCAACCACCGCAACTTCCACGAGAACACTTCGAAAAGTCGCCAGCTACGTAGATGAAAGAGGTATGTACTCGTTGCCGAAGCGCTGAAGCGCTGCTGCTCGGTGCTCGGCTGCCATCAGTCCAAACCAGTTTTTAAATCAAAGTCGTACGACTTTGTGGGTTTGCTTCTTGCCTCCTACCATCACAACCCGCTCGCACCGACCATAGCATGTCGCACCTCCGCCATCCTTCCCTCTCTCCGTGTCCGCTTCTCCTTCATTCTCCTGCTACCTTACTCACATGAGCTGTGCGCACTGCCCTGTCTCTTGCTCTCGTTTGGACAAAAATCTGACTTCCGGCGCACATCCAGGACTGAAATCAACGAGAGCGGCTCTTCCGGGGATCTCTGCTAGTATGATCCCATTTTCTTCCGAATCGCCTCTGATATATCTGATAGGCATGATAGGATGTCCTCCCATCATATACACCACATGCAAGACAATTCTCCGTGTCGTCTTGTGTGCGTAGATATTCCTCCCCCGCTCCAAAACTCGATGCTAACCGATTCCAAGGTCCACGACGAAGATGAGCCATGCATGGCGCCCTGGTTCATTCAAAGGTATGTGACCATTCCTGTGTTTCCCGGGTCGGATCGATTCGCTGACCATCTCATCTCCTCATTTACTCTCCGCAGGCTCTCAGAATAATGTACCCTACGAGTTTGCTGATTTGCCCCAGTCGCGATCATCGGTGCGTCGTTATTTTTTTCATCACTTGACTTCCGTGCGCCTTCCTAACCAATTGTCCGGCAGGATCCTAATCGGCCCACCGGTGTCAATCCCGCCACGACGAACACACACTCCCGCTCCCAATCACATATATGCATCCTCCCCGCGGCATACCATCTCCCGCGCGAACACCTAGCAAATCAGCGCCACGCGACGACGAGCCACGATATGCAGCAACACCATCGGCGTGCGGGTTCGACGACGGGAACGGCTGTACCGAAGACGCGGGGTACCATGAATGGGCGCGGCTGCAGGCCTGCAGCCGAGGGCGAGGGCGGGCGGCGGGGGCGGGAATGCGGCGGGAATGTGGCGAGGAATACGGGTAGAATTATATTGTTGTACGTGGCCCGATGTGGCTCGATAGTCAATTCATGTGGCTCTTTTTGTTGTACCAAATTGGCGAGCCACATCGAGCCATCGGCCATTTTACAAACCGTATAGAACCGGTTCGATTTTCGTCCATCTGGCTCGATCTGGCTGCCCGGACTTCTCACTGGGGTTTATGACGCTTGTGGCCAGGATAGAACTCCGTCATCGTTCCGCAGTTCTGGGCCCGCATACCCCGCACTAGGGGAGAGGAAACATTCGGGTGTTGTTCTGGGTCGTTCCGCGTTACACGAGGCTCTCCGGCGTTCCAAATATCTCCGAAGCAGCACAAAGACCTCGCCGAGTGGCGAGGGGGGACGGGGATGGCGACGCGCAGGCTCGGGACGGGTGCTCTCGATGGTGTCCTATGTACGAGGCCGTTGCGAGATTTGTGGTTTGCTAGGTATCGTAGATAGCTCCAGGTGGCAATATAAACTTGAGTGATAATTGATAGCGAGATAACAATCATCTCCTAGTGTACATGGCGGTACAGGACCCGACGTATCGGCGACGTCTTGGGGGGTGAAGCGACGTCTGCGCGCCCCACCAGACTCAGGCAACCAGCAGGCGTCGCCGTCATCGTCTAGCGGAGCTGCGCACCCTTCCCAGCGGCGTGGGAAATCCGCCCATTGTGGTGGTGCGGAACAAGGGGCCCCCCAGCCCTTTGGTCTTGGTTCGCTGGATACTCCGCTTGGCCTCTCTTGCGTTTGTATTTTCTCTTCTTCGTTCCAGCGCTTCGCGTCTTGGTTTTTTGTGCCTTTTCTCTATCCGGTCTGGCGATTTGTCCTGGTCGTGTTCTCTTATGGCGTTCTGTGTGTCGCCTTGGCTTATTTTCCTCGGTCTTGTTCCTCTTCGGGGTAATCGCCTGTTCCTTTTCTCTTTCTGTCCTATCGTTGCCTCGTATTTCTAACACTTGCTTGTGGTTCATTTCCGGCTACTCGTATGGTTTTCTCTTCCGGTTATATTCAGCGCTTAGCTTACTTTCTCGGCCTCGTGTCTATCTTCGGTCTCTCGTTTATTCTGGTTCCTCTTGTTTTCTCTGAGTGAATCTCTCTGTCGTCGATCCAACTCCTCACTTGGCTTGGTTTCCGTCTGTCCTCCGACTCGGCCGTCCCGTTTCCTTTTCAAATATTTTCGGAGGATCGTCCCACCAGTCTCGCAATTTGAGCAGCGTCGCGTAAACCTCTTGATTCGGGAGCTTGGTCGAGGTGCGTAGTTCTACCTTTTTATTCCTGAGAAAGGTTGGCGCTTGCTCCCTCCTCGTGTTCCCTTGCCGCGGGTCTCAGGCTTAAGACTCACATCTGATTGTGCGGGTCGACTAAAACACGTTAAATCCTTTTCTTTCTGCTTTGGTTGGATTTTTATCTGCGCTCTTACTTTCCTTGGCATAGAGAGACCAGCCGCCAATTTAGAGGGCTTGAGCATATTTGCGGCATAAGAATAATGCCAAATATAATTCTCCTTCCCCATCCGCATTTTCAACCAAGTCGCCAAATCATCAATCTCATCCGGAACCTTGTACCAATGCCCCTCATCGTATTCATTCCACTCGACGTCACATCCAAGTGTTTGCAATACATCCCGCGCCCGCTCTCCCAGCGTGAACGGAACTTTCTCGTCGTGCGTTCCGTGGCCGAGGAAGACAGGCGCGTAAATGTCGGCGACTCGTTTTCGCCGAGGGTAAGGGGCGGCAGCGACGCGATGTCGCGAGCTGTGTTGGCGGCGTCAATCTGCAACTTAACCATGTCTATGTCGCCATCGACTTCCTCGTCCCCAGCGCCGAAAATATCCTCCTCAGGTGCGGGCCCCAATGTCTGCGGAAACGGCAGCCACCCGCTCATCCCGATGAATTCCAGTAGCGGCGCCTCCGCCTGGAAATTCAGCAGTGCATGCAGCGCCCCAGCGCAGCCCTGACTCAGCCCCCCGATGGCGGCGCCCGAGACACCGACGAGCCACGCCTTGTGCGCGATGAGGCCGTGCACGAACGCGCTCGTCTCACGCAGGCCCTGACATCCGCCGCCCATGTATTGATTTACGTGCCAGCCGCACAAAGGCTGGCGAAAAAACTACGTTGACTTCGGCCTCTGCCAGGACGAGGACCACTGGATTTCCCATGAATCAACCAAGTACGTGCAATTGAGGTGCCCGTGATTACAACTGACTAGATTTCATTATGCTCCCTCTACTCCCGCCTTTGATAGATGTTCTGATAGCGAATAGCTGGCACATTAATCAGTACATGGGCAGACGTGGGGGGGTGGATTGTTGTTGTATTTTCCTGTTTCAACCTGCACAAAAGATGAATGCGGCATGCCACATGCGCATACACAACTCGCATGAAACGTTTTAGCAGTAGACACTAACGGAGTGCTAACGAAATAAAGCTTGGAGGCAGGTTGCTCGAGGACGAGTCTGAGGTGGCAGTGCTAAACTTAGTCATCTAAGTTCGCATCCAGGCGCACGCGACGACGACGAGCAGCGAGCAAGACGAGAGTACATACGATAGGGCGACAAGTCGAAGGTGCCTGCTATCCCATGGCATACGTCGGTAGCATGGACTTTTGGGGTTGATTTTAAACTGGATGCAGCCGACGCAAAATGGATGCGTGTGCTCAGCGCTGGAGAGTGGTCTCCCGAAGGATGTGCTGCGTGCCACGGGCAGAACAGTGTTTTCAAGCATATTTAGGAAATTGGTGGTGGCCACAATTACATAAGTGAGAAAAACAGGTCACGTATGAGGACGAGGAGGATGAGGAGGATGAGGAGTGTAGTACTGCTGAACCACCCGGCCGCTGCGTCTGCGGCGGCCTTTTCTGCATCTGCGGCGGCTTTGGCGGCGTCTGCGGTGGCTTTGGCGGCGTCTGCGGCGGCCTTGGCGGCTTGTGCGGCGGCCTCGGCCTTGGCGGCTTTTGCGGCGGCCTTGGCGGCTTTCCGGGCGGCCTTGGCGGCGTCTGCGGCGTCGTCGTCGGCGTCTGCGCGGCCGTCGTGGTAGAGGTGCTCCTTCGAGCTGTGGGCGCTGGAGAGGCGCTGTTGGGTGTTGGCCTCGATGGCGTCGTACTGGCGGGAGGCGTTGGCGGCGACATTGTGTGCGCGGGCGTCGGGGTTGGCAACGACGGGGTCGTGGAACTGCTGCTCACGTTGGATGGTGCGGCCGACCGTGATGCTGCCGAGGCCCAGTGCGCTGACCGTGATGCCGTCGCTGACCGTGCTGCGCGAGGCGGCGAGGCGGTCTAGGCCGGCGGCCACGGCGAGCTCTTCCTCGGCCTTTGCCTCGTCCTTGGCTGCTTTGTTGGTGTAGTAGTAGGCCGCGACGCCGGCGAGGGCGGCGCCGAGGAGGTAGACGCCGGCGGTCAAGACGTCGCCCTTCTCCTCCTCAGCATCGCACTGGCGTACGACTTGACGGTCGACGAATTCATCCTCATCCCGCTGTTGGGAAAAAATGAGTTGTTTCCAGGAACACAGGAGCGGAGTGGCCCACCGAGCGAGTTTGTTGGAATCTTTGTCGGGATGTCGTTGTGGATGAGTGCAGCGATTTGGTCTCCACCACCTCAGCTTCGGCTCGCCTCCGACGTAACTTCCGACTCGAGTTTCCCATTCCCCAGACCATTGAATACGGCAAATGTAATCCGAATTCTGAAAGCGACTGTACTCTCAAACGCTGGGTATGGAGTGAAAGCCTAAAGATTGGCAGTTGGGGGTGTAAAGCAACTGGATATCGGTTGACATGGTAGTCTCTGACTTTATACTTACGGAATTTCGGTGCATCGAGCTGTTAACGTCCATCAAATATATGATCCCGCGTCGGACAGACGGCACGGAAGTATTTGTAACGCACGATGAGAAGAGCCTTTGCTTGGCTCACCACGCCGCTCACGACCTTCGGCCACCACTCGCCCGCCGCAACAATTGTTCCTGACAGGGTCCACCCAAAACAGGCGATCAGGATATCGATGCCTACAATCGATTCTCATCTGTTTATAAAGTCTGGGCTTTGATGGGGGTAGTCGTTTCCCATCAAGATGCTGAGCTTGAAATGATGACCCAAATATACGGCGCTCCTTCCCCTTTCAGCCTGCAAGCGCGTCGCGCGTCCTGCGCATTCTCTGGGGTCCAACCATTTCGTTTTCGTCTGTGGATTAGCCCAAATTAAACAGAAAGGGTGAAAATTCGGGTTTAAACTGTTTTTAAACGGTATTTTGGCGGGATGTTCAACTACAGCTGTGCAGCGGCCCGCGGGAGTAGATGTCAGTTATTATGGTTCAAAGCTGACTATGACAACGGCATTGTGTGTGACTTTGACAAAGACTCACAAATTCCACTGGTTGGCAGTGTCATGGGGCAGGGCCCTGAGATCCCCGAAGGGCGAAGAGAGCGAGAATCTCAAGGGCAGAGAGCCCCAAAACTGGTGTTGATTTGACGGTGCGTGCGACGACAAACCAAATACTAGTACAGGTGAGGTAATCCCGAGGTGTCGGGATGTCGGTAAGTATGACATTATATCGTAAGGGTTCGGAGAATGGCGCGGGGCGTAGTAATGTACATATGTACCATCGACGGGCCGTAGAAACGATGCCCCCGTGGTTGACTCAAATTCCACTGGTCCGAATTAGGCAGGTCCCGGCGGGGCCTCCGACCGCAGAAACCTGGGTTTCTGCGTAGAATCCATTTTGGAGAGGGGGTTTCTATCTGCAACCAGGGTTTCTCAATAGAAATATCCATTTGGGTCCGAATCGAAGACATGTACTTTGCGCTACCGAGAAACTCAAAATGCGGTGTTGGTTGTAGTAGAGAGGCAGGACAGTGAAACACGAACCTTTTTGCCATCATCGGAACAACATTGGCCTGACAGTTGAACCAGGTTCACGAGGAGACTCTGACATTTGTCAGGTTCAATTTCTTCTATGGCTGCTATTAGATGACTAGGACCCAGTCTACATGCAAGATCATCGGAACGGCGCTCCAAGTCAACTTTCCAAGTCCAACCATGGAAAATAAATTAGCAAACTCAGTGTATGCCCTGAGAAGCGATCACTGCACCAGGAACACTGCGCAGGACAAATCTAAGTGCTGGAGCACAATATGTCAATCAAAATAAGCCTTGAAGAGAAGACTTTGGGGTGAGAAAAATGCGTGAAAACCTTTTATTGACGCGACTTGGAGGTAAACTCGCATTTGTTTGTTTGGCATGTGATGGCCGGAAATCCGGATCACGGAGAGACCCCCAAAAGAGGAGGTTTCTGCAACCGGGGTTCAACCACAAACCCAACTTGAACCCAACCTCCGCATTTTTTTTTGATACCTGATTTCTTGTACCAATTACGCTTTATTTAAGACCACCCATGTATTTTTGTACCCTGAAATCCAGTCCCTTCTGTCCTAGGTGGTCCTTAAACTTGTCTTGAACTCTGCCTTGCTGCTCCTTGCAAAACGCCCTTCATAGGGGCTGCATCGCCACTGATCGGCGTTTCAAACATTATTTCCGATATCTCCTTTCTGCTACTTTGCGCCTAGCCCTGCACCGTTTTCGACGCCGGCCGACGCCACGGAGCGCATCCCGCCTGGCCGCCACCGCCCCGCCGATATCTCCGAGACCTTTGCTCCGTCGAAAATGGCGTCGCCCCGCCACACGCTAAGGCGCCTCCCGTCGCATTCCCCGATCCCTCCCGACCCCGACGTCACAGCGCGCCCTTCAAGTTCTCCGACCCGCCCCGACCCGCCTCTGCATCCACGCGACGCGTTTGTTTGCGCACGTGTCGTCATCAATGTCGTCGGCTCCGCACCAACACCGATGACTCGTCTTCTCTCCCACCACGACGACTGGATGCTCCCCGCGCCTGTCTCCGTGCCTGCCGAACGACTACGCCTATGCCATCGTACTCTAACCGGAGACCTCGAAGGGAAGGAGCGCTGATACCAATGACGGTGTCGTAGGTCACGACGCGGGACGGGGTGAGGCAGGGAGAGACAGGTGGTACGAGGATGGGAGGACGCGATAATTCAATTGGGCCGCCCACCGACCGACCCCGCCTTCCCAGAACTTAAAGGCGACGATATCTATTACAAAGACGTCAATTCACCCAATTCTCTCAACGATGAGGGTAAAGAGGAGAGTTGGATCTGGACCATTGGACGTGCGGGAGACTTGACAGAGTATCAGGAATATGTAGAGGACGGTGAGTGTGTATCATCTTCTTGAATCGAAATAAAACTTATGCATCCTTCTGATTATAGCGCAGCGAGTTCAATGGTATAGAGCTCTCTGCGCGCTTCTAGAAAAAAGTCGAGATTCTGGAGCAGGAATTTCGCATCGCACCGCGTGGTTTTTATCGGATACAGGAGGTATGGAGCTCTCTCGCACACGACTCGACCAGCAACCCCGGCGCCGTAGAGAAGAAGGCTTCAATGTACGGTAAGATGGGAGACCAGTGCAAGAAAGCGTTCACCGGCCTTGATGGGACATGGCCCGCAGACGGGGAAAATTTGGCTGATCATATCCGGGCACATGGTCCCGTTCGGACCGCGGATTGGGCCGTTATCGCGGAGGCCACAACTTGACTTTTGTTATAAAGAAAAGTGTTGAAGCGGTGTTAAATCAGAGTTTCAACGGTGTCAAACCGCGGGCACTTTCTTTATATGTGCTGCAACCAATCCTTTGAGTTGAAAGATCGCAAGAAATGGAGAGGTCGGGCCGCGCACAGTTTGAACGCCGTTCGACCACCGTTTGAACGAAGTTTAAACCACACCGCACTTGATAGATACCTATTTTTTGACGTCAGGGCAGTTGGTTGGTGGTCAAGGTTTTCTGGGCACCACGGACGTGTTCGAACACCGTTGTAACACACCTAACGTCTGAGACGTAGGTGTTTAAACAAGGGAGGTGCGAGGGAGGTGCGAGGGTACGAGGAAGGCAGTCGTCGCCCGGAGATGGTGGTGGTGCGAAAGCAAGAGCGGTTTATAAATAGGATGGGGGTTGTTGAATAGAAACTTTCTATTCACCAACCCGGTTGATGCCAATAAGGGGTTGTTAAATAGATTTATCCACCAAAACGGGAGCGAGTTTATTTTTCGGCGATCTCCGCGGATGCTATTAGTGGGAATCGAGTCGGCGGCGTTGAGGCGACAATTGTTTTCTTCCGAGCTCGGGCTTCAAAAACGGGACGGCAGGCGAGGAGACTCGAAGCCGGGGGCGTAGAGTTCAGAAGCATATTTTATTGGTGATTAAAGAATCGAAGGACAAGGAAGAACTCACCCAGAGTTCATGCTTGGGAACACAAAGGCAAGATAAGAGGATCGAATGGGGACCTACTACCGAAATCATGAGAGCAAAGTCTTTCACGGCGGAACGCGGACATGGCGGAATGGCTTGCGGTGCGGATGATTGAACATGGGCGAACCGCAAAACGGATTCCTGTCGATCAGAATTTAGTCCTAGTACAGCGCGGATCGGGTTGAACGCCCAGCGAGTTGGGAGTAAAACAACGCTCCGGCGGGAAAAACCCTAGTCCCAAAGGAGACGTATTATGCCGTACTTTCGGGTCACGATTTTCAAACTCAGCATCATGATGGGAACGACCCAAATCCTTGACTATTGACGTGGTAGATTAGCCTCTTTCTCTCTCTCTCTACTTCACGGCCTAATATGCAGCCTTGGACCCTTCTAGGGGTCCTTTCGCTTCTCATCGCCGTTCCCGACGCGCTCGCTGTCAAATCCCACGACTTCAAGACATGCTCGCAGGCGGGTTTCTGTCGGAGAGGGCGCGCTCTCTCCGCACGCGCCGCGGAGGCAAAATCCGCTTGGAAATCACCCTACTCTGTCGACGTCTCGTCCATCGCTATCAGCGCCCAATAACGCCGTCTTCACGGCGGGCGTAAAGTCCTCTCTCTACCCCGACATCAACTTTGGGCTGGAGCTACGTGTCCACGACGACGGCGTCGTGCGGGTCCGCATGGATGAGCTAGGCGGGCTGCGGAAACGCTACGACGAGGCGGCGTCGTGGGCGTTGATCTCCGAACCGCGAATTAGCCAGGACATCGCTTGGACTAGCGGGGAAAAAGGATATCAGGGCAAAGTATGGGAACAACGAAGTTGTGGTCGCGTTTGAGCCTTTGAAGATCTCACTGCTTCGTGGTGGAAAGGAGCAGGTCGTGTTGAACGGCCAAGGGCTTTTGCACATGGAGCATTTCCGCACCAAGGCCGTGGCCGAGACCAAAACAGAAGAGGCGGACCCGGCGCCCGAGGAGGGTGCTGCGGACGCCGAACAGGTCGTTATGGAGGTCAAGGAGAAGGAGGTGAATCATCGGGCCTGGTTCGAGGGAGAAACGGAGGATGACTGGTGGGAGGAGCGATTCTCGACGTGGACGGATACAAAGCCCAAGGGTGCGTTCATTTTCATTTTCTTGCCTTCTGCTGCTCATTTCATTTGCTTGCCTTCCTCTTTTAACCTCGCCAGGTCCTGAATCACTGTCCATCGACATCTCCTTCCCGAGCCACGGGACTATCTACGGGATACCCCAGCACGCGACCAGGCTCGCGCTGCCCACCACATCCGGCGACTCGCCCACCTTCACCGACCCGTACCGCCTCTACAACGCCGACGTCTTCGAATACCTCGCCTCCTCGCCCATGTCGCTCTACGGCTCCATCCCCGTCCTCCACGCGCACTCCGCAGACTCTACCGTCGGTATCTTCCACGCCGTCGCCTCCGAGACGTGGATCGACGTCGGGCACGCGTCGGACAAGTCAACGCAGACGCACTGGATCTCCGAGTCGGGCATCCTCGACGTGTTCCTGATGCCGGGGCCCACCCCCGCGGACGTCTTTGCGCAGTATTCGGGCCTCACGGGCACGCCCGTCCTCCCGCCCCACTGGAGTCTTGGCTACCATCAGTGCCGCTGGAACTACATCAGCAGCGATGACGTCCGCACCGTGCAGAAGCGCTTCGACGAGGAGGACATGCCCGTCGATGTCTTCTGGCTCGATATCGAATATGCCGACGAGCACAAGTACTTTATGTGGGACGAGAAGAACTTCCCCGACCCCGTTGACATGACGAATGATGTTGCGGCGCTCGGACGCAAGGTTAGAACCATACACTTTCTTTAGCTGGTTGCTAACGATGTGTCATAGATGGTCGTGATCGTCGATCCGCACTTGAAGCGCACTTCCAACTACCCGGCCTTCCAGGAGGCGTCTGACAGGAAGGTCCTCGTCAAACCCCCCAGCGGCGAGGGAGAGTACGAAGGATGGTGCTGGTCCGGCAGCAGTTCGTGGATCGACTTCTTCGACCCTGGCAGCTGGGACTGGTGGAAGTCGCTCTTCAAAACCACGGCTTCGAAAACCGGCTGGACGTGGACGTCTAGCACCACGGACATTCACATCTGGAACGATATGAACGAGGTTTGTACCTGGTCTCTGTACTTGTGGTCCCTATCCTGATGTCGCTGCAGCCGTCCGTTTTCAACGGCCCGGAAATCTCGATGCCCCGGGACAACATCCACTATGGTGGGTGGGAACATCGCGATGTGCACAACATCAACGGCATGCTCTTTGTATGTCGCATCGTCAAGCTTTTGTTCTGGGACTAACGTCTACCCCGCCAGTCGAATCTGACCTCGCAGGCCGTGCAATACCGCACGGACCCGCCCACGCGGCCCTTCGTTCTGACGCGCTCCTTCTATGCGGGGTCGCAGCGCTTCGGCGCCATGTGGACCGGCGACAATCTGGGCACCTGGGAGCACATGGCCGTCGGGATTCAAATGGTGCTGGCGAACGGAATTGCTGGGATGAGTTTTGCGGGATGTGCGTATTTTCTTTTGGCTCTAATTCCACGGTCTAATGCCTGGTTGTTAGCTGACGTCGGGGGCTTCTTCGGGAACCCGGAACCCGAGATGCTCGTTCGGTGGTACCAGGTCGGGATCTTCAACCCCTTCCTGCGCGCGCACGCGCACATCGACACGAAGCGGCGCGAGCCATTCCTGCTCGAGCAGCCGTACAAGGGGATGGTCAAGGATATCCTGCGGCTCAGGTACACGATGCTGCCTGTATGGTATACTGCGTTCCGGGAGACGAGCGTCACGGGCGTGCCTGTTCTGCGGTAAGATGCTTCGCCTGCGTGGACACACATCCGATTGAATACCAACGAACGTCAGGCCGCACTACGTTATGTTCCCCAAGGACCCGAAGGGCTTCGATCTCGACGACCAGTACTTTATCGGCGCATCGGGTCTGCTCGTCAAGCCCATCACGACGAAGGGCGCTACGGAGACGACGGTCTATCTCCCTGAGGACCAGGTTCGCGTCGTTTTTGTTTACGTTCGGGGCTCGCTGACACCTATTCATCTAGGTGTACTACGACTACTTCTCGCACCACGCGTACCGCGGCGCTGCGAAGGGGAAGGAGATCACCGTGCAGGCGGCGTTGGACCAGATCCCGCTCTTCGTGCGCGGGGGGTCGATCGTTCCTACGCGCGAGCGCCCGCGGCGCTCGTCGCCGCTCATGAAGCTCGATCCCTTCACGCTGCGCGTCGCGCTGGGCAAGGCGGGCGGCGCGACAGGCGAACTGTATCTCGACGACGGCGTCTCGTACGCGCACCAGCAGGGGCAGTTCGTGTGGCGCGCCTTTGGTGCAGAGGCGGGGAAAAAGACTGTGCGGCTCACGACGCGGGATTTGGGCGCGGCGCGCGTGGGGGAGGCGGTGGATGGCGCCGCGCTGGCGAGCTATAACGCGCGGAACGCGTTCGCGGAGAGCATTAAGGAGGTGCGCGTGGAGAAGATTGTGGTGTTGGGGCTTAGCGGGAAGCCTGTGAGCGTGAAGGTCGAGGGCGGGGAGACGCTGGTGTGGGAGTACACGCCGGGGGTCGCGGCGGGGGCCAAAGGGGAGGGCGCGGCGAGCGTGCTCACTATCAAAGACCCGAAGGTGAGGGTTGTAGAGGATTGGGCAATCGTTATCCAGCTATGAGCTTTGCAATTTTTATTATTCGTCTTTGTTCTGGTTTGGGGTGTGTCGCCCTTGTTCATCGGCATGTTTTCCGTCTCGAAACGCGACTCGTTACCTTGTTCTCTATTGTGTGATGTTCAAAACGACGGCTCTAATAATCGAGTACTTACTCGTATATTGATTCGTCTTCCGCAAGTAATACTTAGTGTGCCCCAACGAATATATTCGAATGTGCTCCCCGAAATAATGGCAAAATAACGGCTGCTGCCAGATTCGAATCTCTGCGCGACGACATTGGGGTGACGTGACGTGACTTTCGTGGCCTTCCCCGACGTCTGGCCAGGTGTTGGCCAGCCGTACCTCCCAATTCAACCTGTGTCCACGTTCCTTGTACTATACATCTCTTTCACGAATCTCGTCTCAGAAACCCCTGGAGCTAGACTGTTAGGTGTGGCGGCATCTGTGGGTCCCATTCTCTTCTTTCTGACTCAGTTTGTTCTGACTCTTTTGTTCCTCTTTCATCCAGAAACAGTCGGGTTGAGCGTACTCAGTCTATGCCTCTGTCGTCTCCTGCGCCTGCAGACAAGGGGTGGCAGGTCGTCTCGCCCGAGTGGTGGCGCATCCCGTTCAATGCAGTGTCGTGGGCCTACACCCCCACAGATCCACGGGATGTCGCCGCGACTCAAGCAACTCAGTTCCCTAGAGTCGCTAAGCCGCCGCACTATCATGCAGCCCTGTTCCACATCCGGGCCGCTTCCGTGGACGATCAGCACGACGAAGATCTAGCCGAGGGTGACGACGGTCGGCTGAACCCCGATCTTGTGGGATTCAAGAGCGCTGTGGACGCCATTGAATCTTATGAGATCGACGTTGGTTTCCATTGGCCGTCGCTGCAGATTGAGGAGAAGACCCCGCCGGATCTCACGCTCGCCGTCGATGAGGACCACGTTGCACTGGCCAAGGAGCGCTGGGACGAACTCGTTCAGGATCTCACGGGCGGCTTGTCCATTGGCAGTACGGACCGTTACCACGAATTGGACGGCGACTCGCTGCGCGGCCTCCACCGCAGCACGTCGGCACACTCGAGCATTGATCTCACCGACTCTGAGCGGTCTGTCCTCTCAGTGTCCATGCCCGCGACCCCAAGAGCCCGCCGCTCGTATGCCAATATCGTGGTGAAAAACCCGTCCCCGAGCAGAAGCACGAGCAGCCGTGATTCTGATCGGTCCCCTCGACGACTCAATGCCGCCGCGTCCTCCTTCGTGCCCAGCCCCTCAAAGCCGAAGGCAGCCTCGGATCCCACACCTTTCCTCATGGCGCCCGAGCCCACACCCTTCCCCTCACTCAACCATCCCCGCGTACCGACCCCGCCGTCCCCCACGTTCAATACGACCTTCGTCTTCCCCTCGCTCGACGTGCCTCCGCTGCCCGCGGTGAAAATCACCAAGGACGCGCAGGGGTTCTACAGCGAGGTGGAGTCGCCTGCACCGCCGCCTACCCATGCTCGCACGTCGTCGACTCTCCTCCCGGCCTTCCTGCACGACGCTTTCACTCGACGGCGCCCGCCGGCGTCCAAGACACGCGCGATGGTCGACCGCCTGAAGTCGTCGGGAGCGGGCATTTCGCAGGAGCCCGCGAAGAGTCACCACACGCTTCCCCAGTTGGAGCTCTCGGCGCTCGCAAAGCCGCGCTTGTCGGTCTCGGAATATGGCGGCGATGGCGACAGCCCTCCGATTGACGACGACGGAGAGGGATGGATCGGCGACGACGACTTTGCTGCAAGGACTGCCACGGTCAACTCCAAGACGCGGCGCACGCGCGACCTGTTCCTCGCCTTAACCCGTCGGCGGAGCAACTCTTCGCCCCCGAAGCATTCCCTGGTCATCGAGCCGTCAGCGGACGACGTTGTCGGGATCACGGTGGAGCTGCCATCGCCTACTTCGTCGTCGTCCAACGACGGCTGGATCGAGGGCCCAGCACTGCTCCTCCCCGACTCCAAGCCCGTTGCGGTGAATCCTCCCGAGCGTACGTTCACTCCCGTTTCGGTGCAGGCTTCAGAGACGAGGCCTGCGCTGCATCGCCCGCCCCCGCCGCGCACCCCGAAGAAGGCGAAGCGCACCGGGCCTGTGCCGGCGCTGCACGTCTCCCCTTCTGGCCCCACCCTCTATGTCCGCCCGCCGCCGCCGTACTACTACCCGCACCCGCACCCGCATGCGCACGCGCACGCGGCGTACCTGCATCAGATGCAAGCGCTGCAGATGCAGCAGCAGCAGCAGATGCACATGCGCCGCGTGTCCGCGCCCGTCGCCATGGTTGTGCCCGTGCGCACGCCTGCCGCGATGAGCAGCATCGGCAGCGGGGACTGGTTCCCGTACCCCGTCGCGTACCCCGTGCCCGCCCTCGCGCACCACGCGCCGCCCGTGTTCGTCCCCCGCGGCGCCTGACCCTCACCCGCACCTCGCCCGCCATGTATCCATGTATGACCGCTATGACTCCGCGCCTCCGTCCCCGCCCGCATCTCTATCGTCTATTATGCGTCCTGCTCTCTGCCACTGCTTTTTATCAATCATCTCATCCGGAGTGGAAGGTCAATTTTTTTTCGCTGCTTGCATCTGTTTTTTGGACCTCGTACACATACACCCACCACACCAACCAATCAATACACATACATATCTCACTCCATCTGTGCACATATACACCACCACCAACCACGTACATTCCGGATTGTATCAGCATCTTTGTTACTGCTACGCACGACTCAATTCGTCTTTGTCGTTGTGCTCCATTTGCGCTTATCATTTACATATCGACTGCAGGCTCATTCGTCTCTACATGATGCTCTTTGTTTTTGCTTCACTTATTTCGCTCGCGCGCAATTTGGTTAAATCGTACGTATAATCGCTAGCCTTCGTTGCTACTGTTGTTTTACCTTGCCCTTCTTGTTGAGATTTTCCGGCTACTTTTACTTATGTATGTACTGACCTGCCCGCCTGTTATATATCTTTGTGAATGGAACGCGGCTATTGTATATGTGAAAAGGATGAGACGAATGGGATCTGTATTGAATCTCTATTGATGTACGCAAAATCTGGAAAACTTGACGCGGCTCCGGTATAGATGTCCGCGCGCCGATGAATCAAGCAGGGCGGACGAGAACGATAGACGCGATCTTGCACGTCGTCTGCCCCCCGCTGACCGTTGCCACGGGCGTGGACTTGGTAACGACTGCAGCGTTCTGGTAGTTCGAGGGCCCGTTCGTGCACCATGCCGTGGAAGTCGTGTTCGCCACGATCACGACATTGCTGAATGCAAACTGGCCAAAGGTCCACGCGACGTCGTAGAGCTCGATCGCCATGATCGCCTGGTTCATCGGGTGCGTCGCTGAAGCATAAAGAATTTGTTAGCTTCGAGTCTTTTCGATGTATTCAGACGTACGCAGGGGGAAGGAGCCCGTGGCGGAGCCGCCGCCGCTGCTTGAGAGGGACGTAGCCCACGTCCCGCTCTGGATGCTGTTCACTTTCAGCCCGAAGTTGACGGTCTGACCATTCGCGACTGTTCGTGCACTTATTTAGTTGTTTTATTCGTAGGGCAGCCAGGCGTCGTGAAGGGCATACCGTTGAAGCCGCTGCCCCATGCTAGGGAGGGGTTGGAGCAGCACCAGCCATCACCGATCCACCAAGTTCCGGAGCGGCCATCGAGCACGGGCTGGAGCACACCAGCGTTATCAGAGGGCTCTGCGCAATATTTCAAGTAAAAATTGGGTGAATGGGCGGGAAACACGCACGAAGTCCGGGCCAGAGGTAGTACGTCGCCGCTTGCGGGAGGGTAGGGGCGACGAATGTTCCAGTGTACGATGAGATGTAGGATCCGGCGGGCGTGGTGAAGGTCAGGAAATACCTAGATACCTGATGAGATTTTTACCGTCGCGAAGGGAGGATGGGGCTCACCAGGTCACAGCCGATACGTACTCGATGAGCGCAAGCACCGTGAAACAACTAATCAAGAGCTTCATCTCGACGGAGAGTGGTCCTGGGAGAGCAGAGACAACTGCAAAAGGCCTCCACAGGAGACCGTACCTTTTATAAGGACGCGGTACGCATGCTATGTGCAGATGACGATATCACACCAGCACAATCGGACTATCCGAAGCTCAAGGTATAAGTAGTGCATGCGGGTAGAGTTGGGTTCTGATGACCGGACCGGGCAAGAAATACCGAGGTTTGCAATGAGTGGAGCGGAGAATCGAGCGCTCTCGATAAGTCGTCGGAAAGATAAGTGGCCATCATGAGGTGCCGTTGATATTTCGCGATGATGAACAAGAGGGGCCGCCGTGGCCTTCTTGATGGTGGACGCTTCGAGAGAGATCCGGGAAGCAGCCAGCGGAGATCGGGTAAAATCGAGCAAGGCGCCAGAGCTCTCGCAACTTGGGGAAACGGTCAATGGAAAAAGCTGAGACGGGCCCCGCTTGAGACGCGGAATTCAGGCATCGAACTCGCATTTCGAAGAGAGCGAAGGCCTGCCGTTTTGGCGTAGTATGTATTCTGTCCGTAGTCAAATATTGCGTTCAGCTCATGATGGTCGTTCAAGAGTCGGGAAGACCGGTCCCGTTCTCGGATCACGCCGGGAGGTAAATTACAATGGAAAATACAACAAAAATATAAACTACAAGTTATCCCAGTTGGGAATCGGCATTCGCGCAGGGAGGGCAGCGTATCCGCGGAGTGGCCTAGCAGCCGGGCGCGCAACCTCGCGTCCAAGAGCCGTCTTGACCTCCTGCGACAGCGCATCCACCCTTTGATTGCGCTCAGCGCTTTTCTTCGGGGAGCACGCCAGATCTCGACTCTTCATGAATGCAGCGAAGCGCGACTGTGGCGTCGACATCTGGGGATCCTAGGACAATGAATACTACATCAGAGCATGAACTTCGGTAATTCGGGAGGACAGACGTACCTCATCTTCGATAGATCCAATGGATCCAATGCTTGAATTGCAAGAGGAGATGGTGGACACCGACCCATCGCCTGGATGGAACGCCGGCGTACCGATCACAGTTGGGGCGCGTCGGACAGTGACCCCAGGCGTAGTCGAATTACTCGACGCCTTGCTTGGCGTGTTACTGGTGGGACCGCCCTTCATCGTGAGCGTTCTAAACTTGTAGGTCTCCGAACCGACCGAGGCAAGGCGCCTCGCGGGTGGACGTGGCCTCTGCAGTGGTGCAACTGCCCTTGGGTTCGGCGTCCCGCGTCGAGACTGTGGCATGGGTGACAGAGCCCCAAGGGCGCCAGGTACGTAGTACGGGTATGACATCGAAATGTCGCCGGTCGCTGTCAACATGTTCTCATCGTCCGAGTCGTCATCCGAGTCGGTGGCAGAGGCGGGGTATAGTGTCTGGTTCTGGGCGCGAAACGGGGAGGGGGCAGGAGAATCGCCAGACGGCAGTGTCATCCTGCCACCAGTGCGGGAGAGCAAGGAACGACGAAGAGGAGGGGTCGAGAAGACGTTGATGACAGACTTGCGACGGGGTGGTGAACTGACGTTCTGCAAGCAGAGTAAGAGAGTAATGGACAAAGTCTTTTAGTTACGCACCCTCATTTGAAATTTGCCCTGTCTAACGCGTCTGCTTTGTTGGTATAGGCACCGGATGCAAGATTTACACGTCGCAATAAAGGCGTGAGGGAAACGACGCGTCCCAATATCAAGCCAAGGGCTGAACGAGGCGCAAAGGGGTAAAAAGGCGATTACGTGCCACTTGCAGTCAGAGAGAGCTTTATATACCAGAGGTACATGCGTGATCCGCGGAAGGATGACTGGTGGCTTACTGGTGAACAATGGTACTGATTGACCAGGGTGGCCGTCGCATAAGAACCTCCAGTATTTCCTTTTTGAGCAAACGAAGGTCAAAGCTTCTTGAGATCTGAACAATCACCGATTGTGTATATGGTTGAAAGGAGCCGGAGGCTGTGTTTTCCTCCAGAATCTTTGTACTAAATCCGCCACTTTGCATTGCTGCAGATTGCTGCCCGCCATAAAAATGTCTGGAAGCGAGAACGTGTTACTAACTTACTGCAAGTGTCACCGCCAGTCCAAAAATTCTAAAATCGTGCCCTCCAGGGTTCTGGGCTCTACCACCTCTAACGTGCTATCCTTGCCGATGCTGCATTCCACGATGACAGGCTCATCTTCACAGCGCATAGCTTCCCACATATACCGCAGTTGCACGCTTTCCAGCGCTTCGCACGTATCAGCCAGCTCTTGGACCGCCGCACGCCCAATCTCTTCCGGATCGTTTTCATCGCTGTGGAGTAGGTACGCCCGCACCCACACGTTCAAAATAAGTTGCTCGAGCGGCAGCTTCGAAAGCAGTTCGACGAACTCGGACTGTTATAAAGTTTGAGTAAAGTTTATCAAGCTTTCGCATACGGCTACTCACAGCAAGGTCAACTTCCTCTAAATCCTCTGGCGACTCGGACCCGTCGCCCACCGGTGCCGCGAAGTGCAGCCGTCGCACGTGGCGGAATGCTCTCAGCATCTCCCGCGCCTCGACCATGCTAGCTGTACTGCGCGGCGCGTATGTGAACGAGTTCAAGAGAGGTAGACGCCGTCCAAGCTCCAACCAGCCCTTGCGTCACGGGCAATAATATGAGACTTAAGACAGGTCCAACGCCCGCAGCGCGGGGGTGCGACCGCTACTGAGATAAGCCTAGCAGATTCGTCAGTTTTCTATTCACAGTCGTTACGGCCGGTAACCGACTTTGAGTGACGCCTGTATATGCTCGTGGTCCACCTGCTCCATATCTGGATACCCCGGGGCGAGGAGCTGAAGCGAATCCCAGATGCGGGCGGACATGTGGGTTGCCAGGTTCGTCCGCTCCATATTCTGGAGGCGCAGAGACGCGATATGCTTGGGTCGCGCGAGGAGCGCGGCGGAGCCGTCGTGACACCATTCGAGCTGTATATGGTACGGACGCGAGCTGCCCTGCGCAATGAGATCCATTGCACGTGCCATGTGCCAAACGACGAGTGTGTCGATGGTGGGATGGGTGCGAAGTGCCGCCGCGAGTGGCGCATACACGGGCGGTTGAGAGTAGGACTGGAAGGTCCCAAAGCAGACGGCGCGCAAGTGCGTGAACTGGGAGAGAATGGAGACCATGCGCGGAACGTAATCGTAGTCGTCGCCGCAGAAGTTGAATGATAAAAACAGCGCGCGGACATACGGCGCGATATGGGCCTGCTCAGCGCGCTTGAGACGCCCGAGTCCCTCCTCCGTTGGGTCATCGGAGCCGAATGCAATAAGGACCTCGCTCCAGATGTACGTGCGGGTGGCCGCAGCAAGTTGCGAGTGCATGGGCGCAAGGTCGAGGAGAATTTGGGAAGGTGGACCTGGAAATATGCTTGGGGGTTCGTTTTCCATCCTCGTTTCACCACACCAGGATAGAGCGACACGTTCCCGTGGACTATCTGGAACAATTGTTGAATTCCACCGCAGTTGTGCGCTTATTTGGCTCACCCTCGAAAATCCCAGCACAAACGTGGAGCAGAACTTCATAGCCCAAATCCGTCAGTTTTCTGCCGGTATTAGCCATAGGAATGTCCCGTTTCGCGTCAGGAACAGGCCGATAGAGGCAAGAGGTAAACGAGAGCTCTGAGCTGAGAGAGACGGAAAAAAAGTCGACACGACTGTCACATTCACGTGAACCAAATGTAACGCGACCCCCAGAGTGACGCCACTGTTCAATTTCGAGCGAAATGGAGAAAGATTGATGATTTGGTCATGGTGAAGGGGTACGTGGAGCAGAAGAAATTAAAGTACACTTTGTATGAGCACAGAGGAAGAGAGCCAGAATAAAATATTTTAACGTGTTTTGCTCGACCCGCACAATCAAGTACGAGTCTTAAGCCTGAGGCCAGAGACCCGCGGCAAGGGAACACGAGGATGGAGGAATTAATGTTCCAACATTTCTCAGAAAAAAAGGGTAGGGTCACTCACGTCGACCGAGCTCTCAGTTAGAGGCTTCCAGGATGCTTCTCGAGTTGTGAGACTGGTGCAGCGTTCCTCCGAAAAATTGAATAGGAAAGCGGCGGCCGAGTTGAAGAATAGACGGGAACCAAGTCGAGGAAGGAATTGGACCGATGACAGACAGATGAACATACAGATACACTGAACAAGAGGAGAAACCAGAAGACACCCAAGATAGACACGAGCCAGAGAAAGTAAGCCAAGCACTAGAAGAGAATAGGACCTCAAGAGAAAATCATCCGAGTACCCGGAAGTGAACCACAAGCAAGCGTTGGAAATATGAGGCAATGATAGAATGATAAAACGGGAAAGGGACAGTGAGAAACCAAGGGCGAGTACCCAGAAGAGGAATAAGACCAAGGAGAATAAGCCAAGACGATGCGACGATGAAACACCAGGAGAGAAGAGGCCCAGGCCAACTCAGACCGGATAGAACGACGACAGAAAGATATAAGCGCGGGAGAAACCAAGCAAAGACCCGGAGCGAACCAAGACCAAGCGAGACGATAATTATAATCACAACTACCCAAGAGCGAAGCTAGACCAAGGAAGAGGGAGAGATAGAACTGACTGCGGTCTTCCAGAAGGAATTGAATCCGGACAAGAGCCAGACTTGACCAAGACAGGATACCAACCGAGGAGAGAACTGCACAAAAAGGCAGAAAAGAGCAAGACGACACACCAGCTGAAGCTCTGGGCAGATATGGCGGCGCTCAGAAACGCAGGAAATAAAACAAGCCAGAACGATGAAGCCATAAAGCGTTGACAAGGAGCCAAACCAAGGGTAGAAACAAACCGGACAGAATGAATAGGGAGACGAGATGAAACGACGACAGAACGATAGAGTTCGGAATTACGATCCAAGATACACAGGACAGGAAGACGAAATAAATATAAACCCCGGAGAGAAGAGAAAAGGACGAGGACGCGAGGACGCGAGAGCCCGGATAGAATGGCATCGAGGTAGACACCGAGGCCAAGAAGAAGATCAAGACAAACCCAGGAAAAGAAACAAGGCCCAGAAGGTTTGAGCCAGACCAAAGACAGCGACGGAAGAAATATGGAACCCTAAGGGGAAAGAAGACGAGTACCCAGGAGAGAATAGAACCAAGACAGACACGCCCCACACCAGAGTTAATCCAGGCGCTCACGAATCCAGAAGAGAAACAGGACGCGAAGGAAGTGAGGCTGACGAGAGAGAAATCATAGGAAATAAAACGACCGAGAGAGATAGATAAATCACTCAATTCCAGACTCAACGATGATAGAAAGATAAAGGCTGGAGACCAGAAGACGAGCGCCTCAAAAAATTAAGGTAAACCCGGGCTATAAAAGAGCTAGAACGGATAGACAGTCACGCTAGAACGACGATAGAAGGATAGAACGAGAACAGTGTTCAGGAACCTAATCAAACAAGCACAGGAGAGGAGGAAGCCTAGAACGACGAGGTGGGGAGCTTAGATAACACGAAGAATAGCCGAAGACAATCGAGAGAGGCACGGCCCCCGAATTAATCGAGACAGGACGACGACATAACAAAGTCTTACAAGACACCCAAGGAAGGAAATAAGAAAAACGAGACTAGACTGAAGAGCGAGACCCGATAGAAAGGAAAGACCAAGACGAGGACCCAAGAGGGAATCAACATTAGAACTAATAGCCACACCAGATAAAACGACGACGGAAGACAAGGGGACGAGTACCAAAGCGAGAGTGACCGAATCAGGCCAAACACAGGACAGAGCCGACCCGGAACGAGCATAGAAATATGAATCCTAGAAGAAAAAAAGCCCGAGGCCCCAGGAGAGAAGTGAGACCACGACGAACCAACAAATAACCAAGACTAGAGAGGTGTTGGGATTCAAGCACGCAGCGGTCAGATATATATTTTCTTGTGCTATTTTCATTTATCTCCGAGATCTCCGAGCGCTCCTCATATAGACGCCCTAGCCAAACAAATATGTCTCAGTTCTTGCATTCGCAGTTGTGAGATGTGAGTTCCAATTATCCATTCATTCTACCTATTTACTTACAGTACAATAGTCCAAATTGTTCTTAGGTATATTTACAATTGAGTTCTTGCATTTGCAGTTCTGAGACTCCAAATTGTTCTTAGTCAGCTTCAATCGCCGCCTGCGCTTCTCAAGAAGTGTGTCCGAGAGAACGATCACAGACAGATAACTGAAGGCTGAACCTAGAAGTACCCCAGAGCAAGAGCAGACGCAAAACCCGATCCAGGAGGCAGGAGACATAGAGAGAGCTCGCAGACGCCCGAGATTTACCCAGTGAGCACCGGGTGTAGTAGTAAGTGGATAAAGGGATGCGCGAGGAAATGATGACGTACCGAAAACCCCAGGCCCAGGTTAGATGTTGTTTCTCCCCGCGACGTTAAAGAAATATCTGCAGTGTGCTGAGCGATTGGCTCGACTGCGAGGAGATCAATGGACGAAATCGATGCAGGGGCGGGAACGTGAGTATATGATCAACTGCAATGAGTGTCGTCTCATCTCGAAACAGGATATCATCTGGACCTAACGCGCGGACCTTGGATGTCGACGACGCGGGCGTGACCTAGCGGAGGGATGGGTCTGGGTAGTCTCCAGTGAGGTTATATAGCAAAGCCACACATCAGCAAACCCTGGGGTTGCTGGGCAGCGCTGCGTAGCACTACGGCAGTGCTGTGCAGTGCTGTAGTGCGGTAGTGGGGGGTACCCTCTGTGCAGCGCTGTGCAGTGCTGTGTAGTGGACCCCCTTACTGTGTAGTGCCGTGTAGTAGTCACGTGCATTACTGCGTAGGGTTAGGGTTGCTGCGTAGTGCTCTGTAGCGCTGTGTAGTAGTGGTCTATATATAGTTGTCTATATATGGTGGGCATGTTATCTCATATTAGATGCTATTGCTTGTTCAAATCTCTCGTTTTCAAAATTCAAATCTGATGCATTTCTACTACAACACAAACATAATGTACCTAAGTCTCAACACATGTTACCCGTTGTTATCTCAAGGTCCAATTTCACTCCGACGGCATCTTGAACACCTGTTCGAACGACTCAAAATGCGCCTAGGAGATGTTACTTACCGTTTCCAGCCGTGTGCTTGCGTAGAGCTTGGGGCTTCGTCGCCGAACCCATTGACCTGCACGTCATCAGCTCAAAGTACTATCTGCACATTGAACACTGACCTCACTTGACCCGGGGCGGCGGCGCGTGCACGCTCGCATGGCACGCCTGGGAGGTGAAAGCCAGGCTCGACCAGGTACGCCGCGCTCTGGTCCGCCCACGGCGCAAATGAATGTCGAGTATAAATTACCGCCGAACGCTCTGTCGAGCGCCATCGTGCCGAGGTCCGCGCCCACGGGTCCGTCGCCGCCACCGCCGCCTGCGTCAAAATCAGTATCGCTCGTCTTGCGGATCGTCGTGAGACTTCCCATTTCCAGTAAACGAAGCTCTACTGGCGGCAGCGCCCGCGTGCACATGCGGCAGATGCGCAGCGTGCTGCTGCCCGCGTCCCACAACGTCGTGCGGTGCGTGATCGTCGAGTGCGCACTCGACGCGGAGGAGCGCAGACGCGGCCTGCGCCCGAAGCACGGAGGCTGCTGAACCCCGCTGTGCACACGGCGCTGATGTCGCTGGCGAACGTGGTGTGCGAGGTGCGCGACGAGGGGGTGTGACGCGACCTTGAACCCAATCTCGGTCAACTGCTGCGCGTCGACGAGCAGATGCCCGTCAAAGACGAACGCGGGCTTCTTCATGTGTGCGTAGACCTGCGGGGGTGTTAGTAATTTAATGATAGGAGGGGAGGGGAGGGAGGGTAGGAGAGCGCGCGAGTAGGCCGAAGACCGGCCGCGAGCAGCACGGCCGCGCAAGCGAAGAACACATGCCCTGCACAACCCCGCTCCATGCGACGAACACAAAACACCAAGAAAAGAAACGCGCCTCCTTCCAGTCAATCTCCTTGAACTCCTCCCACTCGGTGGCGATGACGACCGCCGCGGCGTCGCGGCACGCCTCGAACGCGGAGCCGCAGATCTTGATTTGCTTCTTCACTGTGGGGCGCGTCAGCGCGTCAGTACGACTTGTACACTCGCCACTCGCGGCACTCACACGCATCCGCAGGGACAACGGGGCTCACCTCGCCGAGATCCGCCCAGATCTGCGCCTCGGTGACCTGGGGGTCGTAGATGAGGGCGCGCTCAGACTGGAAGTCGCGGATGATGGTGATGGCGGCGGACTCGCGCGTGTCGCCCGTGTCGGCTTTGAAGGCGAAGCCGAGGACGGCGATGCGCTAAGAGTGCATTAGCAAATGAAAGAGTGGGGGGAGAGCAAAGGAAGGGAGGGCACCTTGCCGGTGATGGTGTTGAAGAGGGTGTCGACGACGTGCTTGGAGAAGCGGCGCTTCTGGCACTCGTTCATCTCGACGACCTGGCGCCAGTAGGCGGCGACCTCGGGGAGGTGGAGGCTCTCGCTGAGGTAGACGAGGTTGAGGATGTCCTTTTGGAAGCAGCTCCCGCCGAAGCCCACGCTCGCCTTGAGGAACTTGGGCCCAACACGCGAGTCGTACCCAACGGCGCGCGCGACCTCGTCGATGTTGGCGCTGGTGGCCTCGCAGATTGCGGAGAGGGCGTTGACGCTCGAGATGCGCTGGGCGAGCATCGCGTTGGCGGCGAGCTTGGAGAGCTCGGAGGACCAGAGGCCAACCGTCAGGATCTGGGTCGGGGGGACGCAGTTGGCGTAGACGGCGGCGAGGGTGGCGCAGGCGGCGGAGCCCTCGGGGGTCTGGAGGGAGCCGAGGCGGGCGCTGTTTTTTTTCCCCATCAATAACGAGCAGATGAGAGGGATAGTACACACTGACGACAATGACAGGGTTCCTCGCCACTTAATAGAACGGAGTGCACAAGGTGTGAACATACACAGAATGTATAAGCACAACACAAAAAGTAAAGGTGAGCCCGCACCAATAATTCCATGATGGATAGTAGAGAAGACCCAGGGTGTCGCGCGCAGGAGGCATATTCAAGATGTAAGTAAGGGCTGGGAGCACACAGGCTGGTGAGTACTGACCATTACTGGACGGCTCGTGGTGGCGACGAAAGAGCTCCAACATCGGCAACACGGGAGATCGAAGACGGGCGATGAGCACATCACATTTGGCAAAGACGCCGGACCATCGCCCGATGGAATGCCGCTCACAGCAGCACGACGTAAGGGGCCCGAAGTTGAGAAGTGATTTCCGTTTGGCAACTGCGCGCCAGACGGATGCGGAAAGGGGGTGGTGGTCGAAGAGAAAGAGATGCGAAAACAAACCACGACCAAATATTTGGATTGTTCCATCATCACGTGTCATTGAGTCCGTCCGACCATCTGATTCTCTGTTCACTCTCGCTATGCAGCATGCTCGTTCCGACCAGCGCCTTCTCTCCTCGCTGCACTGTTGGCCGGGAGAGAAGGTACTACAACCATGAGAAGGATATCTGTTGCACGGCTGAGCGCGATCCTATTCCTACCTCCTCCCTCCACGCGCATGGACTCGCGTCCCTCCTCCCCAGAGCAGCCCCCGCAGGGTCTCGACTCCGTCTCATCCTCCCGCTCCATTCCCTCGAAACAGATCCTTCTCCTCGGCCAGCCATCCGCAGGAAAATCCACGCTCGCAGCTGGACTCCTCCAGAAGCCACTGGCGGATGATGAAGACGACCACCGGACAGACTTTGCCGTGGGATACGACTTTGCAAACGTGCGCGACGACGCTGACAAGGGTGCACTGTTTTCTGTATAAAATGCACCCCCGCCCGCTCATCTCGCGTTCCTAGACACTCTCGCGCGCCTCTCCGTGTACACCGTGCCATCTTCAGCCCTGGAATACACTGCTCTACTGCCGCACTTTGTACCCCCGCGCTCAGCGCTACCGCACACCCTCGTCATGATTGCGCTCGACTGGACACGACCATGGACGTTCGTCGAAGACCTCGAGACGTGGCTGCAGTGGGTCGAGACCTGGGCCCGAGGCGATGCCGCGCGCAAGCTCGAGATCGTGCGCGAAGAGAGCCGCGAGCGCCGTGAGCCAGTCGCTTTTGCTTCGTGTTGCACTCGGCACTAACATTCGCATCAGTCCACTCCCACCTCCAACACTATTCAGAGCCCTCCATCGACCTGCCTGCTGCTGCATCCTCCGTTTCAGGGAGCACGCTACTGCAGTTGGGGCCCGGGACACTCACCCACAACTCCGCGGGCGTTCCAATAATCGTCGCGTGCACAAAGGCGGACCTCATCGACGAGGGGAGCGACCTCGCCACCGGCGCGTCGGGAATGGGTGGCATGGTACGCGGCAAGGGCGGCGAATAGGAGGAGCGCACGGACGGCGTCATGCAGGTCCTGCGCACCATATGCCTCAAATGTCCGTTCCACGCCATTTCCGTTATTTCTCACTAACCCACCGCAGACGGTGCCAGCCTCTTCTACATGACACAGCACCCTGCGACACTGCAGACCCTGCGCCAATACGCGCTGCACCTGCTCTTTATACCCCCCGCTCCCTCGCCCACAATTGCGTCCGACGCCCCCGTGCACAACCCGTTCCCCTTCACGCAGAAGCCAAACTACCTCGACCGCGACCGCATTGTCGTCCCTGCCGGCTGGGACAGTTGGGGCAAGATCACCATCATGCGCGACGAATTTGACGCGCGTACCTGGGGCGACGCGTGGGACCGCGACCTCGAGGCCACGAACACCCCCGCCGCCGACGGCACGCACGCGCTGTTCAGCGCGCTCATCCCCGATCAGGGCACCAAGGTCCGCCTCTCCCTTCACACTCGGTCATATACTGATGCAACTACCCGTAGCCCACACCGCTCCCGCCACTAAACAACCCCACGCCCGAGCTGACGTTCCTCGCCAAGAACTACGACGAGAATGCAAAGAAGCCCGACCGCGACCCGCGCGGCGCCTTCCGCGACCCCGCCTCCGCAGGCCCCGCGCGCGCACTCGTCGGCCCGCTCGGCATCCCGAGCTTCGACCTCCCTACCGTCGACCGTGTGCTCTCCGAAATGGAGACCGGCATCGGCGGCAGCGCGAGCGCGAGCACGAGCGCGCCGAGGGCACCGGCGTCCCCGCGCCCCGCAGGCCTCGCACCGACGACGTCCCCACGACAGGGCGGATCGCCCACGCCTGCGGCGAGCATCCCGAGCCCCACGTCTGCGGGGAACCCGACGCAGCACGAGGTGCTGCAGACTTTCTTCCAAAGCTTGTTGAGCTCCAAGGACCGGGCGGGTGCAGGTGCGGCCACCAAGGGCCCGCCGGCGAAACCGAATGGGAGCGGGAGTGGCGCGGAAGAGGGCCCGGCGTGAGAGGATATTAGCGTACTTGTGTGCTGCGAGCCAAATCCTAATATGCGGACTGGGATTACGTTGTGGGCAAGGAGCTTGGAATTTGCAACCATACACAAGTATGTGGCCTACAGTTTTTCGTCGCCAGGACTGTTCTCGCCCTGCCGCTTTCGTTTCTTAATAACTTAAGCATACTCTGTGGCGTCCGACTGGCCCCAACACAGCAACCTCCTGTTTCGCTCCGGGGTCAATGAAGGCCGCCCACTCTGCACTCTCTAACGCAAATTTGAGTTCTTCCATCAACCAAGTGTGGTTTTCCAGGGAGGTGACATTGTCGGCGTGCCGCTTCTTGGCGTCCTGAGTGGAGTAGCGTCAGTGAGAGACATCGGAGGCGAAGACGTTCGAAAAGGGTCCCCAACAAGTCCTCGAAATGCTGTGAGGCCAGGCCGATCTCTTCCACCATGTCGGCGCCCCCACGCGCCACGCTCATCTTTAGGTCCCACGTTGGGTCGTCGAAGATGCGGAGTTTCCCGGCGCGAGTGATCGGAGTCATTCGGCTTGGGGCATACGCAGTAGCTATCCACAGGAGGACAAGCAGGAAAGACTCTATGTCAGGCGGCTATGGCATTGATGGAATTTTCTGTCTGAATCGCTATGGGTACATACAGACCATTTATGATTTAGTATCCCTAGGCAGACATTATTTTGATACGGGCTCGTCGCTCGCTGTTATAAATACATACCATTTCCGAGTCTTTTCGCGTTCAACACAAGTTCACGGTTTTAACACTGTTGTAAAAATAAACGGGTGTGGCTCTAGGCTTGCTAAAAAGCACCGGCCATTATCACTCACTCCTAGCGCTACTGTACTAGCGATGCTCGCTGTATGGGTACGAAGTATTTGCATGTTTCGATCCAAAATGTGTGAATTTTCACAGGACTCAGAAATCCCGGAACCTGTTGATTCTAAGGAATTGCTGTACAGAAAAATGGAAGTCAGTACTTACATACGCAAATCCGTTAATCGACGTTGAAATCACGCAGATGTCCCAAAAGTTTGCATAGGGTTAGGGTTAGTTGAATGTGATTCCTATGTGTATGTCGCACTGGGCTATTAATAACTATCAAGCACTAAGTAGGGGAACCAGACTATGCTATGAAGTACTACACAGTGACCCGCCACTCCAGAGCATTGTGTAGTGAGCCCCCACTACGAAGGGAGCCCGCTACTACACACCACTACACAGCGCTACACAGCACTACGTAATGACATCGGCTACTACCGGCACTACGGCACTACGGCAAAATCCCGGTTTTGCTGATGCACTGGGCGGGCACTCAATTTGGCTGTTAATGCGTCGAAGTCACGACGACTCGGTCGGAGGCTGCAGGCGGCGACGCAGGGCGGTCCAGGACTGTGGCGTGTGGCGGGGTAAGCTCGATGTCAGGCTCGGGTATGCGAACAGTTCCTGGTACCGATTTAGGGACCAGGTCTACGTCCAAAAATTCCCAAAGTCGGAGGGCCTCGTGACCTCTTACCACCACCATCTTTTGGTGGGGGTAACGCTACGAGGCCTTCCCTGCTGCTGTAGGCAGCGGAGGAGGCTCGTTCTGCCTTCCTCACCCCGAAAAGGGAAACCCTGACCAGGGATGTCGCCGAACCGCGCCAGCGTCGACCCGACGCGATGGCGAACCATCTAAGCGGCGCATACCAATATGCACGAGGGATACTAGCCAGCAGACTTGGAAAACAGAGTAGACAGAGAATTCATTGCATGGAAACAAAGCTATACCCCCCTAAGCTCGATGATTGCACCAAAGAACGTTGAGGACGCCACGCCGCCGACAACGTCCGCGCACCCGGACACAGCTGACATAGCAGCACGTGCTGCTATACAGCTGACGGCGATCAATAAAAAGAAGCGCTGAGAAAAGATCTCTGCCAAACTCCCACCGCTTCTAACTCGCTTCCGTTGCCGACGCACACAATTGCCGTAATGACGACCACCAACAGCAACAACCAGAACATTGTTGGCACCGCCGATCCGGCGGTAATCAGCCCCAGAAAAACCGCCCGCGCAGCCCAAGAGGACGACGTGTCCACCCACCTCCCGGACCTACGCACCGACCGCGAGCGCCCATCCCCCGGCCCCCTCCGCAAAGTCTCTGGCTCCGGAGCCATCAAAAACAAGGCCGCTGGACCAAACGGCATCCCACCAGTGGCCCTCGAAAACATTTTTCAGGGCGGAGAGCGAGCGAACAACGGCTCAATATTCGCTCCTGGCTCACTCTTCACCCCAGGCGACCGCCGAGCGACACCTCCCAACTCGCGACGCAGGGAATTCATCTTGCGCAGTCAAAGCGCGTCCCCAACGCCCTCTCGCCGAATTCCTGGCGAGGTCGACGCTGAAATCGATACTGGACATCATGATACCGACGTAAGCGAAGTCGAAGACGATCAGACCGCGGAAGGTAAGGGCTACACCACGCACACTGCACGACAACTAACGATGCGACCACAGACGCCCCAGCACCGGCGGCTCCCAATGCCGACGACGACGATGACGATGACGAGAGGTCCGTCGCCATGAGTATCGACGAAGGATCGGTCGACGCCATCATCAACGACGCCCCTCCCCCCGCAGCGGCGGAAATGTCAAACATCGAGGAGGGCCCTGCTCCCCGAATCACTGCCCCGGTCGTCACTGCCCCAGCCGCCGCTCCCACCGACGACAATGTCACCCCCGCAGTCGACGCTGCCACCCCCGCCGTCGACGCTGCCGCCCCTGCCATTGACGCTGCCGCCCCCACCGCCGGCGCTGCCGCCCCCGCCGTCAACGACGTCGACCAACCCGCGGCCGCAGCTGTCGTGCCGGCGTTCGACCCAGCCGGCCCAGGCCACGTCTTCACTTTCGAGGATCCTCGGCAGGCAGCAGAACACGCCCAGCTGATGGAGCAGGATACTGAAGCGCCACGGGCAAACGAGGAGGTACCGGCATTCCGCTTCGGAAACAACCCACCCGCCGTGCCCATAGTTGCGCTAGCACCAGCCGCCGCGCCCCGTGCGACACTACCCGAGGGGGATCCGGGCATCTTCGCGGTATACACCACGTCCCTCCCCGCCGGGGTCACCGTCGCGAACGGCCGCCTCATCGTCGACGGCCACATCATGCCCGACATCGAGGCCTACACAGCGCTACCGCCGAAGGACCAGCACCTCAACCCCCACAAAAAGATCCCCGCGACCGCGCAACGAGAAGCGGCGGGCCCCGCCGACATCGGGAAGGAGACGCCGACACAGCCCAACGTCGGGGACTGGGAGCACACAGTAATGGCCAAGGACACCGCTGAAGCAGGCGCGCACCCCGCACCTCTCATCATGATGAACGGGGACCCCACCCACCACGCGTACATCATATTCTTCCTTGGCGGTCGCGACTTCACCCACCGCATGCCCAACGCGGCAAGCGAGGCCGCCACCCTCCTCATCGACTTTGGAGGCCCCGACGTGATCACCGTCTTCCCCATCGCCCCCCGAGACCCGACAACACCGGAAACCCAAGGAAGACGCTACATGGGCCCGTTCATCGCCGGCATCCACGCCACCGACAGCCGCATCATCGACAGGCTATCCGAACAAGAGGTTTTCGCGGGCAACGCAAACCTGGCGTTCACCGTCCTCCCAGCCTCGCGCCTGGAAACCCCTTGGACCACAGGGATCTGGACACCCTCGATCGGAGGAGGAACTGTCCCCACCCTGCTCGCACTCCGCGGCGCCGTCATCTTCTGCCTGTGGACGGACCCCGCCATCGGCACCCTCTTGCAGCGCTACGCGCTCGGTGGGGGCTCTCTCTCGGAACGCCGCGAAGAGCTGGCCCGGTCGATCGACCCACGCTGGTACCCCCACATGGGCGCGTATGTCGTGTTCGTCAAGCCATGCACCCCCAACGCCTCCCACTGGCGCCTCATCGCCGCCGTAATCGCGGGATGGACGCTCGTAAAGGGGTACTTCTCCTACAAGCCGCTCAGCAGCCCAACACAGTCCCCCTCGGAGCCGCGCTGCGTCATCTGCAAGCAGGACACCCACTTCGCGTCCGGATGCCCGTTTGTTAAAGACCCCCAGTGGTGGGGCCCACACGACCAACTCAGCGGCATCACCGAAGGCCTGCTGGCGCGTGGACGCGGAGGACGCGGCGGCCGTGCTGGACGTGCTGGTCGTGGACGTGGCGGCCGTGGACGCGGTGGAAATTAGGAAGCGCACTCCCCTATCCACCGCACGCGATCCCCCACCAAAAAATATATATATACTCCACATCTCACACACTTGACCCCCCTCGCCCCCAAAAAAGGCTTCGCACGTAGCACACGGTGTACTGCCCTACCTACATTCGTACCTAGCCATGCAATTGACCCCCCTGCTCCCTTCTCTTGCCCCCATTTAACTAAGACAGAATGAATGTCAGGATAGGGCCCGAAACGACGAGAAAAGAGAACGGACACAACATCGATACCCGGTTCTGGGACCGGAAGAAGACGTGCTCGACCGGCACGCACCCCTAACCCGCCACACTTACTGACCGCGCGCTCGCGCGCGTGGGACAGGAAACGGGGGAGGGTTATGCGCAGCGACCGCGGGAACGTCTCACGACCGACCCGCGCGAGCTGCGCCGTAACGGCAGGACTTATTTAAGTCGGGGTCTGCCGGCCAGCAGTCCTGGCATGGTGCCGCAATGCACGCGACGCTCCCAAGAAGCGCCGCGAGGCATACGCCACCAACCCCAAATGGTAGGATTTCCTGCCCCGGGCTTTGCGGGCCCTGGGCGGTTCCTTCTCACCCCGCCCCGAATACTATATATAACAATGAAAATATATTAACGGACGCATACAACAGGGTCACCGGTACTACGCTGTCAACAGCTGGAGGGAGCGGAGGCTCCGCCACCGGCCACCGCGTTCTCGAGGAGAGCTATCAGACTGGAGGGGAGAGCGTGCGAAGCAGCCCGGAGACGAATCGGGCAGGCATTGCGCCCCCTCGACTAGTCGATGATGGGCTACCTAGCACGCAGTCTGCCGCTGCCCATGGCACGCAGACGGACGTGGTTCCCTCACAGGACCACGCCCAAGCGCCGACCGCGCAGAGGCCGACCACGCCTCGGACCGACCAAAGTCCGTTCCTGAATCCGGAACCGAGCGCAGACGGCGCGGGCCTAGATGACCCCAACGGCCAAGGCAAGATATTGAACGCCGGGGTAGACGAACCCAACCCTGAAACAGAACAAGAGAGAGATGAACGGTATCAACGTGAATGGGATGAGATGCTTGCCGAAGTTGGACGAAACACCCCGCCACCACCCGTACAGACCGGGCCAAATACACGCCCCCCACCAGAACCCCCCCCCAGCGAGGAGGTATCCAGGCCCAGCGCCCCCCAGAAGTAGGCGACACGGCAAGAAGACCAAAAAAGCCACACTAAAAATTGCGGCTCTCAACATGAAGGGAAACGGGAACACAAATATTAACCATGCGGATAACAAGTGGTGGGAGCTGTGGCAGATCATACGTGAGCAAAGGATAGGCATGCTGATAGTAGGAGAGGCGCACATGAACGCCGCGAGGAAAACGGACATAGACAACCTATATGGGAGAGTCCTGAGGCTTGAATTCACAGAGCACCCGCAATCTGCGAATGCAAAAGGCGTAGCGATAGTCCTAAACAAAAACATGATCGAGACGTCAGGAGTAGTAACGAGAGAAGTCATCGCAGGGAGGGCAATGCTAATAGAAATGAAGAATGTTGACGGCTCACCGCTATCCATCCTTGCGGTCTATGCCCCCAACGCACCAGGAGAAAATGCGACCTTTTGGAAAGACATTAAACAATACTTCGTCGACAATCCGAATATACGTAGGCCCGACGTGATGGGCGGCGACTTCAACATGGTGGAAGACACACTTGATAGGCTCCCCTCACGACCAGATAACAACGGCCCGGTGGAAGCGATGGACGATTTGAAGACGTACCTACGGCTAGTAGATGGCTGGCGTGAGACCTTCCCAACGACATGTGCCTACACGTACCACCAAAGTGAAGCGCAGGGGGGCGCACAGTCACGAATCGACCGAATCCTCGTCAGACGGGATAGCTTGGAACACACCTATGAGTGGGATATGCAGTCAGTAGGCATAGAAACAGACCACAGGATGATTTCAATGAAACTAAGCACAGCAGACGCACCGACGATAGGTCATGGGCGGTGGGTATGGCAGCCCCACATGTCGGGAGACAAGGTCCTCACACAGTTCATCCATGAGAAGGGGATGGAACTGCAGGAGAAACTCAAACAAATACCGCGCCAGGAGCCGAGAGACGAGAAATCCAACGCGCAGACGTTGTAGGTAGAATTCAAAAAGGCGATAGGCGACAAGGCACGTGAACGTGCCAAAATTGTGGTCCCGAAAATGACACAAGAAATAACGACACTCGAATCGAAACTTGAGATCATAAACGCGGACGAAAACATTACCGAGGACGAGAAAAAACTAGCAAGCATAGTAATTATTGAAAAGATATGTGAAATAAAGAAGAAACAACATAAGACGGCGAGACACAGTGCCAAGGTAAGGAACCGCATTGAAGGAGAAGTAATTAGCAAGTACTGGTCGATGATCAACGCGCCCAAAAAACCCAGGGAACTGATAAACAGGCTCAAGAAGGCCTCGGGGCCGGAAGAGCCGATTACATATGAGACGGACTCAAAAAGGATGGCGACGATGGCGAGAAACCACCACAACAAGCTCCAATCAGATAGAACGGACACTCCTGAACAAGTAAGGAACGAGAGAATAACGCAAGTACTAGCACGGACCTCAAAGAAAACCACAGCCGAACAGAAAGCCACGCTCAAGGCAAGATTGACACTCGAGAACGTCAAGCAGGCGCTCAAGATGTCATCAAACGGCAAGGCGCCAGGCCTCGATGGGATACCATACGAAGTCTGGGTGACAATTGACGCGCGACATACGACGGCGGTAAAATTAGACAAGCCAGCCTTTGACGTGCTTAGTGCGATGCTTCAAGTCTACAACGATATTGAGACCCACGGGATGATAAAAGGCACCGGCTTCTCCAAGAGTTGGATGTGCCCCTTGTATAAGAAGAACGACAAAGCGGAAATTGCGAACTATAGGCCGATCTCCCTCCTGAATACAGATTACAAGATATTCACTAAGGCACTCACCATTAAACTCGCGATGATAGCGCCAGACCTAATACACCCGGACCAGGCCGGTTTCGTGCCAGGCAGACAGATACGAGACCAAATCTGGCTCACCAAGCGAGTCATCGAGCTCGCAGAGGCCACCGAAAGAAACGGGGTAATAGTAGCGCTGGATCAGGAGAAAGCATATGATAAAATAGAGCACGACTACCTTTGGAAGGCACTGGCGAGTTACGAGATCCCTGAAGAATTCATCAGTACGATAAGAGCGCTGTACAGTGATGCATACACTTACGTGATGGTAAATGGCGAGAGAAGCGAGCACCCATTCAGGGTAACCCAGGGGGTACGACAGGGTGACCCACTCTCCTGTCTACTCTTTGACCTGGCGATCGAACCGCTGGCCGAGTCGCTCCGCCAGTCGGACCTAAAAGGATTTAAAATCAAAGGGAAAAGAGAAAAATTGATAGCCACACTATTCGCGGACGACACGATGGTCTACCTCGACGCTGAGGACAATTTTGGATCGCTCCTGGAGATCCTAGACGAATGGTGCATAGCAGCTGGCGCAAAGTTTAATATCAGCAAAACGGAGATGATTCCGATAGGAACGATTGACCACCGGGACAGAGTGAGAGCGACCCGTTTTGTAAATGGGATGAACGGAACCCCGATCCCCGCGCACATTAAAATTGCGAAAGAGGGAGAGCCGATACGCACCCTAGGAGCGTGGGTGGGTAACAAAGTAATACAAGTGGAAACGTGGACACGTACTCTGGAGAAAATAGATGAAGCCCTCGAGAGATGGGAACTCGGGAAACCCACAATGGAGGGGAGACGCCTCATAGTGCTGATGGTAATCGGCGGAATGACACAGTACCTGGCCACGGTACAGGGAATGCCAAAGGAAGTCGAGAAGAAACTAGAAAAGAGAATAAGAAAGTTCCTCTGGGCGGAAAAGACTAGCGTTACCGTAAACAAAGAAACAGTATATGCGCCAGCGGAAAAGGGTGGCAAGGATCTCCTCGACATAGTCTCCCGCAACGAGGCTATAGCGATAACCTGGCTCAAAACCTACCTCGCCTTCGGCCCGGACAGAGCGCTATGGTGTTTCACGACGGACGAGATCCTGTCCGAGAAGATAAAGAGCGAGAATAAGAAGGTAGCGGAGGGAGTGAGACTTAACACGTATCTCCAGTCCTGGTCCCCGAAGACCTCCGCCGCCTCAGTGGGAAAGGATCTGTCAGAAATGATGAAGGTCGGCCGAAAGTACGGTTTAGAAATGGACGCGATAGCAGTATCCAGAGAGATTCAGGGGGCAATGCCAGTTTGGTACCACCGTAAATCGTACGGGGACAAGGCACTGTACAACCAAGGGGTGGAAGTGGTGGACTGCCTACAGAATAAACACAAGATAAAACTAGTTAGAGATGCGGTAAAACTTGGAGCTAAAATGGACGCACCGCACCACAAGCCCAGGCCTCGATGCAGATGCGCAACATGCCGTATAACCAGAGCAATCACTGGCTGCAAACACCCCCACGAATGCTTCGTGAAAGCCAGAGAACTCCTTGACGCCCTCGAGGAAAAATGGGACCCGAGGGAACCACAACCCGAGGACTACGAGGAAGAACTCGCGCCCCAGGAACTCGAGGACCCAGAATCCACGGAATTCGACCCGCGGGTGACAACGCACGGTACGATTGCAGACACATTCCGAATATTCACGACAAGAACGGGGCCCAACCTAAGGTGGAGAGCGTGGGAAGCCCGCACCTTTACATAAGCCGTGACAAAGCGTGACGTGACTGTCCAAATCTCGAGGTCGAGAACAAAAATTCAATAAATCTGCGCCAAAAAATGTATTTCATAGAGGAAAAAAAAAACTACATATGTGCAGACTGTTTCATCAATTTTACTGCATCATAAGGGAGCATCCTATGGCTCTTGTATATCTTCTGTAGATAACCTAAATCCTTCCCAGTGCAGCCAAGATAATAAGCTGATACAAATTGGGCTGCTCTATTGGAAAACCAAAGAATAAACAATTGAGGGACTTCATCCAGACATCTTTTGACATTTGCTTCCATCTCCTCAATATTCTTGGTGCTGGGGGACTTTCGATACTTGAATTTTGCTGCACCCCAGTACATTTCAATAAAATTGAGTTGGCAGTGGTATTTAGGATAGAAGTCACAAATATGACCATGGCTTTCAACAAGTTCCTGAAGTGCTGATTTCTAATTGATAAAGTCTGGCTGATTGAAGAGAATTCTACAGCAGCAACAGCTGGTTGCTTCTGCTTCACATTTGAAACCTGGACACTGAGCTAACAAGCTGGTATGAAACAGCCCCCGCTCTTCCAAAATTTGCTGCATGCCCTTGAACCATCCAGGCATATCTGGATGATTTTCAGGATAATAGAATTCTTGACGAGCTCCTCCAGGTAATGTTCCTGGTCGCATTCTGGGTGATTGGCCCCATGTCTTGCTTGGTCCCTTGGGCATCTTTCTGGCTGAGAGCGCATCTGCTGGCCTCTATGAGGCGATGGAACGGCCGGACCGGTCACGTGATTGATTATATAATCGGTCCAAATCTTCCATTCCAGTTGACCGAAATTGCGCCAAATGAATGGAAAGTGTTGTAGAAATATTTTGTCCAAAAAAGGAAATAAGTGCTTATAACTTTGGACTGGTATTCTTTTTGAAGATTCTGCTTCCTAGGAAGTGTTAACATTGTTAATAGGCACATTTCCTAGGATCTATAATATTTTTTTGAACATTGGTTGTATAGTTATAAGGGTGTCACAAAATGGCTTATGTAAAGGTGCGGGCTTCCCACGCTCTCCACCTTACACAGCACGGCACCAGACATTAAACACTCACCAGACCCCGGGGCAGCCGAAATACAGGTCTACACAGACGGCTCTGCCACAAACAACGGAGGCGAGAACGCACGAGCTGGCGCCGGAATATACTTTGGGGAAGACGACCCGCGGAACCGAGCGCTACGGGTGCCAGATGAAATGAACCCGTCTAACAACGTAGGCGAGATGGTTGCAATAAAGGAGGCAGTCGAGATATCCCCCGTAAACATCCCGATGGAGATCAAAAGTGACTCCAGAGTATCCCTGAACGGACTGACGAAAAATCTGAAGAAATGGGAGGACGAGGGGTTCCTCCAAGTAGCAAATGCTAATCTGGTTCGGACAACGGTGTCAAAGATGAGGAAAAGATGCGCGAAGACAACACTCACCTGGGTCAAGGGCCACGATGGCTGCAAAGGGAATGAAGAAGCGGACCGGCTGGCAAGCGAGGGCTGCGCGAAGGCCAACGCAGATCCAATAAAAGCAAAGCCAGACTCGGCCCTGACGCTGCCAGGAGCCAAATTGGCGAAGGTGACCCAATCATCAGCGTATAGAGCGATAAGACAGATAAAAATGGACCAACCAACGTACCGCGAAAAGCTCGACCGCAAAGCAACTAAGAAAAATATGCAACTCGCCCAACAAGCAGTTGCCGACCCTTCCGACGACCTCCCCTCCGCAGCCAGAGTCTGGAAATCCACCAAACACAAAGACGTGTCGAGAAGCATATGCTTCTTCCTCTGGATGCTGATACACGACGGGTACAAAGTCGGTTACCACTGGGAAAAAATTCCAGACCACGAGGAGAAAGCGGTGTGCGGAATATGCGGAATAACGGAATCCATGGAGCACATATTGACGAAGTGTGACGCAGCCGGGCAAGAAGCGATATGGGAACTAGCGAGCGAATTATGGAAACTAAAGACAGGGGTAGAACTACCAAAACCAACCACGGGTCAGATCATGGCATGCGCGGCGATCAAAAAACGCGACGCAGGCGAGACGCGGTTATACCGAATTCTTGTGTCTGAATCGGCACACCTCATATGGAGGCTGCGAAACGAGAGAGTAATCCGGGAGAAAGACCCCGCATCAACACGAGAGATCCACAACAGGTGGCTCAGGTCGATCAACAACAGACTTGAGATCGACTGCGCCATGACCAACATGGTAAAATACGGAAAGAAATCCATAAAGAAGTCACTAGTACAGAAGAAGTGGTGTAAAGTACTGAAAAATGAGGTTAATCTCCCCAAAGACTGGACACGGGAGACCGGGGTTTTAGTGGGTATCGGGTGAATCAACAATGATAGGGGGCCCGGCGGCTGAGCCGCCGGCACCTCCTTGAGTTGACGAACCCGAAGCCCCACACGCCGTGCCGCGAACAGTTCGGGCACGAGTGCGCAAGCGCATTTCCTCGGGTGGTATACATTCCTCTGGCCGGGTTTACAGTCCAAGGCCTCAAACCAACGGGTGGGAGACGGACAACTTATGTTGGCCCAAAGGTGTCTGGAAGCGCTAACGCGCTAAACAACACTGGAGGGAAGCGGAAACGCTGTCGTCCCCTGCTACTAAACGTTCCACAAAAAAAAAAAAAAAAAAAAAATTCCCAAAGTCAGATATCACGTTATCTGTGATCCTGTGATCCGAGACCGCGGTCTAGGCCCTTCCCTTTTCCGGCGCCTCAGAAAGCGCTAATGTTTTTTTCTCGATCGTGCGGTAAGTTCCGAGACCGCGATCTAGACCGTTTCCTTTTCCGGCACCTCAGAAAGCGCTAATGTTTTTTTCTCGATCGTGCAGTAAGTTCCGAGACCGCGGTCTAGACCGTTTCCTTTTCCAGCGCCTCAGAAAGCACTAATGTTTTTCTCGATCATGCAGTAAGTTCCGAGACCTCGCTCTAGGCCCTTCACTTAGGGTATGTAGCTAAGTCTCTAAGAGGTACCAGGGGTGCCCGGAGGGCCTTATGAATAATTACGGCTCCTAGGTACAAGAGAAGAAAGGTGGGAAAGATGATGGTGGAGCGGAAGAGAGAGAGGGAAGTGGCTGACGCTTCGTTTGAAGCTTTTGTTTAGTCCCAGTCTTCGATCAGTAATCGATCAGTGATGGGATGGCACAGCCACATCGCAGCTTAATTGAAAGGCTGTGCTGCGATGCGAAGATCACTTGGGGTACTTTCTGGTAGTGTCTGGTACTGTTCAGCAAAGCCGAACTACTTTTTCCGTATGCATGCAGAATAGTTCAGTTTATTCAGTTCACTGGTGCTGACCTTGGGTTAAAAAGTATGAGTGGTAGATGGACGAAATGTTACTTGTGAGCACGAACAGTCCGGCTTTCAATTGCAAGTTATCCAGATGACCTTCCCAAGTCTTCAACCGTCCCCAAATATTCCATCAGATGTCGTTCTTTCTGGTTGACCTGCTCTACTACCACCCGCGTCCTCCACGGTGTATTCGTCGCCGCCTTGAACTCCGCGGGTCCGAACGCATCACGCGTCTCCCACTCGTGCAGGGCGAGGTAGCGCGGTGGGCTCGTCGAAGCCGATAGCAACTGGAAGCGCCACGACGACCGCCACCCAGGCACCGCGCTGAGCATCGGGATGTGCTCTGCTGTGTACCAATCGTTGAAGGTGTCTTCCGCGTTGTCATTCGGCGTCATCCCGTTCAGAACCATGTAGTGTTTCTCGGGCGAGCTTGGGACAAAAATTGGGGTTCCGGAGGGAAAGGTCTCGTACATGCGAATTTCGAGGTTCTGCCCAAAAGACGGCCCGAGGAGCAGCGCGACCTCTGGCAGCGCGATCTGGGAGCCAACAGCACAGAAGATGGTCATGACATGAGGGGCGGCAGTCTCGTCACCAGGAGTGCTGTATACGCTCGGACCGGCACTTCCCCCGAGGTTCCGCAGAGTCTCAGCGATATCTAGATAGGAGGGTTTGGTTGTTTGATAGGATGAGGTTCAAGGATACTGACACTTCCAATCAGCTTTCTGAGATTCCCGGGAGATATTGTACGCGAGGATAACGAGTAGATTCTCATCTACCATCGCAAGGCTTGCTGACAATCGGGGGTGGTTCAAGTCAAGAGGGCTAATCGGATTCCATCACACTCATCAGATTTCTTCGGCCCGCCGGTCCGTGCCAGTTCAACCAGAGCGCTTCCATTCGTCGCAGATCCTTCTCCGTCGGCTGGATACGACCACCATGCTCCCCTCCACCTGATTATCCCACTTTACACATTGCAAGATTGAAGAGGCAATTTCGCGCTTTTCTTGGAGTCGGTGCTCTCCATACATGTTGAATTTACATGAGCAGCTCTTGGTTCATTAATATTACTGAACGTCAGAGGGAGAGCTACATAGGGTGCCGTATAATGGAAACAGACACGGCAGTGATAATTAAGTTGGCGGCGCAGCGTTAAACCAGCATTCAGGTGCAAGTTCCGGTGTATTCGGAGTCGTTCGTGGCCGAGATAGCGGCTGTGAAATCAATGGAGCTGCTGCGCTGAGACGCGTCCGGGATATAGGACTCGATGTTGAGTGCCCCTGTAAATGAATCAGCATACTTAAGCTAAGAGTTGGATGGCTCTCACAATAGTAATGCCCTTGAACCTGAACATCAAGCGTTAGAACGTGAGGGCGGCAAAGAACGCAATGTTGAGTTACCTTGTTGACAAATTGGAACCAGGCCCACCCCTTGGCAGTCATAACGATGGACCCATTACCAGATCCGGTGCAGCTTTTTGAGTTAAACTTGGACAGACGATGTCAGAAAAACTGATGTCAAGACGAGAGCAGCACTCACTGTGAGCTTGCACGTAGCGCCATCCGCTGCAGCCATCGAAATGGTCTGGGTTTGCTGGTTGTTCGAGGTGGTCGTGACACTGAAATCGCCTTGGGTTAGCACTAACCACGCGCTGTTCTCGCAAAAAGACATACGCAGTGCTAAGTGAATTGGTGACGGTGACCGAGGTTGATATCGTGGTTGTTCTGAAAGACGGTTAATTATATCGATTGTGGGAGCGAAGTTCCCAGTACGTGTCAACAATGTTCGGAATCCCGATGTTCGCGGCGACAGATACGCCAAGGGACCATGCTGAGGTCTCTAAAGGCATGAATAGTGATCAGAGGGATCCAGCCGGATGAAAGATGAGACTTGCTCGTGGTCGTGAGGGTAGTTGTGGAAGATGTTCCTTCCAATGCACTGAGCGTTACGGTACCTAAGAAAATGAGGCTTCTCAGAAGAATATTGACGCTTCGTGACAACTGATTTACCGCTGGTCCCAACCAAAGTCCCGGAGCTCGTTTGGCTGGTGGTAACGCAAGATGGCTTCCCTGTTGGTCCAGTATTAAGACGATTGAATTAATGCGGGTGAAATTGGGCACCGTTAACGGTAATCATGGCCGTATCGTCCGAAACACACGCAATGGCGGCATAATCTTCTTCCTACAAGCACAGAAATGTGAGGAGGGCACAGTGCCTTCAAAATCGCATACGCACGTTGGCAATGTTCGTCGCAAGGTTGTATTTGCCGTTGCCCCAGTTTGCCTTGGCCTGAGCCTCAACAAGACCCCACCCCGCGACTTTTCGGGCAGTTCGTCAGAGTCGGCTTTGGTTGAAGATGTGGGGCAGCTCACGTTCTTTGAGATCGTTGGGACCCAAGTTGGAACACGTTCCGCCTGCGCGCTTGGAGGCAGCGGCAGGTTGGTTGACGTGCCCAAGGGAGGAACCATCCCGACTATACGCAAAAACACTCCCAGTCTCAGGGTCGAACGCGAGAGCGTTGGTGCCCCGGGGGATGTTGTCGAAGGAGCGGGGGAGTTGAACGGGAGAGGCGGTCGCCAGAAGAGGCGCCACGGTGAGAACAAGCAAGAAATTAACGAATGTGAAGGCTTGATACATCGTGAAAGAATGGAATGGGAGGGGAGGGAAAAGACGAAGTGCGGAAGATGAGAAATCATCCTCGACGGGTGCAAGCCCATTTTAATGTCGCACCCAGAACAGGAACCGACCCATTGACGCATCGCTGAGCGTAAAAAAGGCCAATCGCTCTGATGCCCATGCGTAGATCTTGAACTCCATATGCATGGTTGCGTAGCAAATCGGCGGCTGATGGCAACGTTGCAAATTGCCGCCCGAGCTCAGGATCACTCCCCAGGTAGATTCAGCCACAGGACGTAGCCAGACTCTGGAAGGCAGAGTCAGATGTTAGCATATGCATCGCGGACATGAAGGGCAAAAGTGTTTGCTGGACGAAAAAAGGTGCAAACTTTACCAAGCCGCTTACATAAATTTCAACCTGAAACATACTCCACTCTACCGCCTGATCCCAAGCACATACCAAGACAATGAGACGAGCGTTTAGACACGAATATAAATGATATTTCACGAGGTCAGCGCTCAGATTATCAGGCGACTCGAATACCTGAATAAAAATTCCTGAAGTTGACCAGAACCGACGATGTGGCACTGGACGACGAAATTTCAGTCATCAAACACTGTCCCGTCCATCCGCACACCCATGTTCTGCTTTACGTCCATTCCCAACTGCTTCATCTTGCCAGCCTTGGTTTCAATGCGCCGTTAACGAAAGCCCGGAATCAAGAGGCCAAAACGCACCTCAATACGTTCATGTTGCACTTTCCGAAGCTCCATCAGCTGCTCCTTGCTCAGGTAACTCTCGTGTTCAACGACTTTCTTCTTGTGCGCTCCGCTAATGGCCTTCATGTCCGCCTGTGGGTCGTACGAATCGTCGGGAGGGGGGACGAACTCGCCCTGTCGCAAGGCAGACATCCGGCGGTTGTAAGATTCCATGTTGTAATACTTTTCATCAGGGAGAGTGGCTGATAGGTCGTATCAGTCTCGAAATTCAGGCGGACCACAAAGAAAACATACCAGTATTGTAGTCCTCCATAAATCTCGCATATTCCTTCTTGTTCTGGTCCTTCGATATCGTCTCTGGATTTATCTTCCGCTCCTCCACTAGCCACGTGTGAAATTCCTGGCCTTTCGTGAAAATGCTAACGAGGTTAACAGTCACATTAACGGCGAAGTCTATTGCACTCACTCAATCTCCGAGATGATTCCATATTTTCCCCATTGCGGTGTGGCTTTGGAGCCCGACTTTTTCTAGATGACTGGTAATCAAATCCGAAAGCGTCGAGCGAAGGCACAGACACACCTTTTCTTTCTTCTCCTTCTTTGCCTTCTTCCTTTCTTTCCGCTCCCGTCGCTCTCTCTCCTCACTCTTACTCCGTTTACCGTCCTTGTCTTTTCGTTTCCTCCTCTTCCGACGCTCCGAGTCTTCGGACGAGACGCTGTCGGCGGACTGCGACCTTTCTCGCCGCCGTCTATCTCCGTCACGCCGGTCCCTGGACCGTGAACGAGAGCCAGATATCCGCCGCCGCTTGGAGGCTGGGCTCCGACTCCTGCTCCTGCTTCGACTACGGCGATCCCTGCCCCGCTCACGCTCCCCCGTATTGCGCCCAGGCGACCTCGACCGCCTGTCTCTGTCACGACGGTCGCGGTCATCCCGATCACGGTCCCTGCGTCGGTCTGGCTCTCTATCGCTTTCGCGAGTTCGCGGACTGCGACGCGATTCATCTCGCCCTTGTGGCATTTCGAAAATGGCGCTGCAACGACTCTGACAGAGCTCAGAGATGAAGAAAGTGGTGGAGTTGGGGAGGCGTGCGTGACGGCGCTGATCCAAACAAAGGCCATCAAGCCAAAACAAGCTTGAAGCCTTCACGTTTACTTCCACGACTTGCCTGCGCGCGCCAATGTACCATCATGAAACCTAAGTATTCTAACCACACTGTATCCGAATGCACATACCTTCCGGTGCGCGCTCCCCCATCGAGTCATGATCTGAATTCGCTACTAAACTCTCGATTCTGAAGTGTACCAACATGTGAGTGGCTTTAAGCTCCCTGAGACACCGATAGATTTTTACATCCTCGAAGGAAATCTGATTGGGGTGGAAAATTAAGAGCATGCAGTCGTTGTTCGGTTGCTGGAAAGGGCGTAGCATTGTATTGCAGGTTTATGCCGTGCCATCATGCTCCGTGACTGTGGGGACTTAACTTGATTTTCCCAGTCTTAAGTGCCAGAAGGACGATGTGAGTGGGATACTTACCTTCTTTTTCTTTCTGATCGCAAGTCGATAGTGGCCGAGGCATAAGATTCAATGGTATATTGAGGTGCGCTACAAAGGACGGCGGCTGATGGCGCTATGTTCTAGTAACCGGGACCAAGAGGAGAAATCTTCCATGCCAGAGAGCGCGCAGAAAACGATCGAAGATATGGTAATCTGGGACAGGAAGAACCGTCCAAAATTAATTTCCGCCGCCATTTCTGCGCTAGATCTATGTCATCACCCCGAAAACGCTGACGAATATGGTATACAAACCTCGTTCCACGGGCCGCAGCTCTTCTGATGGCCACGTTAATTCCAGCCTTCTTCGTCGAGCTTACCGAGACTCCCGGAGCAAAGCACCGCTATTCAGTCGGGTTCGCCGCCCCAATTTCGTTCGAACAATACGAAAGAAAGTATGGCGAGCATGCTGGGGACCCCAGGAACGACCAGCGAATCGGCCAGGAGCGCGCAAAGGCGAAATCGGCCACCTGCATCTCCTTTCAGATCGTCGAGTATGCGAGCAACGACGGTTGTCAGTGCCCCAATACCTTCTGGCCAGTAGAAACTCGTCCTCACCCCGTAAATCCAGACCGGAACACTTTCCAGACCTGGATGATGCCAAAAGACATGCACGGGTATCGGACGACTGGGTTCGGGGTTGTGAACTGGAAAGAAATTTTGCAAGCGCGCTGCAGTTGGCCAAAATCTCCCGCGCCCCCGCCTCATCGTTAGCGACACCACATCTATGCTAATTGAAGCTCACGCGTCAACACGTCTAGTGATATCACCCCGTTTCAACGGGGACCTTTTAGCACTCAGGGCCTGGCGCGATATGTACTTGAACGACATTTATTCGGCAGCTGTTGATGCGCTGGGTCTTGTCGAAGATCCATCAGCCGGCCAAAAGCAATTTCTTATTATTTATCTCCGAAATACTGGCTTGCCGGAAATACCCGAGCTCGTCCTAGTTGAAAATGCCTTTGTATTTTCGCTGGAGGAGGCGGCAACAATGGTATGACACACTATTTACGCCGCCTAACGCTGACCCGGTATTTATAGCTCGACGAATCGGTGTGGAAGGCCGTCGAGCTAGTCGTAAACGGTCGACCTCGAACCGAAACCCGCGTGGCTGCGGACCCAGCTCCGTATGGCCACATTTTCATTGCATTCAAAAATTCCTGCTCACATGAATTTATCAGCTGCGTGGTATGCCAGATCATCGATTCAATAGATCCGGGACAAGCTCCATCGTTCACAGTGCCCGTGGTAGTCACCGACGCGTTACTTCAAGGGCCACGGAGACCGTACTCTTGGAAGGAGCACCTCGTAGAAGCTCTAGGTGGAGGCGAGCTTCAGGAGAACTTAATTGGGGTAGCCGAAGGAGTTTTGTATTAATTTATTGACCCTGCATGTGTATGTTGACCTTGGGGCTTTGCGAATCATTCACGCTTCACGGACCGGCACAGGTGGACGAAAATAGTACGCCTGGCAATCATTTTTCTTAACGTCCACTCCACCAAAGCTTCTGATTCTTCTTCCACAGCGGACCTTCCCAGCTTCCCGTGCCCTAAAATAATTGGTGTTGCTTCGGAGAGGTCCTACTTATATCCTCGCCTCGTGTTCAACCGACCCCTGCCATTCGACGGACCCGAAAACAAACCTGGCAAGCCCTCGAATATATTTAACTGAAGAACGAAGCGACACCCAGCGGAAGCTTCCACGGGACTCTCGGAGTACGTGTGATATTGTGCCTGGACAGCCGCTGGTTGGCACGTCTGTCGGACTAAACATGCACACCGTTCGCGCGGCTAACACTGGTGCGAGCGGGCTCAGGCTTAGCTCATGGTTTCAAATTCAAGATAAGTCGACGGGGAACACGCGCTTCGCGAGGCGGACGGCTTGCCCATTGATTGCCCCAGAGCCCTGGATGCCAACCTGGGCTGCCCTGGATAGATATCAGGTATTTTCCCAGGGCTGCTATCTTCGCTACATACCACCTCGCATATGTTTATATTCCGATCTTGGCAGTTTTCCATGGATGAGCACCTACCACCGCCGGTGTATATAACTTTCGCGTCTCCCGCCGATTAGGCTCATGAATGACCCTATTGGGTAATGAGTCAATATACTGAATGCAATTAGTGGACGAGAAGCAAATTCTCGCATCCGTTTTTCTTGGCTTCAGTTGCGCGATCGCCGTTTTTGCTTCAGTTGATTGGGTGGGGTTGATTTATTTTGAGTCGAACCCTCGTTTCTCACTGCAGATACAAACGCGTTTCGCTGGGCCCTTTGCACGAGGCCGCCGGAACTTTGCTCGACATAACCTAAACAATTCGGCCCTTGGCAAGTCCGCTTCCCAGGCGGGCTATTATTCAACGGCGGACTCTGCTGTTCAATTCAGCGAAAGCTAATCCGCTAAAATCACTCACAGACACATTTCGCCGGGCCGCGAAATTAAGGTATCGAGCTCTGGGCCTCCACGTGCGGTGCGTCGTCGGTGTTAGCTGTTAGCCATGGTAGTTGTCAGCAGGTGTCTGAGATCTGAGCATTAATCTGGATGGTGTTATTTACTGCTGGCGACAACGAATGTAGGAACCCTGAGCCCCGATTCCTGAGTGCAGTTGGAATGTGCGGGCACTAGGCGCAGATAATGGCGTGAAATTTGGGGGCCCGGACTGGAACGTTGACGTACGCAAGGTGATAGGTTTGGGGCCTCCACATGAAGACTCACGGTCGCCTGTCACCAATCTGACATTATCTTCGGTAGCTCGGATGTTAGGGTGAATGTGGTGCTAAAGGGGAGGCCAATCGTTGACGATACCTGATCTTGGCCGGGAGAAACCCTTGAAAAACACTCGAAAAAGAGTCAATGGACTTGGGAGACCTCCAGCTCCAGTGAACTGTTGAGCGCGAGGAAGAGCAAGGGACCATGTGGCTGGGGTCTTGAGCCCAATAAGCTACGGCATGAAATTGGTTCCGTGACGGTTATGACCCTAAACGAGTTAAAGCGAAAGCAAGCTTGTTCGGGCACCTCCAACGATGCCCTGAACCTTCTTTGCCGTTACGGCCTCCTTCTTGATCTTCGGGAACCGTGGCTCTCATTTAAGTACACGTTAAGGGCAGCTGTTACACCGCGCTATCCATTCACAGCAGCACCCGTAGTACTCACCAGCTCGCCGTCTTCTCAATGCCTACTGTTTCCCCTCTCTCCAAGGAACTCCACGAAGAACTGGGAGCCTCTATCCGAGGCCAAGTCCACCTGCGCGACGATTCCGAGTCAGCATGCTCGTCGATGCAGTAACGCAGCTAACATCTCGGCAGTTTCGTTGAATATTCGAGCATCTTCAATGGCAACGTGGTGACGGTCGCAAAAGCAGTCGCTTGTCCACTGGACGCAGAGGACGTCAGCAAGTACATCGGTTCCTTACAGTCTCGGGTGCAGTCTAACCATCTTGTGCTAGAATCATTTTGTTTTGTGCCAAACACTCGCTATCTCCCTCGGTCAAAGCGGGAGGATATGGCACTGCGGGGTGGGCAATTGGAGGTCGATACAACGATTTATCTATGCACGTCTCGCTGACCCACGATTAATTAACAGGCGACATTATCGTCGACATGTCCAAGCTCATCGACATCGATATTGAGGCCCCCCTTGCTGGCGGAGGATACACCAGTCTGCGGGACCAGGATGTGATCAACAAACTCAAGGATAACGGTCCATCTGGCAAACGTCGCCGCGAGGAGGACTCCGCGCTGCGTTTCTCCGATGCGGCGTCGGAGACCGTAGCCAATTTCTTGCGCGGGCCCCATAGACCCGGCTGGGATATGCCGGCGCAGACCGTCCGCCGCCGTGTGGACCCGCCGCCCCCGGCGCCCGCTCCCGCCCCACCTACCGCCCGCGTGCGCCAGATATCGCTCGACTCCGGGTCCGGGTCCGATTCCAACTCGGACGAATCTGGAGATGGTGGCGAGCATCGGACGCGGGCGACCTCAGATTCCACTGCGAGGACATCCCCTTCGAGGTCGCCCGACCCGTCGTCATCCAACGCCACGAGTCACCCTGGCTTCGGCGGCGATCCCTTCGGCTACCTCAACGCCCCGAACGTCCCCGCGCCGGCTCCCCCCAGCGTCGCCCAGTCGGCGTACAACCCGCGCGCCGGGCCCGACCCCTGGGGCCCGCGATCCGGGACCCTCATCACAAACGTGAATCTTCCGCCCGTGCCCGACAGCCTCCTCCCGTCGCAGGCGGAGCCGATCTACCCCAACGCGTATGTCACTTTCGGTGCAGGGATGCGGCAGAAGGAAATCGACACGTTCACCGCCAATAACCAGCTGCAGGCGCACTCCCTTGCGGGCGGCAGGGCCACTATTCCGTACCATGTGCCATTGTAGGTCCCCGCCCTCTATTTTCTTCTCAATCCGCTGACAATTTGTGCTCGGCTAGCTCTGCCCATCCTGTTGGCTCCTCCGTCATGCTGCTCGGAGGATTCGGGTTCCTCAGTCGTCTTCATGGTTTGAGCATCGACAGTCTTGTCGAGGTGCGGTTTCATTTCTGTTTCATCAAACCTAAACTTAATACCCTCAGGTCGAGATGGTCCTCGCCGACGGCCGCATCGTTATCGTCAACAAGGACGAGCATCCAGGTGCATATTCCGATCCCCTCCCGCTCGATTCGTGTTGATCAATCCTCGGCGTTAGATCTCTGGTGGGCGTTGCGCGGGGCCGGTCCTGCCCTCGGTGTTGTGACGCGATACAAAGCGAAGGCCTTCCCAGTGCCCGTCGTCTTTGCGGGGAATCTCCTCTAGTGCGTCCATCTGAATTGTCCCTAAGATGTGATCCCTCAACTCCGCTACAGCCGCTTCCACCGCGCCACCGCCCCCTCGCTTATCCGGCACTGGCGCGACTGTTTCAAAGGCGCACCGCGCGAGCTATATGCGAACGTGCTCTTCACGGCGGGGCCCGAGGGCAAGGACTCACTCATCGTTGTCCAAATGTGCTACATCGGGCCGAAGGAGAAGGGGCAGGAGTACCTCCTCGCGCTCTCCTCCTGGGAGGGCGAGCGCTGCCTCCTGAATGAGGTTAACGAGAAGAGCTTCCTCCACCAGCAGGACAGCGTCGCGCAGGTCCTGCGCGGAAAACGTGCGTACTCTCCGCTCCCACTGTTCCCTCGCTCATGGCTTGCGTCTTCATAGCGGGCCGCCAGTGGTTCATCCGATCCGCGCTCGTCACGTCTCTGCCGGACGAGATCATCAACCAAACCGTCATACAGTTCGCTGATACACCGGTGGGCTGCAGTGCGTATGCTTCTCCTGCGCCATTAGAAACGCCATTGATTTCCCACCTTGTGACGCAGCCTGGCTCTTCGAGCTTGCGGGCGGCGCCATCATGGACTTTGAGGACAACTGCGTGCCCAAGTCGCAGCGCGAGTCATCGTTCACCATCGCGGCCCTCCACCAGTGGGAGATGTCGATCGACGATGATCGCTGCATCGACTCTGCCGAGGAGGTGAGCAGTCTCGCCCCCCTCCGTTTCGCCGCACTGACCCCGTCTTCGCCAGTGGATCGCCGACTCGCTCAAGTCCGTGCAGATCGGCGGACCGTTCCCCAGCGTGCGTTACTCACTATCCTCCGTACCTCCGCGATTTCGTACTGACGAGGCTTGCAGTTCCTCGGCCGCCACGAGCCGGCGAAGCGCACCATCGCGTGTTACGGGAATAACTGGGACCGCCTCCGCGAGGTGAAGAAGCAGTACGACCCCAAGAACCTCTTCCGCAACTCGCTGTGGCCGCTCGACGGCGACATGCAGTTGGTCGACCCGCGCGCGCACGAGCCGCCCACTCCCGGCCACCTCAAGTTCGGGCACTGAGCGCGCTTTGTATTAAGTTTTGGGCTGGAGGGCCGGTACGTTGTACACGGTTTCGTACAACATCTACATGTATAGTGGTATATCAAGACGGAGACAGCAAATCGGGGAAGAATGTATATATGTTACAATGCGCTCCACACGAGAGAAAATGCACCGGATTACAACATCAAGGGAAATCAATCAATAGTCAGTACATTGGGGTTGGATTAGATTAGTCGGCGGCGAGCGGCGCGAGGAAGCTCGCAAGTGCCCAGCCGATCTCGCCGCTGCCGTCACGGCAAAGTAGGAGGCAGTCCTCGCCGTCGTCGACGTACAGCGGGAGGCGCGGATGCGTGCTGGGGTGCCCCGCCTCGTGCAGCACGCCGAGCAGCGCGTGCTCTTCCAGCGCAAAGAACGGGAAGCCAAAGTACGAGACCGCCGCGGGCGGCGTGCACGGATGCACGACGCGGCACGAGTACTGCGCCGGCGCGGCGAGCCACGTTGAGCGGCGCGCGTTGAAATCCTCGCCCCCCGCCGCTGACGTCGGCGATGGGGGGCGTGAGCGCGGGAACGCGGACGGCGGGGCCGGCGCCGCGCGCGGATACGCGTATGAGTGCGTCTGTATTTGCTGTGCCGGGTCCTCCATAACGGAGCGGCCACGCGACGGCGGGCGCGACGGCGCGCGGCTCAGGTTCGAGTTGGAGTTGGAGTTGCTGGTGCGGTTGGTGATGTCGCTCGCGCGCCGGGAGACGCCCTTGCCCGAATCTTCCGACCTGGGCTTCGACGGTTTTGGCTTGGCTTTAGGTTCGCGGTACCCGTAGCCGGCGCCCTCGAGAAGCGCGATACGGGAGCTCGCGAGGGAGCTGCGGGGAGAGGGGTCCGCGCTCGGGGCGTTGCTGTTGATGTTGCTGCCACTCTTCTTCTTTATCTCCTTTTCCTCGCGTTTCCTCGCCTTCTCCCTCTCTTTCGCCTCCTCACGCTCCAGCCGCCGCTGGCGCTCCCGCTCCTTCTCGCGCGCCTTTTCCTCCTCCCGCGCAGAATCTTTGACCTTCTTCGGAGGTAGGATCATCCCTCCGTAGTCGCCCCACCCCATTTCCGCGACAAAGTCGCCGAACTCCGCCTGCCCATCCTTGGCAGTCATCGTCGTCTGTGTGGTGGGTGTCGGACTCTTCCCCCTTGGAGTCTTACCGTTGGTCGCCCCGTTCCTTGCCGGACTCTTGCCCCGCCCGTTGGCGTTCCATCCCGTAAAGCCCATGCTGCCGTTGGTCGCCGAGGTCGAGTCGCTCCCACCCCTAGCACGTCCCGGGACCAGCGCATACGGTCCGCTCACCTGCGGTGGCGAATGCCCATAGCCGCCATTGGCGGGGGCATGCGTCGGCTGCAAAGCGCTAAGCAGGGCCGCCGTGCTGGCAACATTAACGGGCGCCCCACGGCGCGGCGACTCGAGCGACGCCAGCACGTTCGCGACATGAACCGCCTTCCCGCTGCTCCCGCTGTGCACACTCGCAGAGCTCGAGCTCTTGCGCTCGTAATGGGGCGACGGCGGCAGCGTGTGCGCGTACGGGAGCGACGTCGGGCTGTCTGAGGTGTCGAAGCCGGTGTAGTTGACGCTCGTGTTGATCGGGTCCGCGTATCCGCGCGCGAACGCCTCTGCGGGCGTCATGGCGTGCGAGAGCGAGGCCGGCAGTTGGTTGCAGATGCTGAGGGTCTGCAGCCCCAGATCGACGTCGCCCCAGCGCGCGCGCCAAACGGCCTCTGTCTCCGAGCCGCCGCCGTTGCGCTCCCCGTCGACACGGAGCATATCCCACAACCCCGCCCAGGCGTTGCGTGCGTCCCCAAAGAACGCCGCTTGCACCGCGGCGAGGCGGCGCACAAGCGCGGCCAGCCCGCGATGCAGCAGGGAAAGGTAGGCGGGCAGTTCGGCGGCAAGTTGTACCCGCAGCGCGAGGTAGTGTGCGGATGCAGACAGCAGCGCCGGCGGGGGCCGGTTCTTTGCGGACACCGGCATGGTGAGCAAGTGGTGGTGAAGCGGTGCGTGCTCCGCCATGCTTGCCAACAGTTGTCGTGGCTGAGCGGCGCTCGCGAGGAGGCGGGCGAGTGGCGCCAGCAGCTCGGAGGCGATTTGGGGAAGGAGTGCGGCGGAGCGCGGGAGGAGGGAGTCCGTCAGCGTCGTGATGAAGGCATCGAACGCCTCTGAGCGGACGGTGGAGGAGAGCCCAATGGCGGCGGCGAAGGAGCGGGCCCAGGTGAGCAGTGCGTGCGCGGAGGTGTCAGCTGCGCGGGCCCATTCTTGAGAAGCACGCGACAGCTGTTGGGCAAACACGTCGATTCGAGCTAGCTCTGCGGCCATGCGATCTACACGGGCGGCTTCGGAGTTGACGTCGGCGGGGGCGCGGAAGGACTTTAGGCGGAGGACGGTCGGCGGTTTCTTGGGTGCTGACAGGACCTCCTTTACGACCTCGGCGCGGCGGCGACCCTCGTTTACCGCGCGCGCGACGTCCTCCATCGCAGTACGCGCAGACACGAGAGTTGGACGATCCGGATGGGTTAGCGCGGTCGAGTCAATGATAGCGGCCAACAGCAGCGAGTACTTGAGAAGCCGTTGAACCGGCTTGATGAGCAGGGAGGAGAGATCCCAGGCATGCGAGAGCGAGGCAGCCAAGTCCCTCGTTTTTGTATGGTACGCGGTGAGCTCCGGAGTTGATGGCAGACCCGTTAGATGAGCCAGCGCAGAAGGGTGGCGGGTAATATATTGCTTGTATGGCGTCTCTAGTTCCGGCACAAATCGCATGAAAAGCTCACCGACGCGGTCGTCGGTTGCATCGGCAGAGTCTAGCGCGCTGCCCATCGTCCGCTCTAGCGCTTCGCAAAAAGCGTCCGATAACTCCGCGAGCTCTGCGATATTCCCAAATATTATCTTGATATCCTCGGAAGTCATTGGGCCCTGTGCTGCAGGACATTGGATAGAAATTAGCGCAGGAAACCCTCCTAGAGCAGCGCACGCACCCAAGGGGATATGCACTTCGAGGATTAATGTCAAATCCGAGGCGTATGCGCGCTCGCTCGACAAGAGCTCAAGGAGCGCATGCTGGCGCTTGGAGAGCACTGGCTCCGTCGCTGGTGGAGGGGGAGGACGAAGAGGCGAGCGGGGAGGCGGCACTGGAGGCGCAGCGTCCATGAGGGGGATAGTCAAGCCAGATCAAGGCACATGATCCCGCCCACGCGTTTGCCGCCCGCCCAGTTTAGAATCCGATATCAGCTCAAGTCACCCAAAATTCAACCACAACAATATGTTCAAGCCCTCGTATGAAGCTAGAACTAGGTAGAGAAAAATATGGTACATAGGGGAACATAGGAGAACGGGATTGGCGTGATCTGCCACGGTAACTGCCATGCACCGCAGTGAACGGAAACAAATGAACCAATTTTGGTTGGATGCATTCCGGCTTCTGTTTATGGATCGCGAGTGCGGACGAGCGCATACATACGTGGCAAAGAATGTCACCGGAGAAGTGCATACGCCGTTATGAGCTGGTGGTTTTAAACCTGCCTGGTTAGATACTGGTCGAGGCGGAGGCTAATCTGGCTCAAGCTGGCAACAATGTGACGAGTATTCTGAGAGAAAAGTGGACCCCATTTACCGCGATCGATATCCCATTCGAGATTTCATGAATACTGGGTAAAGACCGACCCAGTGCTAGGAGTCCGGATAGGGAATTAGGCTTGAATATAGCCAAGGAAAGCGGCATGTGAGCTCAGTGAAGTCCAAGACAGATGCGATAAGCTAGACATCGGCTCAAGAGTTTGATGTCAACAGCGAAGCAAAAGGCCATCCCAACCGTCGAGTCCGGGCCCGCAATCCCGAATTCCTTGAGCTCGTGAAAAAGGCATGGTGGCCGACGGCGAGACGTGTCTCATTGATGCTGGCCTGTCAAATCCAGCTCCACCTATTTGGCGCATGCCGTTGAGAGACGGGGGCGCTGAGCTTCGGTCTCTTGCCACGACGTTATGCTCGGCATCTGCCCGCCACATGGCTATCTCGCACCTCGTTTCTGGGATCCAGGATGGCAAGAAATGGCAAGAAAACGAATAAAAGGTGGAAGATGGCAACTTGTGAAAGCACAAAGCCGAAAGCCGAGTTCGGCTATCCGGGCCGAGTAAACAAACCACAACCAACAAGACGGTTGAATTTTGGGTTGAAAAATCGAGATTCAATTGCAGACATGCAAACTACACATGGAAGGTGCACCAGTTAATTGGTATTGTTAGTACGGAAAAATAACGTCGCCGCTCGTTATTTAGGCGTAAAAGGAGAAATTTTATACGCGACCAAGGATGGATCCTAGAAACCATCAGTCGGTGCAAGGGGCGTTCACTAAATAAATCGGTGAAATCCACCAGTACTATGTACTACGACCGCTAATCAACGCGACGCGGTCATGTACAACACTAATTTTTTCTGATCGTCCAGAATTGGTCCATTTTGGCGCGGGCTCAAATTCCTAACCCTCCGGGCACTCCTGGTACCCCTATCAGGCCATAGGGGAGGACTGGATTTACTGAATATATATGAAAATATTGTCAGATACACATAACTTAAGAGATGATGTAGATGTTCCTACCCTGCTTGCAGGTGCTAAAGATTTAAGAAAGGACACATATAACTCTACCACAGGAACGTGCGCTTCAAAGACACCGGTGGGTCGGTCGTCATTGATGAGATTACAGCATCGATGTATACTGCTGAACATGGTGAACACAGAGATAGCTGAGCTTTTCCGAGTTGATGGGTTAACCAGGGTAATAGTTGCATGCTTGAAGGTACAAACGGAAGCCAGCGCGGAAGCCTTCTAAAAATCGCATCAATTGACTGAGGGTTCAAACACGGCTCGGGACTTGCCGCATGATCGAAACAGCTGGAAAGCGCCTTTCAAGTGGTCAGAAAGCAAAAGGCCTAGGCGTGCGGGATTTGCCGCATGATCGAAACATATCGCGACCACGTGCTTCGGCTCCAGAATTTTGAAAGAGACCTGCTACGAATGTGCTTCAATAATAAGTTGCTTTATTGGACTTGCTATACATATAGTATATTTATCAGCTATATGGTAGAGATACGCCCGGCGCATGAAAGCGACATGAAATAAATGTAGCATAAAATTGAGCACGCGTGGTCCACGCGGGGGCGAACAAATATGTATAGTATGCGGGGCGAAGTCCTTGGGGACGGGAGAGCGTAGTTTGGGAGGGGTTATCGTCGGATCCAGCCATATGCGGCCGGGGTGCGGTAGGCGGGTCGTAGTACCCCTCGGACGTAGTCCATAGCGCGTAAGGAGAACGGAGAACAGGTCGGGCGGTGTGGAGTGGATGTGGGTGTTCGGGCGTGATGTCTGCAGCCTTGCTGCTCATCCCTTGTCGTCGTATCGTCGTCGCAGGTCGTGTAGGCCGGGATGTGTCGGGCGGTGCGGAGTGCATGTGAGGGCTCGGTCCGAGGCGTCTGCAGCCTTGCTGCCATCCTCATCGTCCAATCCGAATCCGCTTCGTCGTCGTCATCAGAGTTCGTATGTGTGGCGTGGCGTTCCAGTCCTCGTGAACGCCCGGACTTGTCCGGGAGCTCGGCCAAGGCGCTGCCCGCCGTCGTGTCCGTATCTCGGGTGGGAAGCATCGCTCGAGGACTCCCGCGAATGGCCCTCGCATTGAGGCATGCCCAGAACGGATGCTCGCGCATCGGCACGCTACGCATGAGTTCCGAGCGGATATCCGCATGCTCCTCTGTGCGCGGGTCCGCCCCCTAGACGGGCAGCGCGTCGTCCGACTCGGACGGCGTCAGCAACGCGTCGAACAATTCGCTAGCCCAGGAGTCGGTATCTTGCTCAGCCCCGGCGGCCGACTCCTGCTCGCACTCCATGCCAGAATTGAGAAGCTATAAATGTGCGGTGAGAAATGGACATGAAAATGAGGCGGGAGGGAAACGTACCTTGGCCTCGAGCTCCCGGCACTTGGCCGCGACACCCCGCTGACACCGACGCGCGCGCGCGCGCAGCCGTAGTGCTACACGCACATATGAGAACGGGTTACGCATACGCGCCCGGTGCTCATCGGCGATTGCTTTGCAATGGGAGCTAAGCCTACGATACGCAGCGCGGGATTAGCGGGCGGATGTGTGGAGACAGAGGAGGGACTTACAGCTGCAGGGCACGGAGCCCATCCGTGGTGAGAGAGGCGGCCTCTATCGTGGGCCGGCGGGCGAGTTCATCGTACAAGCGGGTGTTCATGGCTTCGATACGCGTGGCCGTGTCGTGCAGGATGCGTCCAGGCCAGACGGCAGGGAGCAGGGCAAGAGCAGCGTAATACGCCAGGAGCGCGGCGATGAAGAGGATGACGGCAAGAACGGAGTTGTCCGTGAGACCGAGGAAGTGTGCGGCGAGATGGCTGCCAGCGAGGAGTACTAGGGTGAGGGGTTTGGGGGACATTTGGATGAGGAGGACCAGTCTCAGGAGGTTGAGGAATGGCTCTGCCCGCCATTTTCTAGGATTTATAACCGTTCAACTTGAAGACATGAGGCTTGTGAGCCGATGAAGTTCAATCCTCTGAGCCTACAGCTATGTATACCTAAAGCGGGAAGAAGCGGTGATCGCCTGTGATGTTAAGTTTCTGAGCTTCAAGGCAGTGTGATGAGAAAACAAATACTACTTTCGGATCGGACCGGCTAGCACTGCCACGGTATGCAGTCATCGTAAACAAACCTGGGGTAAACGAGACGGTTGAATTTTGGGTTGAAAATCGTGATTAGGTCTTGGTCGTCAATCTTGCCAACAGCAGACCTGTAGTACACCCGGAACCTTTATATCAATTCCAATCCACTGGCCATCTGTATTTCATCCACCGCTGAAAGACCCGGATGCCGAAGTGGCCGCGCATCGTGATTCGCCCTTGTTCGAATTACCCCTAGGAAGGCTGACCCACCCTTAAGTACGAGCCATACATTCGCATAGGCAAATCAAAGAGGTATCTGAATATATTGTTCGACTTTTACAATTCCCACATAGCCCAATCCACGCCGCCGCTACTTCAGTGCTTTGCAATCTTGTAGGCTACCAGGGTCTGTTCCTGGGAGTGCAGGACAGGTTGGAAGTGTTTGTCTAATCCAGGGTATATGGTGTTCATCCACTGGTAATTCGTTGCATATTGCCAATGTGACTCGAGGGGCAGGCGGCTTGATCCTCTGGAATGTGCGACATTCAATCTCAATTGCTTCGTAATAAAATTGGGGAATGGAATTATGATACACAATGGGGCCGGTAAGTTTCGAAAGACTACGGGCAGCTTTTGAGCTGAAGAAAAAATCGATAGACGGATTTCGTTGTAAATTGATCGCCCGAATCCGGATGTGAATCTTTGTGGGTTCATATGTACCGTTTCGGCGACTTCACCGCGGACTCAAATGTGCTTGAATAATTAAGAGGCTTTCATATCCATGTTTTTCCTTTCGTAGCTATATACGCCAGCCACACCCCGGGCCCATGCAACCAATCGAGAAAATGCCCAGTGGGTAAGTATATCAAGGGTAGCTAGTGCCCATGGTCTTCTATGTGTGCAGCCCTAGACGGGCAACGCGTCGGACAACGGGGTCAGCACCGTCTCAACCCATTAGCGGCGCCAGGAGCCGTCAGCCCCGTCGTCCGACTCGTGCTTGCGCTCCGTGCCAGAATGCTAGGTCCCATCGTCAAGATTGTGGATCTACAGGCGTAGTGAGAAACGGACATGTCAATCGACGGGAGCAAATCTGACCTTGGCCTGGAGCTCCTGGCACAGCGCCTCAACATCGCGCCTGCGCTGCCGGGCGCGCGCGCAGAGTGGTCGTGCCGCGCGCGCATAAGAGACCGGGTTATCCAGATGCGCACGGTGCTCATTGGCGAGTGTGTCGCGATCGGAGCGAAGCCTACGCGCACGCAGCGCAGGATCAGCAGGTTGGAGCTATGCAACCAGAGGAGGGACTCACACGTTTAGTGTATGGAGCCCGTACGTTGAGAGAGTGGTCATTTTTGTCGTGCGACGGAGCGCCGCTTCGTCGTGCAAGCGTGCTTTCATGGCGTTACTCCGCGTCGCCGTGTTGTGCAATATTCGACCGGGCCAGAAGGCGGGGAGCAGGACACGAAGAGCGCAGCGACGACGAGAACGAAGGCCAGAAAGATGTTGTCCATGCGACCGAGGAGGTGTGCGGCGAGGTGGGTGCTGGCGAGGAGCGCGAGGTGTTGTGGGGAAATCTAGTGTGAGCAGACCTGAGGAGACTCAGGAAAGCCCTGCGATTTTGGACGGCCTCGTGTCTTGGCGTAGTTCGGGCAGAGTCTTTGCGCAGTTTCTCGCACATCCGTTCATTCGGACCAAGGGATGTGTGGAGTGATTCCGAACGTGGATGTCGTTGCGGCCCGCTTGGCGATACGGTGTAGTCTCTCCTAGACAGATGCTTCAACAGTGGAATGCTCGTACCTCGCTTGTTGAACTTGTTGTGTTGAAGTCTGTTGGTTACCAACTATACGATAGGTGGGCCGGAGGCCGGATCTAAAAAAGGAAATTCTCGGCGCAAAGATCCGAAAGCTATTTGTTTTCTCATCACACTGCCTTGAAGCTCAGAAACTTAACATCACAGGCGATCACCGCTTCTTCCCGCTTTAGGTATACATAGCTGTACTTAAGATTGAACTTCATCGGCTCACAAGCCTCATGTCTTCAAGTTGAACGGTTATAAATCCTAGAAAATGGCGGGCAGAGCCATTCCTCAACCTCCTGAGACTGGTCCTCCTCATCCAAATGTCCCCCAAACCCCTCACCCTAGTACTCCTCGCTGGCAGCCATCTCGCCGCACACTTCCTCGGTCTCACGGACAACTCCGTTCTTGCCGTCATCCTCTTCATCGCCGCGCTCCTGGCGTATTACGCTGCTCTTGCCCTGCTCCCTGCCGTCTGGCCTGGACGCATCCTGCACGACACGGCCACGCGTATCGAAGCCATGAACACCCGCTTGTACGATGAACTCGCCCGCCGGCCCACGATAGAGGCCGCCTCTCTCACCACGGATGGGCTCCGTGCCCTGCAGCTGTAAGTCCCTCCTCTGTCTCCACACATTCGCCCGCTAATCCCGCGCTGCGTATCGTAGGCTTAGCTCCCATTGCAAAGCAATCGCCGATGAGCACCGGGCGCGTATGCGTAACCCGTTCTCATATGTGCGTGTAGCACTACGGCTGCGCGCGCGCGCGCGTCGGTGTCAGCGGGGTGTCGCGGCCAAGTGTCGGGAGCTCGAGGCCAAGGTACGTTTCCCTCCCGCCTCATTTTCATGTCCTTTTCTCACCGCACATTTATAGCTTCTCAATTCTGGCATGGAGTGCGAGCAGGAGTCGGCCGCCGGGGCTGAGCAGGATACCGGCTCCTGGGCTAGCGAATTGTTTGACGTGTTGCTGACGCCGTCGGACGACGCGCTGCCCGTCTAGGGGGCGGACCCGCGCACAGAAGAGCATACGGATATCCGCTCGGAGCCCATGCGTAGTCTCCCGACGTGCGAGCATCCGTTCTGGGCGTGCCTCAATGCGAGGGCCGTTCGCGGGAGGCCTCGAGCGATGTTTCCCATCCGAGATACGGGCACGACGGCGGGCATGCTGCCCTGGCCGAGTTCCCGGACAAGTCCGGGCGTTCACGAAGACTGGAACGCCACACGACACGTACGAGCTCCGACCTCGACGACGAACCGGATTCGGGTTCGACGACGAGGATGACAGCAAGGCTGCAGACACCTAGCACCGACCCCCCCACATGAACTCCACACCGCCCGACACATCCCGGCCTGCACGATCTGCGACGACGAACCGGACCCGGCTGTCCGACGATGATACGACGAGGGATGAGCAGCAAGGTTGCAGACACCACGCCCCGAATACCCACACCCACTCCACACCGCCCGACCTATTCTCCGTTCTCCTTACGCGCTATGAACTACGTCCGAGAGGTACTACGACCCGACGATACCCCCTCCCAAACTACGCTCTCCCGTCCCCAAGGACTTCGCCCCGCGTACCATACATATTTGTTCGCCCCCGCGTGGATGCTTGCTCAATTTTATGCTACATTTATTTCATGTCGCTTTCCTGCGCCGGGTGTATCTCTACCATAAATAGCTGGTAAATACACTATATGCATAGCAAGTCCAATATAGCAGCTATTTATTGAAGCACATTCGTATCAGGGCTCTGTTCAAAAATTCTGGAGCCGAAGCACGTGGCCGCGATTCCTTTCCTGGCCTCCTCAGAGTCAAAAGCTTTCCTGATGTGTCGATCATGCGGCAAATCCCGCACGTCTAGGCCTTTTGCTTTCCTGGCCACTTGAAAAGCGCTTTCCAGCTGTTTCGATCATGCAGCAGGTCCCGAGCCGTGTTTGAACCCTCAGTCAATTTCCGCGATTTTAGAAGGCTTCCGCGCTCAATATCACTTCTGTTTGTGCCTTCAAGCATGCAACTATTACCCTGGTTAACTCATCAACTCAGAAAAGCCCAGTTATCCCTGTGTTCATCATGCGGCAAGTCCCGAGCGTTTGAACCCTCAGTCAATTGATGCGATTTTTAGAAGGCTTCCGCGCTGGCTTCCGTTTGCGCCTTCAAGCATGCAACTATTGCGCCTGGTTAACTCATCAACTCAGAAAAGCTCAGCTATTTCTGTGTTCACCATGCACCAAGTTCAGTAGTAGGCATCGGTGCTGCTTGATGTCACCAATGACCGACCCACCGGTGTCTTTGAAGCGCTCCCGCCGTAGAGCTATATATTTCCTTTCTTAAATCTTTAGCACCTGTAAGCAGGGTAGGAACATCTACATCATCTCTTAAATTATGTGTCCGACAATATTTTCATATATATTCAATAAATTCAGTCCTCCCCTATGGCCTGATAGAGGTACCAGGGGTTCCCGGAGGGCCTTAGGAATTTGAGCCCGCAGTCAAATCGTCGAAATAGTCCAATGCTGGACGATCAGAACAAATTGGTGTTGTACATAACCGCGTCGCGTTGATTAGCGGTCGTAGTACATAGTACTGGTGGATTTCACCGATTTATTTAGTGAACGCCCCTTGCACCGACTGATGGTTTCTGGCTTTTTTCAGGGCACGCCAGATTCAGGAGTTCGCGGGGAAGAACTTCAGATAGAAGCGGTAGGGTTGAGTGGATTGTATTTTTCATTCACTGTTCCGATGAGCCAAGAGAAACGAAAAGTCCCAAAATGCACAGTCAGTACACAGGCACTCATCGTAAATTGTACAGCTCTAATAAGGACACACGGGTCTAGCTTCGCCCCAAAGATACGGCCCGGAGGTCCAGCACACGCAAGCTCCGCCTCAAACCGTAAACACCTCAACGTAAAACCCCACCCCACCCGCGCCGCGCCCCTTCCCAAATTCGCCCGCACGACCGAGAATAAATGTCTCCCGGATCGGCAGCCATGTCGTACAGCGGCATAGGCTACATGCAACTTTAAACCAAGGTGGATCATGCAGAGAAAGAGGAATACCTTACTGTCAGCCGCTTCTACCGTGTGAGTTGTCGACCGATTATACGAGTATGTACCGCCTGCAGTAGTGACCGGGATATACCCTGACGCCCCAAGGGAAGCGGTGAAGTTATTCTGAATGTTTGTCGCTTCGATATGCTGAGTTGGTTCACTAAAACCGCAGTCCAAACTGAACGAAGCTAAAATTACGAAGTCGACACCGAAAGGCAATAATACTGACACGTACTCCTCGTCTCTTGTAATAGCAAGTGGCCTGTGGGCCTCGAATTCCAGGCTAGCATAGGAACGATCGAGGAGGATCTCTCTACAGCGAATTTCCAACTTCGTGTGGACCTGTGCCTGTGTCCTGGTCATATCCTGCTGGGCCCACTCTTTGGTTGGATCGTTTAGCAGGATGTCGTTTGCGTAAGTTTTAAACTGTGGCCACAAATAGCAATCAGCTGTGCTCGTAGGATATAAATTACGACCAACGTACCTGAGTTCGACAGAAAATGTTCAAATTGAGGCGCTCGTTGTTAGTTGGAGCTCTTATGTGGGATGTCGTCAGATGAATAGGGCTAGCCCAGTCTTCCCACTCGTCGCTAGTGTCCGGGCCCGGGTCATCCCCATCATCGTCTGGATCACCACCGACATCGTCGTTGAATTTTTTCTTGTCGTCAAGGCCAGTCTCAGTGCTCTCTTCGGAGACAGCCGTAGTGTCCGATTCGGCGCCGGCGTTCGAAACACCATTGTCTGAGGATCCAGTGGAACTGCCACCATTCGCCTCTGGACTGTCGTTCCCCGGGGAGCTTCCGTTGTCATTTGTACCATTACCATCCCGGCCAGCGGTGGAGGATAAGCCATTCCCAGTCCTGTTGCCATTGTCGTGTGGGAATACTCCGTCATTGTCGTGCACGATATTTTGGAGGGACGTTACATTGAACGACTCAGGAGGGGCAAAGAAGTTTTCAGCCAGGCCTTTCCGATCGGCAGGTATGAGGGACTTCAATCTTCATGAAGTTTGAATTTTTGGACTGGACTTCTGATAACAGACTTTTTAACCCACCTGAACATTGGGTGTTCTTCAAATAGCCGGCAGATTACCGGGTATCCGGATTTATTCGCCAAGCTTTGGCCTTTTTCAGCGAACTTTAGGTCAGTGCGTGGGCCGAATATGGCCAAGGCAGGCTCTTCTGGGAAAAGCAGCATTGCAAGTGGTCCACTGAATTTTTTACTGGTGCGGATGGACTGGACGATGGGGAGATCGTAGTTCTCCTCGAGCCAGGCCAACGATGTGGTAGGTTGGTAGACTGACAAAATGGCTCCACCATTCGGAAGATAGTTGGGTAATTCCCCCAAGCTAGCGGAGGATTCCGCGGCAAAATTTGTCTCAGTGCTGAGACGAAACGATGACAAATTGGTCCGAGTTAGAAACTCTTGAGTGTGGCTAGACTCACGTCCCATCCCCTCTGTCCGCCGGCCAATATATCACCGATGTGGCCACACTCGCAGCTTCGTAGAGCGGAGGTCCGCAACCGCCCGTGTTCACCTTGATCGGATGGTAAGGTTGTTCCGAAATAGTCCTCTGACGGTCAGGGCGATTTTGGCTCGAATTTAGTGCCTTATGGTTTGACAGTGTCAACGCCAAATGATCCCTTGTTAGATTCGCGGCGGCTGTCAGCATCACTGGTTGCACCCCGTTTAACTGTTGCGATCTTCGGTTGAGGATGAATAGAGTGGTTCACTGGTGTTCCGGGAGGTGGAGACGAAGACGGGAGTATACGTCGTTTTGTCGCAAAAGTCGCTTTTGGGTTATAAGGGGTTAGGAAGGCTTACAGAGTTATAGGCCCCTTATAAGTACTTATAGCTAGCTTATAGCTAAGTTACAGCCCGTTTATAGGTGCTTGTAACTGCCTATTCTATAAGTCGTCACTGAGACCTCGCGTCGCCCGTCGGAGTTTAGTGTTAGCTTTGTTTGGTTCAGAAGGTGAAGTCTTCGCCTGATGCCCCGCTAGCGGCTTTTAAATATTCATAGCGAAGTCAGTTTCAGTCCGCTATGGTATTGGCTCCGTTAAGAGGTGTATCTGATGTATTAAAACCGCCTGCGCTATATCTTTACTGCCGCCAAGCCTCCCCTGGATCGCTATTTCAACTCGTCTTTGAGACCGTTACATGGTTGAATATCAATTTCCGGCTCGTAATAACCAGTCGAAGTCTGCTACATCGTCTAGATAAAATGTGCGCTCTGATTTGTTGCACCCGAAGCAATTAATCATGTGAGCACCGCGTACCAGATATCGAGGCAGGATGAAGATTGTTTGGCCGTCTTCGAGAATTCGGCAGTTCTTCCATAAGGTCTTGGGCCGCCAACTCGACTTTTTGAACAGTCGGACCAGTGTGATGTCTTCGATTCGCCCGGAAGGGAGGCGGCACTGGAACAGGAATAGCAGCCTCCCTAAAGTTAATGGGTCGTTGTCCATGTTGATGGCCACGCAGTCAAAACGTTCCTCGTGGCTCGCCTGGAAAGAGGGATTGCATCGCAGTACGTCGCAGCAATCTGTCCAGTTCTCTAGCGATGTGTATTGGAGATAGATGCAATGGAAGGGCCGAATCTGAGCATGGAAGTTCATAAAGCGGAATAGCGAGAGCATATGGTACACGCACCTGAATCGGATCCTCTCCATCATCTTGGCACAGCTCTTCCGGGAACGTTGTCTGTATGAAAGTGCGCAGAGTGGAAGTAAAATTCTGCCGGGCCAAGTTGCCAATCCAAGGTGTGTTTTTCATTGCATACCGCGAGTCCACAAGATTCTGCGGGGCACCGAGTTTCCAATGTTGCTCATCCAGAGAATCTGGAACTTCCTGGATGTCTGTTGGACTCACATCTGCCTGCTTTGCTAGTGCCGCGATACGTTCTGAAATTTCGGCGTCGTATTGGTTGACGGTCATTCGGATGCGTGCCATTGCTTCCTTGATGGCATCTAGACTGCTCATCTGAGGAGGAATGTCAGTGTGCTGGCTCGCAAAGGAACTCGATTAATTCACCTGCTTATCAACATTTCTCTTGTTAAGGCGAGAATAGATCTCTCGAGTTTCTTGATGGAAGCCCTCGTTAACACGCGTGCAATAGATCGAATGAGGGCCCTTGGCAAGTATGTCGGGCGTTGATTGCCAGAGAGCGTGCTGCTTTGGAAAGTCGAAAGATTTATCATATTTTTCATTCAGTTTCTTCAAAAGAACAGCGTCAGAATGAGCCTCGAGAGCATTCAAACACATACTATGCAGTATTTTCCGTACTCTTCTTCGTACACATCCTTTCGTTTGAGCTGGTCGTCGGAAATGCAGTGCAAACCCATCATCATTCGCGTCAAGAGATGTGCTCGTATGGTGTGAACCAGGGGTGAGGCCTTCGGCAGTAGTTGGACCACGCACGGCAAGATACACTACGCGGAGTCAGTTGTAGAATTTGGTCCAACACTCAAATGCGAAACTGACCTTTTCGATATCAAGCCAACTCTGGCCGTCATTGATGTCTTTCGTTGTCACATTGTCGAAGTGCTTGAGGCCCGGCCACCGAGGAACTTTGGACATGCTGGATTGATAGTCAGTATGCATTAATAATAATGTGTACAGAACGAGAAAAACTAACTAGGCGGTGATCATCCCTTTGAGTCCCTGAGCCGCGAGAACCTCCTGCAAGAGTGGCCAGAGGTGTTTACCCCATTTGCCGGTATCGTCGGCGTGCAGAGTATCATAGGAGATCGCGTCGTATGGGTCCGATCCTTCTAGGGACCAGAAGGTGTGCATTGCTGAAGTGTAGTACAAGTGCTGAATTGCGCTACGTAGATTTCTTTACTCTCCGAACCAAAGGCTTCCGATTCCTGAGTCCGTGCGAAGGGATGGGTGGTGGGGAAATCTGCAGCAAACTCTCGTCCAAAGAACGGCCTATTTCCTCTCGCTCTGGTGTGCTAACCCTCAGAGAACTTCGATGGATCCGGGGCTCTTCAAACCGACCCACAGGGGAGTCGGGACCCACAGGCTGGTCGCACATGATACGCGCACGTTTGGGGAGTGGAGTGGAAGGCGGCGAGCCACTCTCGAAGCCTGAGGATTTTCTGTTGCGCTCTAAGGACATGTTAATGGACGCCCATAATAGAAACCGGTAAGTAGAACGCACTTTGGGACCTCAGCGCTGCAAGCGTGACTTTAATCTCCGCAAGATCTCCTTCCAAGGCCGAGAGGCGGCGGTCGAGAGCACGCCGTTCCGCAGGTTCAGCGACCGGCAAAGTATTCGAGACAACCGACAACGCCATACGGTGGGGCGGAGGCGAGTTGGGTGCGGAGGAGGCAGTCGACGAGTGGGAATTGCGGCGTGCGCGACGGCGAGCTTCACGCTCGGGTTCGGAATCGGAGACGTGTGTCATATCAGAGTCTAGCCGGCGAAGATTTGGAGGCATTGGGTCGCTGGTGAGTGTGCTCGAGTTGCGGGGAAGCGTGCGGCAGCAGTGGAGTGAGTGGAGTAAATGATGTCATTCAAGTATATATTCCGCAGCACCGTGACACCGTGCCTCCACCTCTCTCTCCCTCCAACCACCACCTTCGCCCCACTCCCCATGTATCCCACCCGCCATCGACGGCCGCCACCGATGACCGCTACCCCCTCCGCCTGCAGACCGCCACGGACATGACCTCGACCCCCATCCTCGCCGATGCCTTTCGTCGATGCACCCACCGCGATGGACTTGTGATAGTTCTCCGTGCGTGGTGTTTCCCTCAGGACTGCTCTCCACTAATTATCCAATAAGTGCTCTATCTGACTGCATTGTAACTTCGTGTGAGTATCCACTTTCCTAATCATCTATCCGTTCACTGACTCTTTTGCAGGTCTAACTTTCGTCGTGTGTCAAAGGATTTCGTCGATGCCACCGATGGGCCGCCGCTGTTGGGTCCTAGTATCCCCCCGGTCCATTCTTGTACCTCTGATGCATGTACCCTACATTTTTTTGCAATCCAATATCATTTGTCTTCTCCACTGTTTCATGAGTAGATGAGGGTGGTGGAGCGGCGGGCAATTTTTTTTTTGGGCCGCCACCGCAGAGTATTTATAACCCTCTATAAATGGCTTAAGCACTTATAAGTGCTATAAGTTCCGTAACTACTTATACGTATAGATAGGGGCATTTCGAGCCTTATAGACCCCTCCTCAATCTTACAGGCTTATACGACCTTATAGTCTCCTGTACAAGCATATAACTTAAAAGGGATTTTTGCGACATTATAACTCGTCAGGGGTATTTATACAAGAAAATACAATTGTGAATAAGCCATCGATTGAGTACAATAAATTTGATGCGTCTTACATGCGTGCTGTTGTTCTTTGGTATGCAACAAGGCGTGTAACTGGCAACCGACAGAATATCCGACGCGAGGGCTCACAATACCGCCAGCGGAATGCCCGTTCAAGCGTTTTGGTGGACTCAGTTCCAGGCCAGATGCATGGCAAGCAGTTTAGATACGCCTTGGTAAGGAAAACAGTCTAGAGGGAGTCCAGAGGGTCTGATTTTCGGCAATAAAAGAAGAGTAAGAAGGAGAGGTAAAACCCGAGTTCGGCAAGAGTCGGCCGAATTTGGGCTAAATAAACCCCAACAAGACGGTTGAATTTTGGGTTGAAAATCGTGATTAGGTCTTGGTCGTCAATCTTGCCAACAGCAGACCTGTAATACACCCTGAACCTTTATATAAATTCCAATCTACTGGCCATTTGTATCCCATCCACCGCTGAAGGACCCGGGTACCGAAGTGGCTTGGCCGCCGCTTGAGGGATGCACGCAGTGATTCGCCCGTGTTCGACTTATCCTAGGAAGGCTGGCCCACCCTTAAGTATGGACCATACATTCGCATACGCAAATCAAAGAGGTATCTGAATATATTGTTCATATTTAAATTGCCACATACAGTAGCCCAATCCACGTCGCCGCTACCTCAGTACTTCGCAATCTTGTAGGCTACCAGGGTCTGATCCTGGGAGCGCAAGACAGGTTGGAAGTGTTTGTCTAATTCGGGGTATATGGCGTTCCTCCACTGGTAATTCGTTACATCCCATCCACGGCTGACAGACTCGTGAATTGCCAATGAGACCTGAGGGGCAGGCGGCTTGATCCTCCGGAATGTGCGCTTGAACTGTGTTCGCATTTTTTTATATCGGGAGGGCTTCGGGTTCCGTTGAGACTCAGACTTGTATTTAACCTTCCCCAGAGCAACGCATGACAGAGAAATTGCGCTATCTCTGTTTCGTCTTTTCCTAACATAGTCTTGCTTTCAGCTACGAGGATGAGAATTCAACGTGATGGCGCGAGAAAGGAACTCACTAGTTTGGCCTGTTTCAAGGTTGATCTTGAGGTTATCTGCCCTGAGTATTTCCGAGCGCCTTCGGATATCAGGGAAATTGCACTAGTGAATACCAAGTTAGATCTGAATTCGTGGGTCGGTGCAAACACTCACATTCAATGCCAGCATGATTCCCCTCATCATGGATCGCAGATTAGGGTCGGGAACCCACAGAAAGATCTGGTTCTGATTGACACACGAAACTTGAGGTGGGGGCACAATCTCGTTCTGGGTAATATTGACTATCAGCTGCCGATATAGTAATCAGAAGTACATAACTAAGACTCACCTCAGCGTTGCGACCAAAAAAATTGATCCCCAACGCAAATCCGACATCCACAGGAGGTTGGTCTCCAGCACTGACGCTGAGTGAGTCGTGTCTTGGCGCATACGAGTAGGTGTATGATTCAAAAGATGTTCCGTCGCGATCCATGTCACTTTCTCTTGGTTTACACCGTATTTCGTAAGGCGGCATAGGCTGTGGGATCTTTAACATGTCGTTCAGGTAAACATGAGCGGGTATAACCTTATTGTCAACTGCTTCTACCGAATGAGTTGTCGAGTGCCCATTGGCATACGCAGCAGAGGCAGTCGGTGCTGGTACAGTCCCCGATAACCCCACGGTAGCAGTAATAGTGTGCTGGGCATTTGTTGCTTGAATGTGCTTATTTATTTGGGTTGGTGTCAATGGACTGAAGCCACAGTCCAAACTGAACCGGATTAAATTACATTTGGGCTGGAATGCAATACCACTCACTTGGTAGTGCAAAAAATGGAAGCTGGTCTATGGGCTTGAAACCCAAGTACAGCGAAGGAACGATCGAGACGAAATTTAAATTGTTGATCATCAAGGCACTTGATTTGAAGCTTTGTGTGGACCTCCGCCTGCGGCCTGATCATATCCTGTTGAGCCCATGGTCTGTTAGGATCGATTGGCATGTTTTCGTCCGCATATGTCTTAAACTGTGGCCAACAACAATGAGCTGTAATTTCAGTTCTAGATCAGAAATTACTGTACCTGAGTCTGATTCGAGACGACTCTCAAATTGATGTGTCGTCCGCGCTCGCTTGAAGTTTGATAGCGAACGTCGTTTGTGGTGAGGGCTAACCCAGTCATCCCATTCGTCGCTACTGTCCGCCCCCGGGTCACCCCCATCATCGTCTGGATCACCACCGCCATCGCCGTCGATGCTAGTGTCCGCGTCCGAGTCATCCCCATCATCGTCTGGATCACCACCGCCATAGCCGTCGTTGCTAGTGTCCGTGTCCGAGTCATCTCCATCATCGTCTGGATCACCGCCGCCGTTGAGCTTTTTCTCGCCGTCGTTACTCCCGGTGCCCTCGTCGGACACAGCGGTAGTATCCGACTCAGCGTTTAAATCACGATTCAATTCTGGGGGTTCCGAGGGATTCTGATCATTCTCCCCGGGTCTATTACCAGTTCCCAAGAAACGTCGATTCGAAGCTCCTTGGTCCGGGCCTTCCCCACCTATTTCATCCTCGTTGGAGTACAAGTTGGGTCCGCAGCTGCCCCGTTGGAATCCAGTCCCATTGTCACTGTTGGCGAGTCCGCGTGTCCATGATCCCATTCAACTCCTCTCGTGGTTGACATTACAACAGCGGGGTCAGGCGAGGCGAATAAGTTCTCTTGCAGCCGGTCTTTCCCATTACAGGGGATGAGGGGTTTTAATCTTCACGATAAGTTCAAACCTCCGAGTGTCGTTCCCATGAAATTCAATGCGCACCTGGACATCGGGTCATCCGCAGATAGTCGGGCAGCTACCGGATACCCAGACTTATTCGCCAATCTTTGGGCTACTTTGGCGAACTTCGGGTCTGAGTCGGTGTGCGGGCCGAATATGGCCAGCGCAGGCTCTTCGGGAAATAACAGCATTGCAAGTGGCCCACTGAATGTTTTGCTGTTGCGTATATCCCGGACGACGGGAGATCATAGTTCTCCTCAAGCCAGGCCAAAGATGTGGCAGGTTGGTAGACCGACAAAATTGTTCCGCCATTCGGGAGGTATTTGGTTAATTCTTCTAAGCCGGCGGAGGGTTTCGGGGTAGAGTTTGACTCAGCGCTGGAACAAAGCCGGTAACAAAGTAAGTGAGTGTTGAGAAACTCTTCAGCATAATGAAACTCACGTTCCGGAGGTTCGCCCTTCGAGCTCTCCATCCCTGTCCTCTGGCCAGTATATCACTAATGTGGCCACACTCGCAGCATCGTAGAGTGGAGGGCCAGCTCGTGTTTCCACCAGGATTGGAGTGCGAGTAGGGTTGGAATTGATACTCTGACGGCCAGATCGGTTCCGCTTCAAGATTCGTCCCGTAGGCATCGAAAGTTTCAGAGTAGTTCCAAAACTTTTTTTCACCAACTTATCCCTGGTTGTGGTTGCGCTAGCACTGCGTTTCACCGGTACTTCTCGTATCTCTGGCTTGGTTGAAAATGCCGTTTGTAGTGGTTCACTGCTAGCCCGGGTGGTGGAGATGACGGGGTCAATAGATGTGGTTTGTACTGTATCATGAGTGGCTTTTATTATGCGAGCTGCCATTGTCTGTCAGCCTCCGCCAGGGTACAATAAGGTTGATGGTTGCTTACATGTGCGCTCTTGTTCTTCTTGATTTCCCCGAAGCGTGCAACCGGCAGGATCTTCGGCGACAAGTGAGAATTGCTTTACTTATGTAAATGATGTTAGGCGGGTTGAAATGAAGCTTCTGCTATTCCCGTACCATTCTGTCGCCATTCCTGAATAATTGGGATCATGGGAACCGGCTCGTCCGTAAAATTTCCCGAGTGGTAGATATGAGTGCTTGACTGAAGAGTATTCTCGGTGGATGCCGGATTGAGTTCCGAGTCGCAATCAGAGCCACGATAAACAGCCAGCTGCTGTTGGAGGTCGCCAAGTTGGATGGTTTGTTCCGCGTCAAGACACAACATATCTCCACTTTCGTGCGATTTTCTTGGAGCCTTTTCCACGATCGCCGCGTGGTAGGGTAATCCGTTACTGGCCTTGCGCTTTCTGGACCCACTGGGTGAAGCGTGACCTGGGGTTCTCTCATCATCACCACTTCCCGAGTGGCCTGAAAAAAGAAGCATCTTATGTTCTGTTCGGGATAATGCGGTTTACGAACTCACCCGTTTCTGAGCTTTGCTGCGTGCGAGATGGAGAACCTACCCAACCTTGAGCACGACAGTAATAATATCCGTCCAATTTCACATACTTTGGTCTTCACCATTACTGCCTGATCCTTGACTCGCAGGGGGTCCATCATCCGGATCGTCGAAGATTTCATCAATCGAGGTGAGCTCCCCGGGCCGTTGGAATTTCTTGACAGGATTGAAACCATTCGCGGGGTCGATATCAAAAATGCTTCCAGGCAGTGCGTTATATCCGAAACGAGGGCTCGCTATACGGATGGCCGGGATCACATAGTCACTTAGTTGAGAACTAGCATTCGAATCGGAGGGCTGGGTCGATCCCACACTCGATGATGTCTGGGTTAGTTCCGGAGTTCCTACAACTCTGTCAGCACACTTAGGGACATGCACAGAATGTTATGCTTACCGGCCTGAGAGCGACTCCAAGTGCTACACCCAGACCTAGAGGGAGCGAACAGACGTATGTCCTGCATATGGTCGTTCTCGGTAGACTCAGAGTCGAGTGTAGCTTCTGGGATTGACTCGGGCGTGGTTCCCGCGTCGAAATACCCGTTGTTGAAATATGCAGAAGACATATGGTTGGAGTTGATTGGATAGAATGTGAAGAGTGTGTTATTGAGGTGCTGAATCTTGGGTCTCGGTACACACTTTAAACCTTTGACAGGCTGGCAAGGTAACGGATAATACAAGGAACGAGAAGAGAAGCCGCTGTCGTTGATTCTTCAAACAATACAGGGTTCGCTGGGGCCTAGGAGCATGCAGCGGGCAACAAAATCAAAGGTACCTATGATTATCAACGGAACAAATCTGTTGTTTTCAAGCGCCAGAGTTTTCTGTTCCAACCACGCCACAGAGAACCGGAGAATTTTCGGTGTCAAATCACTGTACAACTTTGTCCCGGTAAGGCAGGTGTATGTCGAATCTTGGGATCAACGGCGGAATAAATCAAGGTAAAATCAACGGATCAAACTAGGTATTGTAGTTGAGCATAGCCAGGGCGGTCTTGAGAGGATGCCATAGTTCTCTTTCAGGGTCTAGATAACAAGAGCCCTCACGACCGACCGAGAGTCGAGACTGGATACCCACACTATAAGCCGCAAATAAGCCGTGTATCTCAAGAGGAATTCAAGTTGAGACCCGGTGTCGTACAAGCGACTGGCAATGTATAGTATGAGTGGCGGTTACGATCTTGCATGAAGCTAGCTCCGAAGGACTGAGCCTGGGCTTCGATTGGGTTTTTTTTGCGGAACAGGAATTGATAAGGAGTTGCGGCGGCCCGGGCGGAGCTTCAAAATCCAACAGTCTCGGCACTGCCACTGCGAGTCCAAAATCGAAGCCAAAGCAAAGGACTTGCTTGAATATGTAGGTTAAGGGATTGGAAAAATCGGAGATTTCAGACGCATGAGGAAAACAGTCCACTGATAAGAGTCGATTTTGGTGCAGGCCGACGATAAATCATAAATCTCTGAACAACATTAGAACGAGTATTTCACCCCAGGTTACCCCATTTCTGAACGATAGCCCTCCCTAGCTCGGAGAGTGTGTCTGCAACGACGTCGGCCTGGCCGAACAGATCCACGCACGCTTCATCTTCGCCGAGGGTACAGTACGCAGTGCTGAATCTGCAACAAAAAATAGAAACAAATTGAACAACGTAGCAGCGCAAATGAACTTACCCCTCCCTCCGCGCCCCCGCTAGATCCCACGCATGGGCCGCAGCAAACACAGCAACGTCCGCCTCGCCCAGCTTCTCCCTTGCCATCTTGTATACTTTGGGATCAGGCTTCGCGGCTGCACACATATTGCACGAGAGCAGGTTTTCCATGGGCATGTCTATTCCCGCCTTCTCGAAATACCCCTTGACGCGCTCGGGGCTGCCGTCCGAGCAGCACCACACTGTGAAGCCCGCGTCGCGGAGAGTCTGCATCATTTCGGACAGCCCGGGGCGCGGCGTGAGGTTCCCAGAATATTGTGAGATGAGGCTGTCGATGGCTGCTTCGGCGAGGAAATCCTGGGGAAGTCCGGCGGCATCGAGGGTTTTATAAAAGGCTTTCTTGAGAAGAGTAGAGTGCGGAGAGAATTTATCGAGTATGGACAGGTACTGGAAATCTAGCTCTGCATTCGCTGTCCTGCAGGAAAGTGAGTTGTTGTATAACCAGATAGAGGTATAGACTGACCACGCGGCAAAGAACAGCTTGGGTGGAATGCTGGTACCCCTTGCAGCTTGAGACGCAAACACTTGCTGCAGATCGTCGCAAACAGATTCATAACCAACTAAGGAGGCAATCGGGCCGAGAACACTGAAAAGAAATTACATCTCGTACAGCAAGTCCCAATGACATCGACTAGAGGTTGAGATGGATAAGCACGGATGTGTTAAACATGGCGAAACCCAACTCACATACAACGCAACGCCTAGACATTCTCGCTAATGGTGAATGTTTAGAGCTTGAAAATCGGTGGACGACGGACGGTCGCGCAGCTGATATAGCAAGGAATGAAATAAGACAAGCAAATGCCGCCAACGTCAGGTGACATGATGTCACACATCCAAATATAGGTAAAGACCTTTAAAAAATCTGGCAAATAATAATGGGACCCGAACTGAAAAATTTGGTCCCAACATTTTGTCGGGGCATCATCTTACTTTGGGCTGGCGTAGTCGACTTTGAGCAAAAATATGCACTGAAAAAGCTTATACACTTTTAATCAATTTCTGCGCACACATGTATATACAAGCATGTTGTGAGCGTAATTAGCCTCGGAAACCCATCCTGAGCATCATGAACACAGTACATGAACCTAGGGAGTGGATTTAGATCATTTCAGATGTAGACTGTGTATATATGGCTGCCCCAGAATGGAGATGTGCACCCCTCACTGGCGCAACTTTCTCTCATTACCTCTTGTTCCCGTAGAAGGTGTTATATTTGGTTCAGAGATCATATTCGGACTTGCAGTGAGTTGCAGGGATCAGTAGCATATATGTACGCTGTTCTACACACTGCAATTGAAGTAAAACTGACTTGGCTTAAAGAAAATGCATAAGCTCTGCCAATTTTGGAGGAATCTCGAAGAAAATTGGATCCACACAATTGTAAGACTTTCCTCTATAACTTGTTGGGACCAGAATTTCAATAGGCGACCTTGTAAGCGCACCGTCGTGTGGTTTCTGCATTTTGTCTGAATATGGGCATGTGACGTCACATGTCACGACGTTGGCGGCATTTGCTTGTCGCCTACCTTACTTGAGAGCGGTGGATCCGAGGAGGAGATCAATGCTCTCCCCAATGGTGGCTTAGCGTCATTGGAGTTTGAGACGTAAAACGAACGTCAGGGCCTTCAAATAATTATCTCTGCCTCCACAGTGGATCTCCAGTATTCTCCTCGACCGACTGGTAATCGGCAAGAGCTGAACATCAAGGATAACTAGCCTGAATCATTTGGCGTAATTTTTCCAGTCGACTTCGGGGATTCCATCGCTGCGCCTCCGCCGCAGCAGGTTCTCGACCAGATGATACCCAGCTTATCGCTGTCTTATCGCCGGCCTGAATGAACATAGGACCGATTGGAATGCTCGGAGAGGTCCCTTGGATTCGGACTTTGAAGTTGTCTGGCCGCCAGATTTTTTTTCGATGTCAAGGCTAAGTATCTGAAAACCAGGGACAAGGTCCAGACATCGACGTCAGCCGTTCCGTAAAGCGCGGCGCAGTCTAGCGCAGCAAGCGCAGTCGGGACCACATGGTCGGGATCAATCAGTCCGCATGCGTTTCGAATAAAATGGCGCCCAAGGGACCTCAGTGCCATTCTCTCCTTCTCCCGCCATGATTATCAACGAGAATGCCCCCAAAAGCCCGGTCAAGGACTCCACGCCTCTGCTCGGCGGGGCCAGCGGGTCGAGCCCACCGCCTGCCTATGCATCGCGCGACGCCGGGCCGACACCCATTAGCACCGCGCAGGTCCCGTATGCCGTATACCAGCCCGCATATACCCAGCCGCGGGTGGGTGAGTCTGCTGCCCGGCGGTTCTGCATGGCCTTCCTGGTTGCGCTTGGAATCTGGTTCTTGGCTTCGGCACTGCTGGGCAGCATTGTCGGCGGAGACGTGAGTCCTGCGTTGGAGCTCCTCGAGGCTAGCTATATAATGACTAGGTTCATATCCAGAGAGTCGACAGACTCGGTGGCTATCCTGTCCCGCCGGACGTGAGCCTCGAAGAATGCGCGACGGGATGGTCAGAGTCGATCAGGAGAAACCCCATTTTCGACTTCCCCTACTCCGCTGGAGTCTCCTTCGATGTGCCGCTGCCTTCTGAGACTCTGCTGCTGCTCTCACACGGAGCATTGTCCGCTGGACAGTTGAAGATAACCACGTCTTCGGAGCTCACTGACATCGCACGGGTGCATGTCGTAGTCCACTACTACACCACGGAAGTCCGCGACACGACCAAAGTTTGCGTGCTTAAACGCAAGGCTGGCGAGAGTGGCGTGGGCATCTTCGTACGTCGTCTCGCATCTAGACTCTTTTGTGGTTATTAACCCTTTGCAGACTCCGACAACCTGGTGGAACCGCAAACGCACGGAACGCCTCAGATTTGAAGTGGAGCTCGTCTTGCCCCGCGGTACCGCGTCCTCGCCCCTCTTTATCAAGAAGCTTGTTACCGACGTCAGCAACTTCTCGCACGACGTCGATGCTCTGAAGGACATCATCAACTTTGGGGACATCCACCTCAAAGGATCAAACGGAGGGATTCATGTCAAGGTACTTCATTCCTTCCGCCATCCTCTCTATCTCTGACCTTCGCTGTAGTCCCTCGCCGCTGCGAACGTTGCCGCGACAACTTCCAACGGGGCAGTTTCGCTCGACGTGAGTCTAATCCGTCTATTCGCCCTTTCATTGGCCCTAAGCTTGCCTCGCTCCCCAGTATTTGGTTGCTCTGAGCGCTGCAGTCCGCTCGTCCAACGCCGCCATCTCCGGGAACTTCAATGTCCAGGATGACCTGGACCTCGTCACGAGCAACGGCGCAATCAAAGTCGCCGTCGCAATCAACGGCAGTGAGGCGGCCAAGACCCTCACCATGCGCACAAGCAACGAGTACGCACAGGGCACCTCTACCGGGAACCCACTAACGTCCTCTGCAGTGTTATCGATTCCACCATCGACCTGAGCACCACCACCGGCAAGGCCGGGAACTTCGGCCTCAAGGCGATCACCTCCAACGGGCGCCTGACGACGCGCATCACGTCCGCGCCGCTCGACTCTGTGCTCACCCTCGAAGCGAGGACATCGAACTCACAGGCGTCCGTGGCACTCCCCGTCACCTACGAGGGCAGTCTCGGGCTGTACACCTCCAACTCCGCGGCGAATATCCAGCGTGTAGACAGCCACGAGAAGGATCCCGCCTGCAAGGCCAAAACGGACTGCAAGAGCCGGACACGTGTGATAGAGACGACGCTGGTCACAAAGGGACGGGCAGAGGGGAGCGTCTACTGGGAACGGAAGAACAGCAAGCGTGGCAACGTTACTCTCAAGTCGTCGAACGGCGCTGTCGCCATCTACGTATGATCTAGCACTCAGGCCTACTAATACCTTAGTAGCCGCTCCACTTTCTTTCAAATTTTGTATTATCTCCCTTCATGTACTAATATCGGAGAAGACGCGGTCTACAAGGACGTCTTGGACGAGCTGAACGATCGAATCGTGGTGCCGATTGAGATTGGAGGCGTAGCGGATGCAATGGCGGACCTTGCCGATCCATATAATGTCGTCGAGCTCGAGCAGGCGGCCTTCTGCGAGGTTCAGCGGATCCTTGCGCTCACAGACCTCTGTGTACGCAGGCGCGAGCCACTCTGGGACGTCGTATCGACGGCCCAGGGCGATCCGCTCGACGGCGGACGTCATTGCGAATAGATGCTGCGTCGCGAGCTCGCGCAGGGAGGTGAAGTCCCAGCGCGTCGCCAGCGACAGCACGGACGTCCACTCCTCGGCGGACGCGGTATCCCGCGTGGAGAAGTTTCTGTGGATCCGCATCAACGAAGTCCAGACGCATGCCAGTAGAACGGAAGCACATGGGATATAGGATCGAGAGGAACCGGTTAAAGTCGAGCGCGCTGACGCCCTCCAAGATGATGGGGTTCTCGACCACCTCACCTTCGGGGCGCTCACCAACGGCCGAAGGGAGGGTGAACATCGAGGCGAAGATGGCCGAGTCGCGCTCGAAGAAGTATCGGTGGACACGATACAGCGTCTTTTCCACCTATTTGACATCCCGTAGGTTAATGGGCCTCTGCGTGCGAATCCTGCGCGGCGCACCAGGAATACCACGGTCCCGTCGGAGAAAAAGAAGCGGGGGTGCTCATTGAATCGACTTTGACGGAGATTTGCTTCCAGATTAGATCTTGAATCGAGCGTTGGGTGTTGGAGGGTCATTAATGCGTCGTGAGGGTCGCCGATAAGGAGCTATCTGGCGGAGGTGAGACCTCTGGGTGGTCTCGGGCTAAGCTTGCGGCGGTGGGAGGAACAGGGGTCTGCATCCCGAAATAGACGAGAGGAGGATTGGAGTTTGGTCTTCTTTGGCTTTGCTAATTCTCTTGCACTACCACCATGCCACTCAACTTTCCCGAACGTATCATTCGTTTTCTCTTGGAAACCCCCGCCTTCAAGCTTCAAGTTGCCTACAGATTAACTTCAATTTCTCCCCAAGGAACATAATACCGATTCATACCCTCGAAAATGCGGTGACATGATCAACTTTAAGGAAATTTCTTTTCGGAGTTGTTTCAGAGCCCCCGCGACCGTTGCATCACTCTTTCGCGCACATACGTAGACGGACCAAATGGTCTGGAGCGCTGCGCATGGTGGGAGGCGGTTGTCCACTAGGCTCCAATGGAAACGGTATACGAGTTTCGGGATCACTCCAACGGCTCTCTGATATTTAAATCCACGGTTGATCAGGTTTCAAAAATCTCTCCTCCTCCTCCTCCTCCTCCAACCATGTCTGTTGTCTCATTTATTCTTTCGCTCCTTTTCTTTTCTGCGCCAGCCCTCGTCGATGCCGCGTGTCAAAAATACTTGACCGCAGCTCAGAACGCGGCAACCACCCTCCAGGCTTCGTATTTCTCAAACGGGGTCTACAGCGGCGATCAAGCCGTTTGGATTAGCGCAGTGGATACATTTTATCTCCTTCAGTGTGGGTGCCGTCTTTTCCGACTGGGGCCCGTTGACGTGTTGAAACCAGTGGACGCCATCACGGGGAACTCCACCTACGTCGCGGTCATTGACAGCGTGTTCAATGGCCAGGAAACGTATCTGACCACTGGGCAGTCGTTTGACGACGTGCAATGGGTGGTTCTTTCGTACATGTTCGCTGGAGACACGCATCTGGACTCTGCCAAAATGTACTATGACATTGCGAGGTGAGTTGTTTCGTGAATTGACTCTCCGGCGAGGATTGACGCCGTTTCAGCACGGCGGTGGATAGCAGCTACTGCGGCGGTGGTCGTAAGTGGTTTCTTCTTCCTTCGATGCCCTGGTGTTGAATCCCTTCTAGTCTTCTGGAACGGAAAAAAGCAGTACAAGAATGCCATCGTACGTTCCTGCAGGGTTCGCTCTGTTCTCCCAGCTCACTACTCTTCAAAGACGAATGAATTATACCTCGCCACGAGCGGCTTCCTTTATGATTCAACCCAGAACGAAACTTACCTCAACAACTTGAAGACGAGTACGTTACCTGCCCTCACCTGCGATTCACCGTGTAATAATGCGCATGTCTAGCCTGGACGTGGCTGAAGGCAAGCAAGATGGTTTCGTCCAATGGCCGTAAGAAACCTCGATAAACTCTTGCTTGGCTGATCATGTCGACTCCAGTCTTCGACGACGGTTTGACAAACGATGGGACTTGCGCAAGCACCGGCGGTATTCAGTGGTACGAGTTTAGTCTCATTCTAGTCACACACCCGACTAATCATGCCCGCTCGAAGGACTTATAATCAGGGTAATTGAACGTCACTTCCAAGCGTTCTGTGGTTTATACCTCGTTATCCAGGTGTCGTTCTCGTCGGCCTAGCATACCTGTACAAGTGTCTGTTTTTATTTCCTATTAATTTTCAGATGGCTGACCGTTACGCTAGTTACCAAAGACAAACAATACCTTACGGAGGCATACGGCATTATCGACGCGACAATCAGCACCCTTACCATCGATGGCGGACTGCATGAAGCATGCGAGACCAACACGGATAATCAATGCAACGCAGACCAGGAGACCTTCAAGGGTATCAACGTGTTCTTCATGTGAGTGGTTGCCAATCTTTTTATCGCTTTGCTGATGGGCGAATTGCAGGGCGTGGTTCTTAACTATCGGAGGAACGGACAATGGCACTAAGATTTCGGACTTCATAAAAACGCAAGCGGATAAAATTATGGCTAATGCAGTGGTATCGGGCAGCACGTATGGTAGCGTGTGGTATGCGGGGGGCTCGAGTGATGCTGCGGGGAGTGCATCTGCCCAGGCGAGCGTCCTCGGTGCGCTCGTAGCTGCTGCTCAACAGAGCTGCTAGAAGCTAGAAATCTCCAACCTGTACTGTACATCCATATGTAGAAGCCAGCTTTCTTCTTTCTCACTTGAACGCGTTTTTGGGCTCTGTCCCAAATTCCCCGCCTCGAAATCTCGTCCAGAGCGGCAAGGTTACATTTTTCAACTCCAACGGTGCCTTGTGAGAACTCCAAACGGAGCATCTCACCAAAAGTCCAAACCCCGAATTTTCAGTACCGAAACAGACGCTACAACAAATTTCACTCACACCTCGCGATGTTGTAACTTCGGGCTCCGTCGGAACTCAGGACTTGGCGCTCCGTTTGGAATTTTGGTGAGGGTATTCCGTTTGGAGTTTCGCAAGGGCTCCGTTTGATTTGGAACAAACATATTTCAGCCTAGAGTTGACGCGACGCGATTTAAACGCGTCTGTCACTCCCCGTGCCACTGTGTATGGTAGCTAGTCACACTGATCGTGACAAGGCGGCACAGCGAGATGGCGACAGCGACGATGTCGGCTCGTCCAGAGAGCCCAAAGCTGTCCGTCGCGCGCTCCAAGGGCCCGCAGGTCAAAACCTCGACCCTCAAGACTCGCCAGGCGCACCATGCAAGGGCAGCTCAGACCGTGGACACCAATCTCAACTCCTATGACCGAACGGATCCTTTCATGTAGAACTGTTTTTTGGCAAAGAGATGTCGGACCTGACTGGTTTCAGGGCATTCAACGTTCTGCTCAAAATTTTGGGATCCCTGCCCTCTCGTATCGGCGGCTGTCAGTTCAAATTGACGTCGGACGAGCACAAGCTGTCTTTGCACCTGCTCAATATCGTCGAGCCCTTCGTTGGGCTCGCTCCCTCGCGCCGGACGATAACCCGGCAGCCCACGGAAATTCTCGACTCGATTGCGTTTCACGTCGACTCGAAGCGCGACTTGCTCTCGCTCGCGCTTTCCTGCCAGCGCATGCACGACATCGTCTTCCCGCGGCACTTCCAGTACCGCCACATTCGGTGCAAGGTCAGCTCGCTCAGCGTTTGGAACCACCTGATGGTGCACCGCTCGCTCGCGCGCAACGTACGTCGGCTGGAGATACTGGACGAGAGAGCCGCGAGCACGGAGCTCCTTATCCCCAGCGACATTCTTGCTAGCGACACGGATATGGACTCAACTGATGACGAGCTGGGGATGCACCAGAAGCAGGAGCGTTTTCTCGTGGGTGCGTTGGGCAAGATGTCGAGTCTCGCTAGTTTTACTTGGGCGTGCAACCACTCGCCGATCTCTATCGACAATATCTGGCCTACTTTGTTGAAGTGCCATTCACTCCAGGAGGTTGACATCAGCGACAACCTCGCCTTCTCAAGGGGCGACGTATCCGATTCGGAGTCATCTAGCTCGGGCAAGTCTCGCCGACCCGTGGTGGTTCGTGAATTTCTTTTGATGTTCAACGGAGATAGCTTGAACTCCGTCTGTAGCTTCCGGACCTCAAAACCGTTGCTGTGCGGTCAACGAAACACGCTTATGGTTCTACAAAGCATCCTGTGCTTTCCCGCATAGGCGGGATGCTCAGTCATTGCCCCAACTTGGAAGTACGTATCCCTCCCGTCAACTTCGCGACCTAACGAAAGCGCGCAGGCGCTGGATATTTCCTATGCGCAGGTCCGCAATACTCCCAGTTCGCACCCCATGGCGGATGAGCTGCTGCTATACAGCCGCTTCCCCCATCTCACCTCGCTGGCTCTAACCAACCTCCGCTGCTCCATAGCTGACGCCCCCGCGACCTTCCTTTCCACGCACACGCAGATCACGCATCTCCGCCTCGACCTCGGGACCTCTTCGCGCCTGGTGCTCCCACCCAACACCCTCCCCCACCTGCGCGAACTCCACTGCAACCGGGACATCGCCACCGCCGTCCTCTCCTGCCCCTCAGACGCCCCGCGCCCTCTAGAAACGCTCAAAGGTGTGCGTCTCGCCGGCCCCACCACGCCCTGTCCCGACTCCACTGGCGCCTCCGCGGACCAGCTCTTCCTCACGAGTCTGCGCCGCTACGGCGCGGACGTGCGCCGGATCGAGCTCGCGGGGTGGAGTGAGATGGACGACGTGCGCCGCCTTGCAGAGTGCGCGCCCGGGCTCGTGTGGCTCGACATCGGCAAGAAGGGCGCGTCGCGCGGCCCGCCCGTGAGCAATGCCGCGGAGTGGGCGCTGCTCCTTGCGGGCCTCCCCGAGCTCACGACCTTCCACGGCGTGCGCTTCTTCTACGAGGTGTCCGCGACTGCGAGCGTCAGCACGAATGTGAACCTGACGATGGCGGACCGGAGTCGCGTGCGCAAGAACGACGAGGTGGCGGGGGTGCTTGCGTGGAAGTGCGTGAAGCTGAGGAGGTTGGATCATTGGGAAGAGGGTGGGGGTAAGGTCGTGGTTCTGGTGAGGGATGGAGAGAGGGAACGGGGCGCGGAGAACCTGAAGGTGAGGTGGGAGGTCAGAAGGGTCAAGGCGTAAAGCCAGGCCCAAATTTATGTTACTATTTCTCATTATGCTTTCCACCTCATACCCTATTTACACTACATCCTCTCGGACTCTTAATCCTCTACAGATTTAACAAGCATTTCGTCCATTTATACCATTTTCGTTCCATCTTTGATCTGTCATCCTGTGGGATTCCTTTCTATCCGTAAATTGTCTACACATACTACTGCATGCTGGGACCCACAAACCTTGGTTCCCTTCACGCTCAATCCGTTTCCACTTCTGCACATTTCACTTCAAGAACTTGAATAAAGTAATTAGCGACTGCAACCGATCAGATCCGGAGTTATCCGGCAACCCGTTATGTCAACGTCTTGCACCCTGCCCGAGCGCAGTGACGCGTATACGCCCATCTCCAAGTTACGGCCATGTCCGCCAAACCAGTAGTCCTCCTCCTCGGTGCCACGGGTACTTGTCTTGCGTTTTCTTGCAATTTCGACGCTAACAAGTCGTTGCAATAGGCTTCACTGGCCGTCTCATAACGAAATATCTCTCCAACCACCAGGATAGCTCGTCCTTCACTTTGGCTCTTGGAGCCCGCTCCAAGTCGCGCCTGGACGATCTCGTCTCTAAACTCGGCCTCGGCAGCGCAGTTCAGCTCCATGTTGTCGATGTAACCCGCCCAGAGCAGATTGAGGCCGCAGTAGCTAGCGCGACCGTCGTAATCAACACCGTAGGGCCGTTTTGGACATGGGGAACTCCCGTCGTAAAGTCAGTTCTCACCCTATGCTTTGTTACTCTTTTTGAACGTGTCTAGAGCGTGTGTTAAACACGGCGTCCACTGTAAGCCTCTCTCGCTGCTGACCGCTCGTTTTTCATTGGATTCCCAACAGACGTTGACCTTACTGGAGAGACCGAGTGGATCAAGCGCATCATAACAACGTCCGTGCGAGCCCGCTAAGCTCGTGTCCGCACACGACCTAACACATCCACCAGGCTTCACTACAATGCAACTAAAACGGGGGCCATTATTATCCCTTCGTGTGGCTTCGACTCTATTCCAGCCGACATCACGACGTACATCTCCAGCAAAACGCTCCGTGACACAATGGGCCTGCCAGTGGACATCGACACCTCGGTGTCGGCGTATGTGGTTCGGGGTGGAGTCTCCGGCGGCACGGTGGCTACCGGTATCATCGCGATGGAACAGATACCCGCCAATGAACGGCGGATAGCACGGACCGAATTTACGCTCAGCCCTGGTAGGGACATCCCTGTCGTCGCGTGTTCTAGCACTAATTTCATGTCTAGCGGTGGGTGTACCCTCCTCACCGAGCCGCCTAATATACCGCCTCTTCCTCCCCGACACCCGCAAAACGCTCGTCGGCGCGTTCTTCTTCATGAAGGCCCCGAACCGTGCCATCGTACAGCGCTCGTGGGGCCTGTTGGAAGTGGAGTCCGCACACGACAAGACGCAGCTGAATTACGGCCCAGCGTTCAAGTACGACGAGTTCATAGTAACGGGCGGGGCCGTCCGCGCATTGCTGCTGACCCTCGGCATGGTGGTCGGATTTGGGGTCTTCATGATCTCTCCAGTACGTGCGTCCTTTTGGCCGCGACCGCCGCTAATCGAGCGCTCAGATACGATGGCTGCTCAAGAAGGTGCTGCCCAAGTCCGGCGAGGGTCCATCCGAGTCGTGCGTTTCCAACGGCGTGTCTATCGTTTGTACCATGGCTGACGTACGACTTCAGGGTCCAGACGAATGGCTTCATGAAGGTCACAAACCTTACCACGACCGTCGCGTCGCCGACGCACCCCGCGCCGATTCAGGTCAAGACCGTCATGACTGGAAAGGGCGACCCTGGATACTCTCTCACTGCCGGTGCGTATTTATTTACTTTCGTAACCTCCGGCCACTCACACACACCAGTGCTAATATCCGAGGCTGCCCTGTCCCTAGCACTCGCCGCCCCAGGCGCCCTGCCGGCCCTTGCGCGCCGCGGCGGCATACTGACGCCCTCGACGGCCCTGGGCGACGTCCTGGTCGAGCGTCTGGCGGCTAGCGGGCGCGTCACCTTCGAGAGCAAGGTCGTCACCGCGCGGCCGCTCGAAGGGAAGAAGACGGTCTGAGCTCTTCTTATTATTCCCTTTACGCTTTACCGAGGTAGTACACGTATATTTCCACTCTAATAAATTCAGTGGCATTCATTATCACATCTCTCTCACCAGCTGCTCATCCCAGCTCATCCCCCAGAGGAAAACAAGGCTAATTTGATCAAGATCACGAATGGGGTGGACTCAATAACTTTGGTCCCGCACAAGTCCCGCAGACAACTATTTGAATTTATGTCAGTCGCGGGTTCCTGCGTCTAGCTACGCTGGGGAAATGGGTAATGTGTTGCCACAAAGTCTCAAATTCCGTGACTTCCGGACGCCGTCGCTATTTCTTTGAAAGTCGCTGGCAAGCCAGCAAGATCTCCGCAATAATTCAATTACTGTAGATGCGATTTGCGAAGAAGTGGTGGCGGTGACGTGGCGGTGGCCGGCAAATTAGCCGTCAGCAACACGACCAAACACCTGCTACTTCTCTCGTCCAAATCGGGATGCAAGGCGAGATCAAAAAGCTAAGATGCACTCCTGTCGCTCTAATTCTCTCGAGTTTAGCCCCAGACAGGGGATATCATGTCCTGCCAGAGGGGCTGGCCCCATGACCGACTCGATTGCTGCCACCAGGACGTTGCGGCCGCCGACGACTAATTTGGGGGAGGAATTTGTGCCGAAAAAGAATATAATGAAGGGACCCCGGCCTTATTGCAAGAAATATTGGGTGAACTCGTACTGGCAAGATTCGAATGGGTGTTGCTATCCTCGAATTGAGGTGCGGCATTTCAATGTGTCCTTCTGGCTCAAATACAAACGCGGCCTCTAGAACAATTCCCAATCTATAGATTGTGTAGGTGCACGGGATTTCATGTCTTTCGGATCGACGAGGAAATCCCCCTGCGCCTCTTCAGCTTGTCGTCATTATACCGAATGATTCCAGTCGCTCAAGGAAGAGACCGAACTCGGCAGTCTTATCATCCCATGCCTATTAAGCCATATTACCCATCAACGTCAATCCGGTTTTCATTATAGTGGCGCTGCAGAGAAGCCTAATTCCGCTTACTTCCGGACGAACCCTCGTAGTTTGGTTACTGAGGGCTTATATGGTCGTGTGGCGCCCGCAATAATGCATATGAAGACGGAGTTGGGACGGAGATTATTTTCCGGTGAATCATGACGCCCGCTAATATGCGCCCGCTCCGAGTTCTAGTTAACAGTCAGGAAATCTCTGGAAAAAGCGCTTAATGAAGTTTGTGTACGGCAGAATGAGGATACATTAGATTTGATACAGCTGTTCTACAAACTGTACGGTAATTATGAGGATATAGGTCAGAGGACCGGTAATTAGTTATGCAGCCGGCTGCCGGAGCGTGCGTTTCGAAAAGAGAACAGAGAGGTTGGGGTGCAAGAATACAGTGCTGTGTTGTTGCAGATCGAGGAACGAGGCGAGGTAGTATGTCGGACAGAGCGCCTGCAACGGAAAGAGAATATTAGAAAGATCGTCGGGGAAGGACCAAAGGAAACTCACAGCTGTGTCGACAGGATCCTGCTCGTTGGTTCCATCCGGGTACCGGAGTCCACTGGCTATCGAAGGCAGGGACAGCGTGGCAGGGCGTAGCCCAGCCAAGCACACGTCCATGAACGCGTCCATGGGCGCCGAGAACAACTCCCCGTCCATTCTGCACAGGCACTCCTCGTCCACCAGAAAAAGCTCTTGCTTCACTGCCGGCGGAATGACGCGCTGGAGCTCGGCGTGGAACAGCTCGGCGGCGCATGTCGCGCAGTCCTCGTGGCCCGCGAGAACCTGGCATGCTGGACGGGACGGGACTGGCGCAGGAGAGGTCGAATGACGTTTGGAATGAGGCGGGAGTCGTGGGAGAGTGAAAGCGACTGCCCGACGGGATCGAGATGTACTGCGAGTCGTCGGAATCCGGGTAGGAGTCGAAATCTGAGCCGGAGTCGACCCACTCGGGGAGGCCGAACGTGGTTTGGAACGTCGGGGGAGTGGGGGGAAAGTAAAAGGGATTATCGGAAAGGATCGAAATAAACTGCACGCCGTCGGATGCGTTCGACTCGGAGTCTGAGTCGGAATCAGAGTCGGAGTCAGCCCAGACAGTGGTAGCGTGCGTTTTCAAAGGAGAGGTCTTCGGGAAGTCGAAGAAAATGGTCAGGGGTGAAGGGGTCTCGACGTCCGAGTCGACGTCGAGAAGTATGCGGAAAGGCGACCCAAGATTGACTTGAAGAGCGCTTTGGTGGATCTTTAGCTAGTGGGGGGAGATAAGGGACATGCGGGAGACGACAGAAATGGCGACGAACCTTGGACAAGTCTTTCGACGTCCGACCTCCAGACTTGTTCGATGAAAGGGCAATAGCTTGGGGACGGGGAGTAGAGCGCATTGTGGCGTCGACGAAAGAACAGTAAAGTGATGGAAAGTGAATGTTTTGCGAAGCGCAGCTAAGCCAAAGAAAGGTGGGAGGTTAGTTTGACCAGAACGCGGCGGCGTACTTATAAGTTTGGCCCCGGCATGGAAATAATGGTTTGCAAATTAACGCCCACGTGAGTGCGATGTGACGGAAAGGGTTAATTGGACCTTCAAATCTAGAATACGTGGCGAATCGTTTGCATGAAGACATGTAGGGGAAAACCAGGATCAAACACTCACCCGGAATTGATTAGGCTTCGATCCAGAACGGCCTAGGAGCTTCGGGGATTCTCAACCCCGAATAGTACAGACACTGAAGACTCTAACCTTGGGCTGCCCGCCGTCATACTGCTGCGGCTGCTTAAGGGGGATATTAAATGAAATTTCGTAGAAGTCAAAGTGCATTGGTAGTCAATGACTTTCAATTTGTCGTGGGAAGGCGATATTTTGTTCTCTTGAGCGAAATTCTTCCAAAAGCGAGTTCATTCCTGCCCTCTGCTAATCGTACCACCTCCTCGAGAGCGTCCCACGCATGTGCATCTTCTAGTTCTTTTTTTCTCTCCGCGATTAACTCTTTGGCCGGAAATGCCGTGTCATATTCTGAAGCATTGGCGGCGAGTTTTGGTTTCCATTCTCGAATTCGCCGCTGGTTGATGCGGCCCTGCTCGCCTCGTACCAAAAGTGCGAGGTTGCGGGTAAGTAGATGCGAAAGGCCGCGCGTTTTGCACGACGTATACAACAGCGCCAGGGTGTTGTCAACTGAAATTCATCGTTAGATAGAGGTCAAACTCGATTTTTCAAGTTGTCTACTCCGCAGATGCCAAGTTTGTAGCCAGATTTCAAGATCGTTGCGGTCAACTGCGGAGAGTGACTTGGCTTGGAGCTGCGTAGTCACACGGGCCGCATCATTGAAGGCAGGTCTCCACAATTTGCGAAGACTCTTTGTTGCTTTCGGTTGGTGGATTACGGACGCAGCAGAGGTGCGAAGGAAGAGACGGTAAAGACTGGTGAAGCTGGAAGGAAGGCGAGCCATCACGATTGCACGTGGCCACGATCGCATCATCCCAATTGGGACGCGGCGTTTCTCTCTCAGGCTCTCGCTCTTTTGCCTCCGCGCATTTCAAGTGGCTACTACAAAGGATCTTTGCGGCCAACGTCCGAGATAATTTTCGGGAACAATCTTTCGCTAAGATACACCAGATACAAATGGGAAGCTTGATCAGTTTGAGCAGCTACTTCTTCGAACTCGTCTCGGGGGGTTGACCTGGCTCATCAAGAGCTCTCCGTTTGCTCCCACCGTGATCAGGCAAAGCCTCGGTTTTTCCGCCCTTACCCGTATCCGAGTGGCAACTTGAGGCTCCGATATGACTTCGAGTTCGTCGGAATCAAAGGTAGACTGCTCATCCTCGGACGACTGGAGAACGTCGTCGGAGACGGATACAGATTCCTTTCGGAGATCAGCCTTTGCGAAGCGGCGATCAGTGGGAATATCTGGGGCCAAGAGGGCAGCAGTGGCACACCATGATATCCGTGTGCGGAGGTGGAAGGTTCGACTTGCAGACACGAGACGGTGGGCGTTGGGTTAAGGGTGGCAGGCCTATGGGGAGTGGCAAGTGAATTTCTAGTCTTTAGGAACCTCGAACTTATACTCGGTGCAGAAACAAAGCGGCCGGGTGTGGCCACTCCATTATCTGCTCGCTGATCGAGTGCGAAACAAAGCGTCCGGGCTTGCTGGCCACTCAAAGCGTTTCTGAACAATGTTGGGCCACTTGCCTGATCGGGACTAAAGCGTCAAGCCCAAGTGGCCAAAGCCATGACCACCGTTCGCTGCCACCCAGAAGGCCTGGTATAAATAGAGGTTAGGGAGGACGGTCTCCCCTCACCACCGGCCCCTCCAGTCTCCTCACTAGACCTCCTTGCCACCCTCATTCTCCCGTCCCACTTACTACACAACATGATGATGGATACTGCACGCCTCGAAATCATGGACTCTCAGAGATTCGATGCCTCGAAACGCAGGGTAAGTTACCTTGGATGACCTCCGCGACTGTTCATTAATTTCTGCTTTAGATGCTCACGAACCACATGAACCTCAACATCCAAACCGGTCTCAGCGATGAGGACGGATCCTCCGTTTCCTCTCAGAGTGATGCCGCCTTGGACTCACCAGTGGGTTCATGGGACTCCTTCACCTTCGCGAGGGACTCTTCCCCCGAGGCCTCCGACTCATCCTCGAACTCCCTAGAGTCCTCCACTCCTCCCACCTCCGTCAACTCGTCCGTCATTCTCGAGGACGACGTTAACCCCAAACTCATCAGCCAAACCGACGTCTTCGACAAAGGCCCCTTCGTCACGACGCGCACCATCGTCCGCCCCATGCCGCGCTCGCCCCTCCTCCTCCCCGGGTGCTTCTCGCGCCCCTCGAGCCCAGTGACCTCGCGCCCCAGCTCGCCCATCAACTTCACCGCGCTCAACTGCTTCTCCAATAGCGACGCGTTTGCGCTCGAGCTGGACCACCTGCAGGCGCAGCGCGCGCACGAGCTCGCGGGCCGCGCAGACGTACAAGTCCACGTCGCCCGCATGATTTGCACCGAGGTCGAAGCTCCCTGGATCGTGCAAAAAGTTGCGCAGCCCGAAGGCTTGCGCCGGCGCGCGATGGAACCCCGTGGCATCGTTTCATCGCCTTGAATGCATTCATCGCGCAAATATCCCTCATTAATCTATAGACTAATATTTTACATCCTGTATTCTCATCTCATCTTTCACCTCTCAATACATTTGACGCGTTCTACACGACGCGTTCTCGATTATAAATTAGCACGATCGGTCACTGTTTACGTGTGACAATTGTCCCTTCGATTCAAGATGTTACTACTGTACAAAGAGATAGGCATGGTAGAGATGAGGTACAAGCGTTCGTGTACTGTTCTGTTGGTACAAGTCCTCTGTTTTCGTCTCCCTTTCCGTTACATCCCCAATTTGCTCGCGAAGAGCTCAGAGAACTTGTCCTCGTCGACGTACTCCGTCAGGTTCGCAAAGACCTCGTCCTTGAGCGCGCTGATACGGATGAGCGCCTGGACGCCGATCTTCATGCCCTCCGCGCTGGTGATGGGCATCTTGCGCATAGCGAGCGCGAGGTACGCGGGCCCGAGCCACTCCTCGACATTGTACCGGTGGCCCAGCGCGATCTTGTCGACGGGGCCGGCGCACAACGCGAGCTCGTTGATGGCGAGGCGACGGATGTCCATCATTCTCCACCTGTCCGCCAGGAGAAGAACAGAGCTCCACTCCTCCGGCGTTTCGCACTCAAACTCCGAATAGTCCCTAGACGGCAATCAGCTACGTGGAAAGAAGAGAAACGCGAGGACGCACAAAGGGTACAAGACGGAGAGGAAGCGCTCGAAATCGATCTTGGACTCCGTCATGTAGTAGGGCTCTAAGCCAGACCACAAGCGGGCGGGGAAGCTTTGCGCCCGGTTGAACAAATAGCGGTGAAGCTTGTAGCGCGTTCCTTCAACCTATACACGATGGTTAAACCACTAGATATAGCGAGAGGATGTCTGGGCTTACCTGCACGGTCAGGTTACCATCGTCATACCAAAAGCGCGGGTGTCTCGGCGAAATAGATTCGTCCCATGCAGCCCATTCAGAGTCGCCAGTAGGCTGATATGCCAGGGGAGGCTGATATGCCAGGGGAGCGTGCGAGAAGGAGGGGTATTTGGGATAGTTGTTTGGCCAAGATGATGTCTGGTTCGCCCAAGGTGTCCCGGGCTGCTTCGCCCAAGGCGTTGTAGGCTGCTTCGCCCAAGGAGACGTCGCGGGCTGATTCGCCCAAGCCGGCGCGGTCTGGTTCCAGTTAGCAGCAGGAGGAGGCGGAGGAACTTGCGGAGCATTTGCCCAACTCGGACCCGGAGCAGGGCCCCAGGTAGGAGGCGCCGGTAGCGCTGAGAACCCGCTGCCACCTTGTCCAATGGAAATATTGGGCATCGCGCCCCAAACCCCAACGCCGGGAGTGCTGGGCATCCCACTACCGATCAGGTCGGGCATCATAGGGCCGGGGCCGGGAGCTTCTTGGCAGACCTGGGTCGGCGGAAAGAAAGGCGTCGTACCAGGAATATTAGGGGGGATATAGGGATAATAGGCATTGTCGACCGTCGTCACCGAGCTCGAACTCGACGTCGAGATCGAAGGGGCCTGACGGTGGCGGTTGCGCCGCCTGGTAGGCGACGTGGATGCAGGAGCAACGGGCGTGCGATAGTGGCGGCGCCTGTTACTGTTTGTGACTGTGGGCGCCTGGATGGAAGTAGGTGTGATTCCGTGGACCTATACTTTTGGTTAGTTAAGGTCGGATGTACGAAAGCACTGGATCCTTACGAGGAGGGCCTGAGTACCATCACGTGGGGCCGCTTCGGCAAACGGCGACGGATTCCGGGGGACGTACGTCGCCTGAGGGGAGCGACAGCGATAACGCCGAGGGGAACGAGAACGAGAACAAGAACGGTAGCGGGTGCCGCGAGGAGGCGTAGGCTGCTGCACCACCACGACGGGCGGCGGGGTATGCGTATGACGAGAGTGAGAACGAGAGCGCGCCTCAATAACAAGCGTAGGAGGACGAGGAGAACGAGAGCGAGAACTGGAAGAGCGAGAGTAGGAGTAACGAGTATGAGCAGGAGAATGGCGATGAGGGGTACCAAGAGCGCCGTAATTGTTGCTAACCGAAGCACGAGCATCGTGGATAATAACCGCGGGAGGGCTGCGACTCCGGGAGTGGATGCTTGTGGGCGAGCGGCTACGGGGTGAGTGGCTGCGACTGCGGCTACGGCGCGAGTGGCTGCGACTGCGGCTACGGCGCGAGTGGCTGCGACTGGGCCGCGTGCAGTCTGAGACGACGATAGGATAGCTACGGCTGGGACTGATAGAGCGGCAGGGTATGCGGTCGGGTATGCGCATGGGAGGACCACACGTCCGAGTCGAGTTGCCATATACCACAACAGGAACAGACGAGGTAGGTTGCCCGCTACCGGTGCCACACATCCCCGTCCCGGTCGTGGTCGATTTACCGCGAGCGTCGACGCCGGCCGAAGAGTTGCTGTGAATTGTCCCATTGACGATGATGCGAGAGGGAGAGTAGCTGCGGCTGCGACTGCGACTGCGACTCCTAGAGGGAGCTGCGACGACGATGGGAGCAGGCACAAACCAATCCCTGTTACGCATCGGGATGGCGCACATCGGCGGCGTGACAGGCCGGGCGGCAGGCGAGGGAGATTGGGGTGGGCTGCCGTGATGGCGTTGCCCACTGCTGCCCGTGACGACGACGACCGGCTTGGAGGAGGGCAGCATGGTGGGCATGGTGGGGACTGGTGGGCACGGCCATGTACTCGTTCGGCGACCTGGACCTACTGCGTGATTGCCGTGAGGGGGAAGGGGAATATCGATACCTGGCGAGCAGTGCGAACGGGCTGGTAGACGTTCGGCTGTGGGACTGGCGTCGGAAGGTGCGAGCTAGGAGTGACCTCCACTACGCCCCGCCTGTATGGACTAGTAGACCGCCTGCGCGAGGAACCGCTGAGGACAACGGCGGGCGTCTGGGCCTGCGCGAGGTGGCGGAAATATGGGTGCGGGGCAGGACGAGGGTTCTGTGTACTCTGTAACAGTGCTCAGCCTTCTCAGGGGACGATAGGTGGAGTGCCGGTAGATTCCAGTTCATGGAGATTGTCCTGAGGGGAGCGTGGACCGAACAGGCCCTCATCCGGTTGGGTGGGCTGTCGGGTGCGCCCAAAAACTCCCCAGGGATCGTACCCCCCCTGGCCCCCCTGGCTCGTTGCCTGGTGGAGGAGATTCTTGTCATTGCGTTTCGAGGGCTCGTGCGCTGTACCAACGACGCCGATGCTGGCCGCTACACTGACAGGACGGAACTCGGGATTCATACGGACGTGGGTGGGAGGCTGAGCAGGAGAGGGTTGGTTGCTAAGCTGCACACCTGGAGACGATAACTGCTCGTCCATGGGGAATCCATTAGTGTAATTGGGGTAATAACGACGGCCTTCGATGGCGAAATCATAGAAGTTGGCGCCACTGAGGTTGGAAGGCTCGGGGAGCTGAGCCGACGTTGGTAAGTTGGGAGGTGACGGTGAGAGTACCAGGATGCCAGAGCTGGAGCTGGAAAAACTTGAACTCGAACGCGAAAGGGAGCGTCCGCGCTCTGGCCCATCGTAATAGTTCTTGGATGACGCTACACTGTGCGATGGCAATACCGTTGCTGACGACCCATGTGAGCTTGCTGGTGGCAGAGTGAAATCTGGGTCGTGTAGCCGTCAACAACGAATCCATGCAGTAGGTTAGGAGTGCAACTCACCACTGGGAAGGTACATTGTTGTGGCAGGAAGCAAGCTGAGGAATGGAGCAACAGATCCGCGCAGGAGATAAGGTGGCTCGGGCGCCTATTGTGGGCGCTCGTCCACTTACGCACGGACCACACCCGTGGCACGGGCATGCCGTGTTGCATCTCAATAGCCGCCGCTGCCACAGCATTTAGACCCATCCAAGGACATTACTTCACACCGTGCACACCGGAGAATGGAAGGCGACAGAAGGCGACATGACAAGTGATACAGATCACTGACTCACAGGATTCCAACACGATTGCGCCCTCAAAACTTGCTCGTAAAGTGGGCGCTCGGCGGCAATGGCATCTGCTCCTCGTGTACAAGCCACGCGTTAATTTCCAGTGGCGGCCATATATCCTACCGGCTACTCCACTGCTCGCTGTAAACTGCGACGCATTCAACGACTCTGAAGAGCTATATCTGTTCTCATCGCCCTATACTAGTATGCTGCGGTATCCGGATACGCGGTCCCGTCTTCCGGTATTGTCTTTCCGCTCTACTGGCTCGCGCATCAATCAGGCAACTCCAGCAATGACTCGACATGGGCCTGGTGCGATGCTCCGAGATTAAATTACGGCGGACGCTGTAGTTGCGCATAGAAACGGACGCCTCATGCAACTTGACGCTTCCGAGATGACTCCGCTCATGAATTGCCGATTTTATGACAGGAAGTCCTGCTAACTCTTATTCCAGGAATTGAACGACGTAAAAAACTGTGTCCACATCTCTCTGCCTGCATGCAAGAAGCACAGCTCATTCCTGTGTTTCATTTCGTCGGCATGGATGATGGCCAGACGACGTTTACATGTTCAATTTTGTTCTGTATCGGCTGCTTACAGCTGTAGAAATAAAAACGCACAGGATCGCGACCGGGCGGAATACATCGAAACTCAAGCAATGATCCAAGCCTCATGGACGCTCCGAGATTAAAACACGACGAACGCTGTAGCTGCACATCTAGAATAAGACAGCCCATGCAACTTGACGCGGGATGTTCCTGGTGCGTCCCCTTACAAACTCAGCCTTTTCCCGTGTCGTTGAATTTTTTGCGCATGTGGTCGAACCAGCCCAAATGCCTCCAATTGAGTCGTCCAGGCGGGTAGAACTTGAAAAAAATCATGGAGCGTAGGCGATGGACTTCTATTTCGACAGAATTATTTGCAGCATTTTGGAATGGCAAGTTCTCACTCCGACGCACCCAATCACCGCCATCAGATCTCAACTTACCAACCCTTGCTATCTACGGGGTGCTGATTCTACATAATTATACAGTCAAGAGATCCCCATCCAATCTCCGTCACCCTCGACCCATACAAAACAAAATTGAACATGTCAGCGTCGTCTAGAGAGCTTGATCGGGACTGGACCGAGCCCGAATGCAGTCCCCAACAAGCCCGCATTCCCAAGTACCCTTTCCTCGTATTCCATCTCGGTCTCTCCATCCTTCAGCACGACGTTCAACTTCCAATCACGGAGCGGGCAGAGGAACAAAGTCGACTCGATTTGGGCAAATTTCCTCCCGATGCAAGCCCTAGGGCCGAACCCAAACTTCGGGTTGTCCTGTTCCGTACCAGCGAGAAGGGATTTACTTGTCCGGTTCCGGAAAGTAATTCGGATTGTGATCTACAACCGTGTCATGGCTGACAAGGAAACTAAACAAACATCTATAACCACGCGCGCCCTTTCGAAAAGCCACGGAAGCCTTCCTAGAAGCCTGGGCGACTTTATGCCGCCGGATGCGCAACTTTCACAGTAACAGTCTCCATGACGTCTCTAGGCATTAATAAAAGTGCAGCCATAATCGGTTTGATAAGATAGCCATCACATCCACAAAAATGAAACACACGGATGAGACGTTGTGCCTCTATGCAAGAGGCACAAATGTGGTCAAAATTGTTCATGTCGTCCAATTCCTGGAATACGACTTAATATGAGGGCTACTTGTGACTGTTGAAAATAAACGCACAAGATCGCACCCGGGCCGAATAATATGCTGGATCTCGGCGAAAGCGTTGTCCTGTTCATCCTGGTAAAGGGCCAAGCAGCCCAGGCCCGTCATGAGCACGCTCGCGCTTGTTTCTGGAAGTACAGTGTTGAGTTGAATAGCCCATATAAGCAACCCAGAAATGAAATGAAGAGTAGTGTTTTGACACACTACTTCATCCCCGGCCAGGGTATATTTACCAGATCCATTGGAGGCATTAACATCGGGGTTTTGACACTTTGCTTGTACGTGCTTGTGCGCGCTCGTACGCGCTCGTGCGCGAACAAACAAGCGTCCAAAGACCACGCGACCGCAAGACTGCGGCTATGTCTAACCGCAGGTACCAAAAAAAAAATCGGCATATCTCTGGATCCACCCTGTCGCGCGATTTTTTGACGCGAGCAAAGGAGAAAGAACCAAAGTCTGCTTTGCGCTGATGAACCAGACTAAAATATCGTATTCTGACCATTGTCCTCGAGGAGGAGACCTTGCGCCCAGCCAGATTGCCCATGCCTGAGTGGATAACATTAGGAATTCCAACTCCGCCGGCGCGTTGCGGCCCGAATGAACAACAGGGCAAAGCTTGTCCGTGTGCCGGCATACGCGTCAGTTCTCCTCTCTATCACAGTTCAAAAATGTCACAGATCATCCTCTCCGCCAAGTCTGGTAGTAGACTGGAACGGACAACGATTCGCATGACAATTTAACATCACCATCGAACACCCTAGATTTCCACCTCTTTCTTTGGAGCCGCTTTAACCTGCTCCACCAGTGGACCTTGAGTGGACCCTATCTTGCTGGACAACCGTACACGTCCTTCCGGACAGATCTCCAAGGAAAATCGGCTCTTTTTTAGATACGTCGAAGACGCCACCAGCCGTTTTCCATCCAGGCCGCCCACAGAAAGCGCCGTTGAAGGACTTTGCCGCTTTTCTCCTCCGGATGTTGGACTACGACGAGCGTGAGCGTAGTGGTGCATCAACGCCTGGAGATCAGTTTCATGATGTGCGGGCAGAAGGTCGACGCCAAGCCCGATGTGGTGATAATGGGTGCAACAGGACAAGGTGCGTGTTGTCGATCTCGGTAAAGATATATAAAAATGATGAGCACCACCTTACTTGTCGTTGGACGGCGCTGAGCCTCAACTAATCGCAGAGGCCGTTGCCGCCTACTATGCGAATAACAGACGCCGCAGCGCTGTTGGATTGACCCCAGTGACCAGCAAGGTCTTCGCGGGCATCGTCATGTCCGGAACCGCCCCTACATTCTACAAGATCCCTATCTCCTCAGAGTTGGTCACTGCCATCAGTAGAGCGCAGTACCCTCCGAACGCCACTGTTGTCAGTAAACTCGTTCCTCCTGTCCCCAATTTGCACCGGTACCTCAACGAGGGAATGGTCCCTTTGGAGAACAGGCGCGTCATCTTCCAGTGCCTGGCGGCGTTCAAACAGGTCAGTGTAGTGGTTTGGATAATGTAATGTACCAACAACTGATTTATCTTTAGTTCATGGCTTAATTCCCGGTAGAAAGGGGTCTTGTGATTTGCCATTGGCCTATGTAAATTGTACAGAATTCTGCCAAACATTCCAAGCTCGGTCGATCTCGTGGAGCCTTGAAGCACCCGTAAACCTCAAAAAGATATGCAAATATCTCGAATGCAACCCACGTCCAATTCCTTAAATTTCAAAGTTGAATAACAGTTGGATAAGGGATTATAAGGGCTACTTACGATTGTAGAAACAAAAACGTACAGCCGGGCGGAATATATCAAGCAATGACCCAAGCCTCGTGGGACACTCCGAGATTAGCACGGCCTCGTCGCCGTTCTCGCGTTCCCGTGCTGTCGCCGCCATAATCCTTCCGACAACTGGTGGTGGGTCGAATTTCTCGCTTTCTGCCAGATCTTGCAATATGAAGCTAGATAAAAATTATAAAAATATGTGTATGAGCCTGCCGTGCTGGCGGTATCACTCAGTCGGCGCAGAGAACGCGATTTCCAGTTCGATGTCATCTGCATCCTCCGATGGCGCCTCCCCTTGACTAAACGAGTGCCTTGATACACCATGGGCGAACACCAGAGGGGGGACTGTGCGACGAGCCACAGAACTGCGCACGGTATCCATGTTTCCTCTGTTGGCCAACTGCCTAAGATTCAGGACAAGCCCTGATACCTATCGCAGTTTAGTCGAGCCGAATTTTATCTATTACTTATAATAAACAACTCACGGAAAAGGAGTAGATTGCGGTGAGCCATCTGCCAGAGAATGAGAGAGTGCTTTAGGGTCCCTTGTATCACTTACGGCTGTGCCATGTTCAACAGTGGGCCATGGACGAGGAGACTGAGTAGAGTCGACGCAAGAACGATCGCTGGCTCCAATTTAAACAATTGTCCCGATTTCAATCGCCAGGACTTCGTACCAAAAATTCTGTCAAGAAGATCATGTCAGTATTCCAAGATATTAGTTATATAATAGGGTCATACTTACAGGAAAAAGAATACAGAACCATCCCGAATGAAGGAAACAAACAAAGGCGACAAGGTTTTCATTTCCTTCAGAGTAGATAGCCGCCAACGACCGTCTTCGAATAATTTGGCAATGGTAAGCAAAAAAAAGATGACTGGGCACAATCCCTAAACTCAGCAAAGTGCAGAAGTCAGAGCTACGTCGAATGGCTTACACTGAATCACGAGCGTTGGAATCCTATAGAAATATTAACTTGGTGTCTCGCGAGATATCCTTCGAGTTTCCAGACTGACCAGGAGATGAGAGTGAAATGAGTGTCAGGATTTGAAAGGCATCCGGGCCATATATCGACGGGAGCAGGGAAGACTTCGCGCTCGGTTGATATAGCCGCCTTGATACAGACATACAATTCCAGCTTCGAAATATCTCAACCAAAATTGAACTTGAACAGTGAATCGCATTTACCGAGAACTCGCCTGAACCCAGCCATTAGCAACGGCTAAAAAACTGTCAAGACACCTTACCAGAAAACAGAACAAGAAGGAATACAAGGACTACAATTCAACCGTTGAACATGATCGCGGAATGAAAACTAAATGGTGGTCACCTGCTTTTTTCCCATACATGGCATTGAGCCGGAGAATGAGGATGATATTCACTACAGTGGAAAAAAGGATGTCGCCGCCCCTGCCAGTGAGTAAGACGTCAGAGGTTTTAGACTCGAAATGACGAAGCACGCACATGATGAGATACCAGAACCATACTTGACAGCTTTGGAGACAATCAGTTCAGTCCACGGAAGGTAACTAAATCTCAACGAACAACTATAATGAGTTCAAAAACATGATGTAAGTATTGAAGAAAGTCTGTTGAAGCGTGTCAAGTGCTCACTTTGACCGAGAGTTGAGTTTGTATGGATACTGTTGAAAGAGTCTGGTCGACCGACAATAGTTTATGTATAACAGCATGGACTCACCCGTGAATGCCATGCTTCATATTGAATTTTGTCAGAGAGTACTGAGTCAAGGGAAGCATTTTGTCTCACATAGTGTGAAGGAGGCCATAATAGCGGCCGAAAATATACAAAACTTTCGGAATGGACCATTTAGACCTAATAAATAACGTTAGATGCGTTGAGACTCGCCCTAGGCAGGACGCACTTCCAAATGTGTTTTACCTATTCATTTGTGAGATTTTTAGAAGCCGGAAGCTATGGACACAGACCTCCATGTCGAATTTAGACATAATTTCATAGATCATGAATGTGATCGCCGATACTGGTATTGTCTTGTTGGCAACGCTGCAGAGACGACAGGATAAGTCCAGAGACTGACTAGCTACATAGTTCGAGGTTTGCGTCTGCTCTAGAGCTTCAAAAAGTGCTCGGAGCGCTGCTTGCTCGGAGGTTGACATGAGGGGCGGGGGTGGTCGTGGGTCCTATCCTTAGCCAGGGTTTCGGGGCCTCATATAGGAGAACGTGAAGCATTCCAACACGGCTGCTTACACCGGTGATTGTGCATACATGCGCCCACAGATGATTTGGCAGAACTGAACTGTCTGCACGGCCGGACACTGCCGGACATTCCAGCCGACGGTGATGGAGAAGACCATCCGTACATTTTATCGTTGGCATCTCGGACGGGAGAAGGATCGCACGAAACGAAGGGCCCTGTAATCATGGTTCTTGCTTAGCGAACGCCGTAGCGGATCCAAGCAAATCTGCATCGCCGAGAAAACAATACAAAAAAATGGATGTGTGAGCATCGGCTAGTGTCGTCTAGAAAGTTTGAGTGGGACTGGACCGAGTCCAAATGCAGTCCCGACCAGGCTCGCATTCCCAAGCACCCTTTCCTCGTATTCTATCACGGTCTCTCCATCTTTTAGGACAATATCCAACTTCCAATCACGGAGGAGAAGGCAAAGGAACAAAGTCGACTCGATTTGGGCAAATTTCCTTCCGATGCAAGCCCGGGGACCAAAACCGAATTCAGGGTTGTCGTATTCCGGGCGGCCGTACCAACGAGAAGGAAGGTACTTGTCTGGTTCGGGGAAGTAGTTCGGATTGTGATCTACAATCGGCGTCGGCTGACAAGTACTAGGAACAGACATGGGGGCTCACGAATGGCGATGTCATCCACAACAACGCGGGCACCCTTTTGAAAAGTCACGAACCCTTCCGCTGGGTGCGTAACTTTGACGGTCACATTTTCCATGACATCTCTAGGCATCAGTAAGAGTGCAGCTGCGAATGTAATTAATGGAGTCTTTACTACGCACACAAAATGAAACATACGAATGAGACGTTGCGCCTCTTGCATGCAGGCAGAGATGTGAACAAAAATTTTCACGTCGTCCAATTCCTGGATAAGAGTTGATCTGAGGGCTACTCATAGTCGCAGAAATGAAAAAAATCGCACAGGCTCGCGCCCGGGCGGAATAATATGTTGGATCTCGGCAAAAGCTTTGTCCTGTTCGTCCTGGTACAGGGCTAAGCAAACTAGAGTTGTCACGAGCACGCTCGCGCTAGTCTCTGAAAGAATAGACAACTCAATAAACGGCGGACGATAGAAATTAAATACTAACCATTACCAGCAAACATAATCGAGAGCATGTTGGCCGTCTTGCAGCTATGTGAGGAAAGAAAAATTGAGTAGTTTTTCTGTTGACATACCACTTCATCTCCGTCCAGAGTGTATTTAGCAGAGCCATCGGAGGCATTGACGAGCCGACTGAATATATCGTTATTCTGGTCCGTTTCGTTCTCCAAAGAAAGATCTTCTTTGCGTGTCAGGACTAGTTTACCCATGAGGTGGATAACACTGTTCCACGCTCGGTCAATCTCGTGCAGCCTCGAAATGGCTTATAAGCTTCACACAAAAAACGACATCAGAAACAGCTCACTTTTTGATGGGCAAGTAGTACGCCCATCGCGGCAGGATGAAACGGGGGATTAAAGTCTTGGAAGCAATTGAGAGTGCGTCTTCCAGAGCGGCAGTTGCGGAATTGTCGTTTCTGGTTATCCAGGAGACTGGCAGTCCAAAGCCACATTTGGCCATGATTATGAAAGTAAACTGAAGGGTATGAGTTGCGGGACAATAACTGACGAGGTGAAAATTACCCGGAGGATGATAGGATTGATTTCCGGAATCAAGATCTCTTCTTCACTTTCCCAGCCTTCCACTGAAGACATGGTCTTATAGGTGCCGATTGACTCGGCGGCGACGAGAGAGTAGCTAGAAACGAAGTTAAGAAGTGCCGGCACGGACTGGGAGTCCAGAAGCGCGTACTTTCGTGCATTAAACGCAGGGCCAACAATTCTTCTGTGTCTTTTCCACATTTCTCCACTTGAGGATGCAATGCTATCGCCCCAAATTCTAAAAAGTATCGGAATGATGGGAGAGTAGATCGGACAATCAATAACCCACTTGGCAGTCGTTAATTCCAGGGGTTTTACTAGTTCAACTTTTCCTTCTTGACCGAAAAGTTGCTTCATCACCTCTACAGAGCCAATATAGTAACACGGACGCCCAAACAGTAAAGGGACCATTGAGATGACATCGTGTTGATGATTGAAGTACGCTGTCAGAACGGTCAATATCACCCGTAAAAAAGAACTCGTTGACAGACCAGTTTTGCGCCATATCCAAGGCCACAGATAGCCTGGGTTCCACCTTTACAAACGATGACGAGTGAGAAACGATGAAAGGCCTGTGGAGAGACTATTTTCCAACCAGTAAGTCGGAATCAAGGATCCGATCGGGCTCTGAGGATCAAAAACTGGTCTAAAGCCTGGTAGATGATTGTGGAGCTGTAGAGGACGGGCATAAGTGTAGATTCTACTAGAGACAAATGAAACGGCTCAACGGACGTTCAGAGCAGCAACATATCGTGTATACACACGTGAAACGCCGAAGAGGACAGCAAAACCAAGAACAGCCGACCACATGAGAAAGGCGACTGAGGTGGTGGAAAGGAAGAGACTAGAGAGGAGACTTAAATCTGGTGTTTGCCCAGTCCACAAGCGCCGGTGGGTCCACTGGTGCTTCTCACATCAGACATCGTGTTTTCCGAGGTCCGCCGCGATGCTGTGGCAGAAATGCTGTCGCCGGTCCTACTGTACGCCGGTCGGCGCCAGCTATCGGCGGACCTTCTCTACGACCCTGAGAGGGACCGATTGTGGGCTTCTGTGGGCCATAGGTCGGCGGCCAACCGGCTGGACGGACTGGCGACCACAAATTTGGACGGATTCGCATTGGCGCGGCAATCACCGCGCAATGCCGGCGGCATGCTCTGACCATCACTCAGACTCCTCCTAACCTTGCTCTAACCACGAACCCGTGAATCGCGAGTCGCGATATCCAACATAGTTATCGTGCGCACAATACCACATGGTGTGGGTAGTCTTAACCAAGTCTTAACCGCATTTGCTTCGGAACACCGCCGCGAACCTGATTCATTCCTTCGAAATACGAAGAACTTACTGATTCATTTCTGTGGGCGCATCTGGTCGACTTGAAACCCTACGCTTGACGGCACCCACTTCTTAATCATCTGTAAATCCGGCCTAGCGCAGAACTCCGAATTCGAAGGTCTATTCAACAGATTGTTGGCTGGAGTAAGACTTCTGACTATAAAAAGTCGACCCGAGACGATATTTGATCATCCATGCGGAAAGCTTCCTTCGATACTATGACTGAAAGCTGTCTTTCCCCCTAACTTCTTTCTCCTACTGTTATTCTACTTTCTTTGATCGTCATGTTCTCTCTCTTCAGAATGAAAGCAAGGCATGGTCAAACTAGGGACGACATCCCGTCTCTCTACACGGGATATCTCGGCTCGTGGCTCGCAGTTCTAAACAGAGTCTCAGCCTTCCACACAATGATACAGGGAGGGTACGAGAAGGTATGGCATGATGTGTTCTGTCGGTCACGGTCAGAAAAATAACATTACCTGCAGTACCGAGGCGGATTATACAAGCACCCCCAGCTTTCCAACGTCCTGTTCCTTGTTACAGGAAGGTACATCGCGGAGCTGGTCCGTGCACCTGACAATGTACTGTCCTTGCTCCAAGCGGTGGATGATGTGTGTCGGCTATATTCTTCCTCACATGTCAGAAAACTCATATAAGCACACAGTTCGTTCAATCACAATGGATTTTTGGACCACAGGTGTTGCAAAATCCATACCATGCAGAATTTATCACCAAGGCTCGTTGATTTTTGACTTAGAATTATAATGCTCATGCCCGATTGTATTAGGTAAGTCGTGAATTGGACGGGTTTTTCCCTTCAATGTACGAAGAGGTCGTCCATTCTTGTGGTGAGGAACTTGAGAAGGCACAGCATGGTGAGGAGTCTATGTTCCGTTTTTATAAATGTGTCCCGCTGACATGTATGATTTTACACCAGAGCCTCAGAATGTTCGCGCACTTCCCTTTGCGCTTGGATTGATATCTCGAATAAGCAACAGAGCCTTTGTTGGCTTACCATTAAGTATGTTAATGCAACTGGTCGATAATTCAAATGTTCAGGGCCATGTGCTCAGGCCGCAACGAGGAACTGATCGAGTTGGAGCTCAAGTTCACCGCTGAAGTCGTAAAAGCGAGTGAAATTATTTCCATTTTCCCGGTGTTCCTTAAATCGCATGTGTTCTCTTCCTCGACCTTAAAATCTAAGGCTAATTAGTCCCTTAGATTTGCCCTACGATTCCTGACTCGGATCAATACTCACGTGAAGGAAGCCACAAGTCTTCTCGCGCCACTCATAGCGCAGCGAAGGCGAGAGTCTATTGATAGATATCAAGTGTGTTAGTCGGATTGAATGTTGCCACTCGAACTGAGGTCAGTGTAGGGAGATCTGATCGACTGGGTCCTTCAAACGGCTCCTTTGAATGAGAGGAACGATCTATCCGTTACTCTTCGCGTGCTTCACATGGTTTTTGCCTCCCTGCATACCACGGCAATGGTGAGCAGTAGCCTTATAGTTCCATGAATAGAGGAACTCACAAAAGTGCGTGCAGTCGCTCACCCACAGCCTATATCATATCGCGTCCAAACCAGAGTACGTTGAACCTTTGCGACAAGAGATCGCGGAAGTGGTCCATCAATATGGACGGAGTAAGGAAGGGCTGGACCAAATGTACAAGTTGGATAGTTTCATGAAGGAATGCGCGCGATACAGTGGCCTCGGTTCTCGTGCGTATCTCACAAACATATTTTTCGCCAATTTGACGTGCAAATCCTCAGTTGGAATCCTAAGGAAATGTGTTACGCCCTTCGTCTTTTCCGACGGCAGCCGCATCCCATCTGGAGCGTCTGTGGCAGTACCGATGACTTGCGTCCACCTCGGCCCCGACAATTATATCGACGCCTTGGAGTTCCGTGGCTTTCGGTGTCTTTCTCGGGATTCCAAGCCTGATCTACTGGTATCGACCAGTGATAAGTTTCTAACGTTTGGCCGAGGCAGACACACTTGGTAAGTACCTGCTATCGTAGACCAATTTCAACACGCTCTGATGCTTTATTTGCAATGTATGTAGCCGCTCATCATGATGCTTTCGAACTGTAATAGACTCTCACCTTTGTCTCCTTTTAACAGCCCGGACGCTTCTTTGCTGCAATGGAAATGAAGACCTTGATGGCGCATCTGATCATGACGCACGATGTCAGTCTTGCAGACGGTGTTCGTCCGAACGACGAATGGTACGCAGGCATTCGGGTTCCAAATATCACCGCAGAGTGTGTCCAATTTCCATTCTCTTCGCGCCCTATTACTAATGTATTCTCCCAAACCAAAGAGTCATCTTCAGGAGAAGGGAAACTATGGCTTAATCTTTATTTTTATATGTACTCGAGCCATGTACCACTTGTTTTTATTCGTCTGCATCTCCGGATCTTGCAATCATCAGCTTGATGCACTACGCTCGCAAGAGAAGTGTACATCTGAGCTCGAATATCAATTCATGCGTTCTCTTTCCAGAACACAGTCTTTCCCCCGATCACAAAGCTCGACAGAATTAAGGTGATCACTCCCGACTTTATCAAGAAATGTAATTATTAGCTGCGTAATGTAGTTTTACTAGCGTGTATCATTACTAGGACCAGGTTCAGCATACATCGTGAAATTTCGTACGAGAATAAGAGGAAGTAAGCAAGGAGTAAGCTTATGATTTCCGAAGGGTCAGTGCGATGTAAATTGTTCCCGACGCGTCTCCGTAGTTCAATTGACGCATTGCAGAGAGGACACGGAACCCATTCAAAACATCCACGCGGGCAAGCCCACTGTATGGCGTCCCGGACTTGGCGACACGTTCGGAATACGCGGCCGTCAGCAGGCTTTGATACTGCGGCGGCAGCACGTCGATCGACAGCGGCTCCTGGAAGTGATTGTATATCGCCTCCAGGACGTCCAGCAGCGTGATTGCCTTGCCGCTCCGCTTGTACACGGTGGCGTACCCCCAGTGCTTCGTCCAGTACGATATCGTGGGCTTCTCGACGTAGATGCGGATTTTTTCGATGTGCTCGGGCACCGTGGCGGTCAAGTCCGTGGACCCGTGACTATCGTACGACTTGAAAGCTATCGCGGGAGGTGTAGAGATGTCCCAGTTCGGCATTGCCTGGTACTGAAAATTGCCAGAAAATGCAGGCATGGGCGAAGACCATGACTGCACCGGCGGTAGAGAAGTAGTCCACGGCAATTGAGGTGTGCCGAAAGGCGATTGGAAAGGCGATTGTGCATGTGGGTACCAGGAATTTCCCCAGTCGTTTGAGGGGAGAGGACTGGACGCTCCCCAGGACGATAGTGAGAGTGGAGGAGCAGAGAATGTAGGGGTGTGCGGGAAGGTCCAAGGCAAAGCCGCCGGTGAGGAAAAGGGCGACAATTGCCAAGCATACGACGGGGAACTAAAATTCCACGAATTGGCTGTGGGCAGTGGTAAGAATTTTGGTCAGGATGGGATCATCAATGTGAGGCACAAACATGGAATACGGGAGGTACGCCTCGAGCGTTTGTGTCTTGGAGGAGAGAATATGTTCATTGTGTATTTGTAGAGGTGATGAGCGTAGCGGGTCGTGAGATTCGTGGTACCAGTAGCACGGTGGGAAGACTATGGGGGATTTTGGGGCAAGCCGAGTGTCCTGGGAGGTAACCCTTCAGCTTTAAGAACGCGCCGGTCCATTGTTCGTTTGCGAGAAGAATAACATGTTGACAGCTGAAATGCCGTCCAGCGGTCACCAAGAGCCTCGCGGGATTTCAGCAGATAACCCCAGAAAGCCCGAAAACTCCTTGTTGCGCGAACGAAACGCAGCTGGCGCCAGGTACACGCTCGGAGTCCGCGGAAGGTTGTTAAGGTAAGTCGGGCAAGACGCCGTCGGACAATGTGCGGCATTGTCTGGAACAAGAGCAACATGTGGCGACAAAAATCCTGGAAACAATCCCCGCAGGCGCGTTGCTCGCTGAATCCTTGTTGAGCATGGCAGATGGAAAGCGACAAGATGCAATCAACGTGTCCTTGTTCTGTTTAAGTTGCCATCACTCGGCGTCTCGGCTTCACCCTCAATACCAGTTGGACTCTCTTGTCTTCGTCGTCTGCTGCTGGTAACGCGCCGCCGCAATTTCGGACGATGTCAAATACATGGATGCAGTGGCGCTTGTCAAATCGAGATTGCGATTCGGAAGGAAATCACTCAAACTGCAGAGGCCGAATGGTTGAATTCTCCGAAAAATGTAGCACATATGGGCAAGGGTAGATAGATAGCATTGGGATCATGAGCAGGAATTACCGAAATTAAGTACGTTTATGTCGTTAGAATGAAAGAGTTCAGTAAAAAGGTCGTTGAGCATAAACACGGCTATTCATCCACGGTTGAAAAGCGGCAGAACACATCAGTTGTGCAGGTGTGTATAGGAGAGCCGAAAACTTCGGCTGCGTAGAAGGGACACAGAATGGCTGCCATGCTGGCGTCGGCGCGGGAGCGCACGTATGGCTGCATTTTGGCGGCGAGAGCAAGGCGTCGAGGCGCTCTTGATGCTGCGGGCAGACGTCACAGAACATACATTTATTTGGGTGAGGGGCTTGAATAGGGGATGCCCTTCGCTCTGCGCTTCGATGGATTCTCCGCGTATTCTGATGCGCCCGTCTTGGGGAACTCGAGGGATTGTCATGGGGTGATGCAATGCGAACACCCTGGGTACGAGGACGAGGAAGAACTGGATGAGGACCGGAAGGAGCTGGGTCGGCAGATGGTGTAGTCTGCGAGGGTATCAACTGTGTAGGCACAGCCGGAGGAGTGAGTGGAGCAGTGAATGTGGGCAGATTAACGACCGGACGCCCGGGAGATGCCAAGGGCCCCGGAATTGGTGAGATCGACTGTATTTGAGGTGCAGTAAGAGGATCAACTGGAGGGGTCATTGTGGGAGGAGGAGGAACGTGGCGCGGTGGTCTTCTAGCCGGTTGGTTGGTAAGATCGGCCAAGGGAGGAGAAGGAGGGGGGAGATCAGGGAGCTTCTTGTCCCGATTCATCGGAACTTTCCTGCGGCGGGCAGAGACAGCACCAGTCGTCCCATAGTTTGAGGGGGGCTGATTATTTAAAGGGACGGTGGTAGCAGAGGGAGAACCAGGATTATTCCGTAGAATACCATGCGTAGGGGCCTGGAGACCTATATACTGATGTCGACCTCAATGATGCTCTGAGTCGCGAAAGTGAACATGACGGCCACTTCCCGGGGATCCTAGAAACATGGTCATTAGAGGCCGTGATTTGAAACGAGGGGGTGAGATACCGCAACATCGGAGAAGGTAATTCATTGATAGAATTTAGCGTAAGGTTGAACAGGAGACGTGATGAGAACGGCATGAGGCGGAAGAACCTTATAAGGCAGAGAATACGACAAGACAAGCAATAGTATGGCACACCGGGATACGGAGAGAACAATACACTCAAGAATATATATGAGGTCGCATCAGATCCTGTGGCAGCTTCCAGCGGTATTGTAGTCTGTTGGGGAGTTTTGACCAAGGCAGACGCTCTTGCGTATCGAAGGTAACACAGAGAATAATGGCCTGAACCAAACAGAGGAACAATAACAAGGTATGCGCCCCTATGTGGTCTTGATCACTGTGGGCGCACTGTCACTGTGGGCGCAAAAGATGTCACGCTTGGATAAGTTTTGGATCGAAGAGTTTGAGGGTTGCGAGTCCGCTTTTTTAAGATAAATATTAAGGAAAATTGACAGTCGATGAGATTGGTGATCCTCGAGTCGGTGAAGGCGTTTTTGAGGTGAGGGAGGTCGTCGTTGACTCTTGAGAGCGAGAATAGCACGTGCAGACGCAAACAGTCACATCACGGGTGAGCGTGACCCTGGTGTGACCTTCCTTGTTCTTCCGTCGCCGGGCCCGCGAAGCTCCGTTGATGTTCTTGTCTGTTCTTGTTCTAAACTGTGGCCACAAATCATTCCGGGGTCCTTCAAAATGCCATTGTTAGGGCCTTATAAGCATCAAGACCTTGTCTATCGCGCACTTTGACCACATAGTCTCTTGTCCGACGCCCACACAGCTCGGAGAGGCTCCTCGTGCCCGGGCCCCGACCACGCGTTTTCTTGGACTACGGCTTCTAGACGGATCCAGCATCGATAAGAGCTCGTTGACGTATCTTAGTTGGCCCTTCCCAGCCCTTCCCTTACGCACCTTTCATCTTGCGACCAAGATGTACCGCCAGCGACGCGCCAGACGCTTGCCAACTCCGCGCTCGGTCCCGCAGTACCCTGGAACCGGATTCAGTGAGTCTAAATTTTCACTTTACCTATCGAGTCAAGTGCTCAGCTGTCCTTTGTTTCCAGTCAATCCGATACGATCTGCCTGTTTCCCTGGGCCGCCGGCGTTTGACCAGAGCCCTCGCATGCCCCCAGTGCCAATGGGCGGCGTGAATCTGAACACACCCTCTGCCATGGGATGGCGCCAGCATGCCGCGACCCACTTTATGCCTTTTCAAACGCCCGCCAACACGCCAGCCTGGCCTCAACAGCCAAATCTCCCGCTGGAGGAGGGCGTCGTCGCTCTCCCTGCCGATTCACTGCACTGGACTCCGGGTACATTCCCCCCGCTACCCTTCGGTACACCCGTCCCGTTCCACATCCATCCGACCCTCATCCCGAACCCCATCAACCCCACCATCCCGCAGCTCCAATGGGACGTCCTCCACGCGGCGGAGCAGGCACGGCTGTACACCGGCCGCGGCATCATAAAAAAGCCGGACCTGAAGGACACCGTCGTCTTCCCCGTGGCCGAGAAGATCTGGGTGTGCGCAGACCAGGACAACTGCCCGCTCCTCGCGTACTGGATGCAGCTCTGGGGCCCGATCATCATTGACAAGGCCAAGGGCGTCAAGATCATCGACCTCCTCGACGCGGTCCGCGCGTACTTCATGGTCCCGCTGTCCGACCGGGACTTCCGCCTCATCCGCCGCTCGCGCTCCCCGATCAACCCGTCGCCGTACACCCCACTCGCGAACGCAGCGATCAGCCGCGCGAACGACTCGTACGACCTGCGCGACATCTCGACGAGGGAGTTCAAGCGCATCGACGTCTTGGGCGCGTATCGCCAGTGGGGAGGGGTCAGACCCGTTATGTTCCAGGACGGAACGTGGAAGCTCTATTTGAATCTCTTGCCGTACTCCGTCCCCAGGGTGACATAGCGTTCGCGCGCATTTCTTGACCATATTTATCTTTATATTGTATATTCTGTCGCATTGTTCTGCTGTCTTGTCATCTAACTATCATCTTGCTGTCGTAGTTACGACTCTAACGCCCCCACGTACCATATGTATCCTTATTATCGTACCGATCTACAATCTACTTGTAACTTTCTCCCGTCGTGCACTCGTTATTTGGCTGGGACAGGGTGCAGCTTGCACCATGCCTTGTGGGCTTTCCAATCATCGTGCTGATGCTTTTTACCGCAGTACCACGCGCCCTTGCAAGCGGTGCACTTCAAATGACCTTCGTCACCACAAAGTTCGCATGGTCGTCCCGCTGCCAGCGTAGTCTCCAGCAAGGTTCTAGTCATCCCCTGCCCGGGGCCCCCACTAGGGCTTGCGATCCAGTCATTGGATACCTTGAGCGTGCGGAGAAGGAGGCTCTGTGCGGCGGCATTGGGCGGCACGATACGCAGCAGCTGCCGAACCTCGTCTGGGAGAGGCATCGCGCGTCCGTACGACGATACAGCGTATTGCAAATGAAGCTCGGTGGGGTCCGATGGAATGCGTTCATTGAGGACATTGCCAATGAAGAGATCCTGCATCTTTTGGGCCGATGTATACTGGCCCACAAGGCGCCGATTTTCGATGTCGACTATTTCCATCATGGACGAGGAATTGGGTCCCTCGACCGTGAGGTAGCTGATGCGCGCCGTGATCTTGTCGACTAAGACGGCGCCAAATTTCAGCACTTCGGGCGCGTCCAGGCAGCTTGCCACCCTGAACGACCTAGCTGCCGACGCGGAGGCCAAGAACTGCCTGAAATCCGACATCCATCCGTCGTGACCATACTTGGCCGCTCGCTCAGATTCATAGTCGTACCCCCGGAGGACAACGGCGTCCACTACAACGCCCGGCGTCTTCGTCCCCGCCCCGCTGGACCACGCCATCCGATCGAACTTGGACCAGTCGGTTTTACCGTCGCCGCCGATGATCCAGTCCACGATGGGAAGGAAGGTGGTCATGAACATGAAGTTGGGAGAATGCGTGACGGCTGTGCGGCCGGTGGTAGGACTGTGCAGCACGACGACGATGCACGAGACGACGCCCGAGGTGGCGAGTCCTTGCGCTGGCGTAGAGGCGTCCATTCGACCGTACCCCCATTGATAGATCGGGGCGTAAGGCAGGTCTACGGAGCCACGATGCTTTAGGATGGTACTGGACTGGATGTCGCTCATTTTAATCACTCGAGTGCCGATTTCAATAGGCATAGTGGGCGCTGGATAGATCGTCAACATCTAACGCGATGGGCCATGGTGCGGACATACCGAGATGGTTCGACTGGTACTCGCGGCAGATGGCGGCCGATAGGGTGAAAGGCGGAGAATAGAATGCATGATTGGCCGCCTTACCTGCGCGCACGCTGAAAAAACTCAAAGATAAATACACCAGCGCGAGTGTTCTGATGCCGATGAAAAATAAATACGCGCTCAATGTGTACAATCAGGTTTTACTCTGCCCTTTCCCGGAGCGCTCAGGAGGGGTATACATATTGACGTGTATCTTCACAAGACGCTCGACAGATTTTAGATCCACAGCCGACTTCTTCATCTCTCCCCGCTAAGAACGATCAGCATTTTATGCAGCAAAGGTGGTAAGACACTTGCCAACGCGAAACCGACACCTCTATATACAGCGCCATAAACATCTTTGTACTCGGGATGAGTCTTGGGGATGCCCAGGAGGTGCATGGCTGATTGCTTTATTATCTGTGGAGTTTGTTGTTAAAACACCCGTCGACGATTTGGAGCACCAACGCACAGTTTTATTAGCCTTCTCCACCTGATTCTCGCTGTCCGACTCGTCCGCACGTTTCCGTTTCCCTTTGTTCTCGACAGCTACCTGCCCGAAGACATCTTCATCGGGGTTGACCGCGCGTTCCTTGCTCTTTGTGCTCTGAGGCATCTCAGGGATTTTGAAGGAACCGGCGGGAGAGTCGAGGCCGAGCCGCACGCCGCTCCCGAGGTCGGCGACGGCGCTGGCACTGCGCTTTTTCACAAACGGATTCGAGCCTACGCTGGCCGAACGATCAAAGCGGATTGGCGGGCGTCGCGGGGTCGGATCGTCCGGGCGTGGCAGACGGAGCAGCGAGGGAGGCGGAGGCGCAGGGGTTATGTGTGCGACAGCTAGGTGTAGCTCTGTTGCTTGTGGTCGTGCAAATATAATCATCTCGGTCGTTTCAGGGCCATCTGTAGGTCATGAGTACGGTGCAGTCGAGCGATAGCCAACATACCGCTGTCTCCGAGCGCGACTTTGATGCCGGAGTCGAGGGATGTAGCAGGGTCTAGGCAGAACATGTTCTCGAAGTATATTCGAGTAAGGGTGGCATTTGGGTGAATATCCCTGGAGTTCCTATTTGTAAGGAGAAGCTGCGAAGAGAACGCAATGCTCACATCGTAATCCCGCCAGCTTCGTCCATGTAGATATCGGCGAGTTTCGTCGGCCCCATCCACCGAAGGCTGGGTCTTCCCCGCATACTCTCCAGCGCCAACGCGAGGGGGTTCTGCAGGAGGTTATGGCCCGAGGACGGGTGGTCCAACCGCGCGGCGAATGTGAGGCCATCGAGTAGGAGGTGGGAGTCAGGCAAAGAAAGAGCGCCGCGATAGAGAAGCCGGAATTGTGTTGCAGGGCGAGGAGGCGTAGGATTGATTATGTTTATAGCAGGGGTTACCTCTGTCTGCGTTTCTGACATGGTTCCAGCGGCTCAGTGTGGCATCCCGCACGCGTTATGTGGTCTTGTTGTGACTGTTTCGGCTATTGAGCATCTCCGCCTATTGACTTCAAGCTCGAATTCTTCCAACGTTCTGCTCGGAATTTGGCCAAGGCTACGATCTCCAGCGGGCGTATGGGTTCTGCATTCGTGCAATTCTGTGCCATATCCAAGCTGAATCCAGCCTATCTTGGTTCTGCCCCATTTCACTTTGCTTTTCTTGGAGTCGGACTTGGACGGCTGGCCCGGTTAGACCGTAGACCAGGCGTATTAATTCTGGGTCGAGGACTTTCTGAGGACTGGCGAAACAAACTCTGCCAATTTCAGGCAGCATTGTAAAGTCCAACAGGCTCAACGATGGCCCTCACTCAACATCCCACAGAATACTTTTTGGGTAGATCTAGAGTTACACAGTGGACAACCGCCTTCGACGTTTTCTCAGCTTCGAGCTCTTGAATTCATACTTGGGACTCGGACGTGGACTCGGATGTTAAATTTGGCCTCCCAAGTTGTCCCCTGCCAACTCGGCATGCTGCCACTCAAACACTGCACGCTTTGACCTCCCAGTTGGTAGCTACAACGCAGCAACGCCATCAAAATCCCACTCTTCTGAGCCACTCTCTTCTGCGTAAATGACCTCCAGAGATCGGCGTTGCTAGCGCGTTGCCAGTGATCCCAACCTGCGGATCAGGGGCATGGGCGAGGACCGCGAGGTTGCACAGGGTCCCACAAAACTTGCAGTAAAATGTGATAATGTGAAGCGGCACAGGATTCCCATGCATGGAACTACGGAATCTATATAAAGGAGCACCGACGCCCACGACTCACCAAATTCCTTGTCTCCCACCCCCAACACTTTCTGTGGCCAATTTACATTCTTTTCGTTCTTTGCATAATGCTTTCCGCTCTTTCCGCTGCCTCCCTGGCTCTCCTAGTATCTTCTCCTCTTGCCGCAGCCACATGTACTTCCGATATTCCTTATTATGTCATACCAAACTCACGAATATCTTCAGGTCAGAAGTATGTTGACGCCGCCGTAACCGCTGCTGCCAACCTCCAATCCGCGTATTATACCAACGGCTACGTTGGGGGTCAGCAGCCTTGGATTGGTGCCGTCGACAGCTTCCATCTCAGCGAACGTGTGTATTGTCTTTGAGATGAAGTCGCCAATTGATTGCTTCCCGCTCCAGTCGATACCGTCGCCGGCATTTCCACCTACTCCAATGTCATTAACACTGTGTTCACCGGATGGGAAGGGCAACTTGACAACGGCAACTCGTACGACGACGTCCAATGGGTCTCCATCGCATACCTCCGTGCAGGGAATCTGGCCCAGGCGCAGAAGTATTATGACATTGCCAGGTGAGCCTGAACAATTTAGGCAAACGGCCGCTGACTCTGGTTTTGTAGTACCGCTGTTACTACGGATTACTGCGGAGGCGGCTGTGAGTTTTACCATATGTTTCTTCCTTTCAAGTCGTCTAACCTCCCCTGTAGTATTCTGGAATGGTAATCACGATTACAAGAACGCTATAGTATGTGTTTTATCTTTGACCTCCTGCGTTCTGTCAATTATTTCGTCGTCCAGACCAACGAGCTGTACATCACTACTTCCGGATATCTCTACGACGCAACCAAAGATGCCAAATATTTGAACCATCTCCAAACTAGTGCGTAAACAGTCAATAATTCAACAATGTACTAAATCAATTCTTTCAGCTTGGGCGTGGCTCAAAGCCTCCAAAATGATGGGATCCAACGGATGTGCGTAAGCCAAATGCTTGCTTTAACCGACCCCAACATTGGTTTTTCAGTGTTCAATGACGGGCTGACGAACGATGGAAACTGCAATAACAACCAGGGGACCCAGTGGTACGTCTTCTCTCTGCTCTTGTCGCTGCCATCTTATAAACTGTCGTAGGACATATAACCAAGGCGCTTTGCTTCCCGGGTTGGCGTATCTCTTTAAATGTGGGCGACGTCCAGGATACACATCGTCTGAATTTAACTGTTGGATCTAGACACCGGGGACGAGTCCGCCATAACGTCCGCATGGGGTATCATGGACTCGATAATTATGGGCATGACAGTCGACGGTGGCCTCCGGGAACCCTGCGAGACGACCGACGCGAATCTTTGCAATGCCGATCAACAAACCTTCAAAGGCATAACTGTCCACTATATGTGAGCATTTCCCTCTTGCAACGCAGGAACACACGCTGATTTACATCACAAGGTCGTGGTTCCTCAGCGTTTCCGGCCGCGACAACGGTTCGAAATACTCGGGCTTCATCAAGGCCCAAGCGGACAAAGTTCTCCAGTTTGCAGTTGGGCCTGCCGGGTGGTATTCTAACCTCTGGTACGGCACCAACGGGGGCCAGGCCACCTGGACCGCCTCCAGCCAGGCTTCCGCGCTCGGAGCTCTCATTGCTGCCGGGCAACAGAACTGCTGAAGGTGTATTTCCGACGTCCTGCCTTTTGTATCATTTATATCACTGTCATTTACGAGTCATACATCAACCAGCGCGTACTGCTTCCCACCGACATCAACTGCAATCGCCCTCAAAAACCGGTCAGTTGTTACTGAATATACGTACTAGCCCTTATTCTGCTTGATTAATTGCCGATGCTCAGCGGGATGACGTAAGCTTCCTGCGTTCAACTTGTACCACAATGTCAGCGACCGTCTCCAAGCTCTGTCCCTCCGCAGATGGTACCTTGATATACGCCGACGCGGTTGGAAACAGCGCAAACCCTAGCGTCGTGTTCGCCCACGGTTTCGCGCTGAGCGGAATCGTCTTCGACAAGCTCTTCTCCGACCCTCGGATGCTGGATAAGCTGTATCTTGTGAGCGCCTACCTACGTAAATGTGGTTCCGACTGAATAGATTTCGGCCAGGTCAGATATGACGTGCGGGGCCATGGGCGGAGCGGGAAGCCGGTCAGCCCTGAAGGATATGCGGCCTCGTTGTATGCGGCCGACTTTGCTGCCGTGTCCAAGGCGTTCTCCCTGCATATGCCTGTTTTTGTCGGGTGGTCAGTGAAGCTCCCATTGCACGAGTCCATGAGGATTAACCTGAAATATACTTCCTAGGAGCGCAGGCGGTACGTGCATACATACTCTGGGGGTTTGGCCGCCTGTTAAGTAACCTGGGGCGACCGTAGCCCCACTTCCGTGTGACATATGTGCTCACATGTCACCGGCGCCTCTCGGCGGCGTGATTGCGATGAGCGGGGCGCTTTGCGCTGCGACCGCGGCAAAGACTCTCAAGCCGAAGCTGTTGAAGATGCTACCCAAGTTTTGCTCTTCCGACGCAGAGACCGCCCTCAAGGTTCGTAGCGAATTCATTGACGCCGTGTTCACAGATCCCGGCAACGTTCCCTTCGCGCTTAAAGCAGCGTGGATGGGAACCACCGTCACGCATACTCCGGCTATCACGATGGCCATCCGCGCTGGCCATAAACTGGACCAAGCTAAACTAGTGGAGCTTGGGGCCCAGGGGTTGCCTGCTCTGATACTGTATGGGACGGAAGATAAAATCCAGGACGGGCGCGTTGTTGCGGCGGAGGCGCGCCATCATTTCGTGGACTTTGAGGTTGCTGCGATCGAAGGCGGGAGCCATTCGGTATTTTACGACAATGTCGACGAGACGGTGGGACATATTCTTCCCTTTTGTCTTCGCGCCAGTGGTAAGGTGAGTTTTTCAAAATGTGTTGTTCCGTTCGTGTGGTTCAACTGACCTTGGGTTGAATTTAGGACTGGCGGGCCGATACTCCGAAGAAGATTTGACGGGCCGGTCCATGTCATGAGGAAATAGATTAGAGATGATCGATGATTAGCCTCTTGACTTTCACTACGACTGTCCGCGCAATGACAGAGGATAATCTACTCGTTATCCTTGCTCACACGATCTCTCGGGAATCCCTGACAGTGGATTGGCAGCGTCAGCATCCTTGAACCTCGTCCTGTGAAAACATAAACCCTCGTATCTAGATATCGCTGAGACCCTGCGGAGCGTCGGGGGAAGTGCCAGGCCGAGCGTATATAACACCCCTGGTGACGAACCTGCAGTGCCTTATGTCATGGCCATCTTCTGTGCCGTCGGCTCCCAGATCGCCCTGCCAGAAGTCGCACTGCTCCTCGGGCAATCACTCGGGGAGAATCTCGACATTCGCGTCTACGAAACCTTTCCCTCCGGAGCCCCAATCCTTGTCCCGACCTCGCCCGAGAAACACTACATGGTTTTGAACGGGATGACGCCGAATGACAGCGCGGAAGACACCTTCAACGATTGGTACACAGCCGAGCACATCCCGATGCTCAGCGCGGTGCCTGGGTGGCGGTCGTCGCGGCGCTTCCGGCTGCTATCGGCTTCGACGAGCCCACCGCGCTACCTCGCCCTGCACGAGTGGGAGACGCGTGATGCGTTCGGAACCGCGGAGTTCAAGGCGGCGACGAATACACCGTGGAGGACGCGGGTGGTAGTAGAGCAGGTCAATCAGAAAGAACGGCATCTGATGGAATATTTGGGGACGGTTGAAGATTTGGGAAAGTCATCTGGATAACTTGCAATTGAAAGTCGGACTGTTCGTGCTCACAAGTGACATTTCGTCCATCTACTACTCGTACCCAAAGTCAGCACCAGTGAACGGAATAAACTGAACCAGTTCTGCATGCATACAGAAAAAGTAGTTCGGCCTTGCTGAACAGCGAAGAACAGTAAGTGATCTTCGATCGTAGCACAGCCTCTCAATTAAGCAGCGATGTGGCTGTGCCATCCCATCACTGATCGAAGACTGGGACTAAACAAAAGCTCTAAGCGAAGCGTCAGCCACTTCCCTCTCTTTCTTCCGCTCCACCATCATCTCCCCCACATTTCTTCTCCAAGTGAGTGCTGTCCGCACACCCAAAACTGACTTCGAGCTGACCCCAACCAAACGCCACAGTCCTGCGCCCGCCGCTGGCCCGCTGCCTTCGAGTCCGACCGAGTCGTCGCGACTTCGACGCGTTAACAGCCAAAGTGAGTCCCCGCTTAGTGTGATTTTACTATATGACCCCGCTGGAGACTGCCCAGCTGCCTCACTGACGCTCGCCGTTGGAATCTAGGGTCTGGGCACCGGTGTTGAGGCGTCGTCGAAGCGCGGTGGGCGCCCCAGTCCAGGCTAAGTAAGTCCCCGCCTAGTGTCAGTATCTGACATAACCTTACTCAAGGCTACCCAGATGCTTCCCGACAACACCCTCATCCAAGCGTGATGAGACGCCACCCGTTGTGGTCGATCATGCTCAAGTACGTTCCCGCCTAACATCGATTTTTTCCATTGATCTCCTCGCATTCGTATCAATCGCTCAGCACGCTGCAGATATTTCTTCAACGCCGCCGTCGAGTCCTTCAACATCATCACCGAGAAACAACGTCGAACCCCGCTCGGCCATGGGCTTTCGTCGGTACGCCACCGTTTTCCTCGCGCATCCCTTTATTCACTTACTACCACACGAATTACCCGAGGCGCTGAACCACTGTGCTCGCTGGGTCAATCTCAGGCGTCGACGAGTTTTTTCTCGTTCTGGATCGGGTTTCGCGTCTGCTCTTGCTCTGGCCAGGTTCCCTCTCGTCTTGGTACTTTCCTGGGTTCGAGCTGCAATCATGTTTCTGTGATCGTTCTTCCCTTGGGCGCTGCTCTCTAGTCTTGTTTTTTTTGCTGTTTCTTCGCGGTCCTACTTCTCTCCTGGGTCCTCGTGTTTTGGCTTCTACGATTTATCTTGTTGTCATCGTTCCGGGTTGATTCTGTCCTGCAGGCGGCCTTCGATCACTGTCGCTTTGGTACTCGTCCTCTTGTCTTTCCGTCGTCATTTTATCTGGTCTGGCCATGCATCCTGATGTTGATTCTCTCCTGGGCCCTCGTGTTGGTCTCTCCTCGGGTTCTATCGGGTCTCGCTCTTCGTTCTAGTTTTTTTCTTCTGACTTCGTCTTGGTGTCTTATAGGACTCTGTCTTCTCTATCTCGTTGCATCTATCTCGTTGTATCTCGATTCGTTCTGGTTTCTAGATTATCTTTGGCTACTCGTCGTGATTTTTCTCCCGTCGTTCTAGTCTTCCTCTTGGCTCCTCTTGATTACGTTTCTGAACACTGGGCTTAGTGTCCCGCGTTCTATCCTTCTGTCGTCGTGGCTATCTATTCGTTGTAGCTCGTTTATCGCCTGGTTTTAACTTGATTCTTTTGGGGCGCTCGTCTTCTGGTCCTCAGGCTTTATCTCTCTGTCGTATGTTTTAGACTTGGGTACTCGTCTCGGATTGATTTATCTTTCGTCGTTCTATCGTCTGTCGCTATTCGTTCTAGTCTTGCTTCTCCCCTGGTTTTTCTCTTCTCTCTTCGCGATTGGTTGTTTCCTACGATCTTTCTGTGGTCGCTCTCGTTACTTTTCATCCTCTTCATGTTTCTCTACTGGGTTCCCGAGCGCCTCAATTTGCTTTGGTATGGGCCGTGTCTGCCTTGGCTTCTCTTGGGCCGCCCGTCTTGCTTTCCATTGGGTTCCGTATTTCTTGGGTCGTTCCCTTTGTTCTGGGCCTTGTTTTTCTCCTGGCCTTCCCCTTGATATTCTTCGGTCTTGGAACCTCGGGGTCTATCTGTTCTAGTCCTTTCTCTCTTGGGTTGTTTCTCTTGGGTACCCGTCTCCTTCTCCCCGGGGTTTATATTTCTTTCGTCTTCGTCATTTCATCTGTCTTGTTTATCTTGGGTCCTCATTCCGGCTTCTATCGTTCTGTCGTTGTTCCATATCATCTCACCATTCGTTCTATCCGGTTTCTATCCTGGGCTTGGCTTCTCTTATGGCTTCATCGTTCCTTTTTCTATTCCTGGGTTTCTGAGCGTCACTGTATCTGCCTCGAGCATCAGTTGGTATGGCGCCTCGCTCTTTGCCTGGTGTCTTGTGCAGTTCTCAATTCTTGGTCCGGTCTGGCTCCTCTTTGGATTTGGTTCCTCCTGGGTGGACTGCAGTCTTCTCTCACGGTTCTACTTTCTTTGGTCTTGGCTCCCTTCTGTGGGCATTGCAGTTCTAATTCTTGGTCTCCGGTTCTAACGCGTGGATCGTGTCCTTTTTTTCGCTCCTGGGAGTTCGTCTTGGTCGGATGCTCATATTGGTTTCTCCGGTTCTGATTTTCGGTCTCTGTTCTAACGCTTGGTTCACGCTTTCATCGCGTCTGTCTTGCTTCGCCTCTGGGCACTCGGCTTAGCTTTCCTGCGCTTATACCTTTCTGTCGTCGTTCGATGTTTTTGTTATTCGTTCTAGTCTTGTGGGTTTATCTTGGTTTTTTGGGGGTACTCGTATTGTGTTGGAGATTTATCGTCGTTCTATCTGCTGCTTCTCTCTTGGATTTTTGAGCGTGCCTCGAGCTTCGACTAAGCCTCGTTTCGGTCAATTCTGGCTCCTTGTGTCCGACTTGGTTCCCTCGGAATCCCTCTGGATATTCGTCTTGTTTTCTCCGGATATATGTTCTCTCTAGGGCTTGGGCTTGGTTGGCTCTGGATACTCATCCCGGCTTCTCCGGTGGCCCTCTTCCTTCCGACACTTGGTGTCGGCTCGCTCCTGGGTATTCACCTTGCTTTTTTTTTCTGACGCTATATTGCCCATTCGTTCCAGCGCTTGGTCTCGGCTCGCTTCTGGCTCGTGTCTTCTTCTCCTAGGCGCGCGTCGCAGTCCTAGGATTATATTCTTCTGTCATCGTAGCTTCTTGCCCGGCTCTCTGACGCCTTTGTCCCCAACTTGGCCGCCCTTGCCCTCTGCGATTTCTAGAGAATCATCGCCTCAATCTCGCGATTCGAGCGGCATCGTGTAGGCCGTTTGATTCGGGAGCTCGGTCGAGGTGCGTCGTCCTTACCTTTTTTTCCTGAGAAAGGGTGGAGCATTCGGTGCTTCATCCTCGTGTTCCCTTGCCGTGAGTCTCAGGCTTAAGATTCACACTTCAGTGTGCGGGTTGACCAAAACACGTTAAATTTCTTTCTTTCTTTTGTTCAGATTCGGGTCGATTGGGTTTTGGTCTCGTCGTTCGTTCCGTGGCTAGAGACGGCGGATGGAGATGGATGTGTGCGCGAAGGACGAGCTGGGTTTGAGGGCAATGAATGGCTGAATCATTTCTGTCGCCTGTCGCCAGCGTTTTCGCTCCTGCTCTCACTGGGGGCAAGGCCCTTGGGCGTGGTTTCATGGCAATTGATGGACACAGCACCAACACTTGCCAGGCAGTTGCCGCATTCTCTTTGTGCTACTTTTGTAGGCTCGTGGACCAGCTGGTCCGGTCGTTATTTTGACATGATCACACCCTTCGCGCTCACGTGCGCCTTCGGCCAGAAGCAAAATTAGCGAGTCAGGTCGCGACATCGCGTCGGGGTACAGGAACTTCTGTAGTGGTACAGGATCCCTGTGGTTTTTCTAGTTCATATAACTTGGATCTAATCACACAGATTTCACAGCGAAACAATGAGGCAAGCAGCACCTTAGCACCTAAGTGACCGCCGAAACCATTACGTCAGGACCACTTAGGTAGGTTCTTTTGTAGTGGGAAAACCTACCTAAGTGGTCTGATTAGCATCGGAGGGGAGGGCGGCCGGTGCTTCTATTATGTCATGTATTCCTTATAGGGTGAAAATGCCATGTGCGCGAATCCCGGCATCTCCCTTCATCTTCCCACCACCGGTGGTATTGGTGGCGAAGGCCTCTGTTGCCGGCCATACCTCCGGTGGATCCATCGGCCCAATCCTGCTACCAAAATTAGCAGTATCTAGATGACAAATCCTGGAGTGTCTTTCATCAGCATGCATGAATTCATCATTTGCTGAATCACAAATATTGTCAGGTTGAAGGCCTTCTATTTAGAGATTGGGGTCCTGTAAAATGAATGCCCATGCATCCAGTCATGATAGGGAAGCATTGGAGCATTCTGAATGTAGAATCCGGAATCTAAGGGCGGGGAATATATTTGTGTGGCTTGTTTGGTGTGTCCAATCTGTTAGAAGGCCTCCAATTTGTGTCTTGCTCTAGTGTAAAAATAAAATCTCCATGAATCTGGCTGTTCAAGAATCATTGACCATGTAATACCATAATCTGATTGTAGGAACATGTTTTATGATGATTGGCCAACCAGGAGCCTTGAATCTTGTGGAGGCCTACCGTTTTGAGATTGGGGCATCATAAAATGAATCCTCATGAATCCAACTGTTCATGAGGAATCACATTAAAAGTACTTCTTTGTCTTGGTGACTTGCTGGACTCCTTTGTCTCATGTGTTGGAGGTGGTGGAGGCCTCCAAAGGAGGCACTGGAGCCTCCACCATGGCTATTTGAAAGTCTCAATTTTTGGATGGATCTCAGTAACTGAAGATATGATTAGGATCATCAATGGCATTCAGTGTGAGATCTGTGTAATTCAGCCTTTTGAAAGTCACCTGTCAATTGGAGGCCTAATTGGAGGCCTCCATTGTATCCTCATTGTGGTGTATTAAACATAGTAAACAGCTGATTATAGTCTGGCAATACTTGAAACAATCAAGTAGTATCAGATGCCTATGTAGGTATAGGATAATCAACAATTTGTAAGGTATTCAAGGCATATGTTGAATTTTGTAGGTTCCCTCCTCTAAACTTGAGGCACAGCCCTCTAAATAATTGTTAGAGAGTGCCCTAATACATAGTTTGAGTATTCCATGAATTCAAAGAATGGATCTTGTCATTAGAATTTTTTGAACAGTCTTGAATCTGGTGTTCTCGCAATGTACACAGGTTTCAACAATGCAACTTGGTTGGCTTTGGTACATATTCACGCACTGCAAAATTTACCTCCTGTAGGCCAAAATCTGTTGATCATCTATTGTTCGGGCTACTTACAGCTTTCATTTGGCTCTAGTCTCATAATATTCTGTCCAGTATTGAGCTCACAGCAAATGTTTTACATTCAACAAACCGTTATTTGTGATCTGATTGGCCCATCAATCTCCGGCCCGGGCTCCACCCGGCCTTCACCCGACCCTTTGGAAGGCAAGCTGAGGCCTCCTTCTCAATCCTCTTGAGCAGTGTAAGACCTCAATTGATGATCCTAATCATATCTTCAGTTATTGAGATCCATCCAAAAATTGAGGCCCAAATAGCTCCAGTGCCTCCTTTGGAGGCCTCCACCACCTCCAACACAGGAGACAAAGGAGTCCAGCAAGTCACCAAGACAAAGAAGCACATCTAATGTGATTCCTCATGAACAGTTGGATCCATGAGGATTCATTTTTATGGTACTCCAATCTCAAAACGGTAGGATTCAAGGCTCCTGGTTGGCCAATCATCAAACATGTTCCTACAATCAGATTGTGGTACTACATGGTCAATGATTCTTGAACAGCCAGATTCATGGAGATTTTATTTTTTACAGTAGAGCAAGACAAAATTGGAGGCCTTCTAACAGATTGGACACACCAGACAAGCCACACAAATATATTCCCCACCCTTAGATTCCGGATTCTACATTCAGAATGCTCCAATGCTCCCCTATCATGACTGGATGCATGGGCATTCATTTTACAGGACCCCAATCTCTAAATAGAAGGCCTTCAACCTGACAATATTTGTGATTAGCAAATGATGAATTCATGCATGCTGATGAAAGACACTCCAGGATTTGTCATCTAGATACTGCTAATTTTGGTAGCAGGATTGGGCCGATGGATCCACCGGAGGTATGGCCGGCAACAGAGGCCTTCGCCACCAATACCACCGGTGGTGGGAAGATGAAGGGAGATGCCGGGATTCGCGTGCATGGCATTTTCACCCTATAAGGAATACATGACATAATAGAAGCACCGGCCGCCCTCCCCTCCGATGCTAATCAGACCACTTAGGTAGGTTTTCCCACTACAAAAGAACCTACCTAAGTGGTCCTGACGTAATGGTTTCGGCGGTCACTTAGGTGGCAAGCAGTGACTTGATCAAATAACAATAATCCAGCACACAATTCAGTAGTGGATCCCTAACCGATCCCAGAATTCCTTGGGCAAAGTCATGTTTATTGACGGCAACTCTGGGTCGGAACCGATCTCTGAAATCCAAGCACCGCCCCGGGATCCCTGGGCAAACTCAATGGCGCAGCAATAAAGACAGTTCAAAAACTGCCAAAGAAGCTGGGATTCGAGCCATGAACGTTGCCAAGTTAATTATCCATATTATATAGATATTGTAATTGTAGCTACAAGATAGAAAGGTATTGTATTACTGTCGTATAGTCTTTCCTCACAATGTTTCCGATAATGGAACGATATATATGTAAAAGTTCAATAACTTTCATGTTGAAGAAATCGTTGGAATTCGGTCTTGATTCTCTGTAAGGCCTTGAGTTTATTGGTATTACTTGTTGTCCACAACTCACCTCGAATTCTGGGTGACGAGACAGCGTTCGCAACCATTTTAGAAGCTTTCTCCGTCGATAGCATGGCCAGACCATCCGACTGGTCTCGCGGAGAGACGGGATGCCCTGGACGGGAGGCTCCATCGCCGACAGCACCCCCCGGAACTTCTCGAACTGAGGATACTGTCTATCCACATGCGAGTGTAGTTGAAATCCCGGCAGATTGGCCTGTTCGTGCAATTAGACTATGTAGAAACCACACCAATCGGCCCGGAGACCCCTCACCCGGCACACAATTCTGTAGACGTATACTCCACCTGGGCAAATTAATATCGGCATCTGGCGTGACGTTTACCCAACCTGACCGACCTTTCCGGAATTTATCGGGTTTGCCAAATTTGATCAGCAAAGGAGTTTCTGGGGCTTCGTGAGAACAAGAAGAAAATACACAAGATGACGTGTAATACCTTCACGCACAGCCTGCTGATATCGAGTAAACTCATCCCTAATGTTTAAATTTTGGGTCTTCCACCGGCGGGAAACTTGTTTAGGCACTCCCGCGACCTTCAATGCGTATTCTAGGGTCCATTGGGGTGCACTTTTATGTGGAACGGTCCGATTGTAGTTTATGACCATGTATGCCTTGTCCGTTTCCGACAGGTCAAAGTTTATGTTGGCAGTAAGCCCCTCGGAGTTGAACTCGGGGTTGATACGATACCTGGAGACGTCAGGCAAACATATCCCCGAGGACTCGAGCGGACATACACCATAATAGAGCGCGAGTCGAAGGCGCTATAGCTCGACACTTCCGTCTCGCTGTAGGTCGATAGGATGTTGTCCTGAATAAACCTCTCGTCCCAGCCCAAGCTTTTATACCATGCTGTAACTTGGTCTCGATCCCACTTGAACGCGTGGGCAGCCGCAGGGCCCTACCGACGCATAAGGCGCACATGCCATTAGGAGTTACTCAGCTTACCTGATGCTCGTGAAGCAGCCCCAGTGCATGCCCGAACTCGTGGAGGATCATACCCCGCTCGAAAGCCAGCGGGGTCTGCTCATCGTCTGAGATACGGTCAAATTGCATCGTGGGGCCCGTCGTCTGGTCGAGCGCCGTTTTCCCGATGAAGCTCCACGACCCGTCTCCTTTGAACGTGATACGGATTTCGGCCGACGGATCTCCATCTGTCGACTGAACGAATGAGATGTTCGCGTACCACGTCCATTTGTCCATTGTAGTCTTGACCTTGTGCTGTTGTCGAGTGGTCCCGTCCATAAAACAATACGAAAGTTTCTACCAACTGATTAGCGAGAGCACTTGATAAAAGATGCATGCATCAACTTTTCCATTTTCCCATAGGTACGAAGGAAGCGCGTAAGTTGAACCGGATGGTCCAGCGACAACAGATCTGTTCAATACCGTGCTATCATCGCTGGCCTCTTGGGATTGGCGTGTCGCGTGGGTGGGGCGACCAGAGATAAGTGGTATGCACATCATGATGGGGATCCTTTGCGCCGTCGGGGCAGCGGCAGTCGGGGTAGCGGCAGTCGGGGCAGCAGCAGTCGGGGATGCGGTCATAGGGAAAAAAGAAACGGGTTGCAGGGGCGACTCTTATTCACGATCTCTTTAGCGCTGGGGCGCCAATCCCAGGATACTGAACGACAGCATAGCATCCAGCACTTACAAAATGTTTCGTCAAAAATACCCTCCAATATCAATCGGTAGGGACGCCATGGGGGGTGGCGGCGCAACAGGGCGCCAGCCGTCAACTAAGTGCTTCCGACGACTAAGTGCTTCCGACGACGGTGGAGTCTTGTGAATAGACCCTCCTTCTGGACCAATCTAGCCAAACTGGGATCGCTTCCGTTCCGCATTGGCCACTTAAGCACCGGTCAGACATTCCACTTGCACCCGCTCTTGAAAGCCCAAACACCCTCTGCCATGGAACCGGAATTCAGGAATCAGAGTGAAGACGTTAGTGAGGATGTGAATATCTACCTTCGAACGTCCTGTCGTGCCACTCACCTATTTTTATAGACTGAGACATTAGTCAGTAGCTCGAAGAGCGACGACGAAACACGCACCGTCACCGCCGACACCAACGAGCTCGACATCTACCACCGTCATCCCGAGCCATGTTTGATCGGTCCGGAATTCAGAATTCCGAGCCCAACCACGTCTCGTCGACAAGGTGAGAGAATCAGTCTGCGGCTCGTTTCATTGGCTTGAATTCCCAAAGACCGGTCTAGCATCTTATGGAGATGGAGGGCACGAATCGTCACAGCAGCCAAGAATATAGTTGGAGGCGAGGGTACTTGATTGACCGGTGGTTTGGAGATTGGATATGGACCCCGCCAACCTTGCGTTCCAGGAACGTATGCCAGCTTTTATCTTGCTCATTGTATTACTTACAGATGATATTGATTTGATGTTTCGCTTTTCCTATTCGAGATTCATGGTGTGTGAGTGAAAAGACGGAATCATTTTGTCCTATTTTCTCACGATCTCCATCCTATGTCTCTCAGGCGACCTTGAGGACGATTTTCTCCTCACCAACCTTGTTGTTCCTGAGTAGATCCAAACTCACCGCAACACACTCCTTGACCGTCCTCTGGTCCAACAGGCGCACCCGATTCGGCCGGATGATCCCGACACAAGCAGCCGGGGCAGAATCTTGGGCATCAAGTTGTCCCATTACTCGCTCTAAAAGGACGCAGGGATTCAGGGCCGCCTCCCACACGGTACTGTCGCCAGCAACGCACCTCGCGGTATGTGAAGAACGTCCGCACATACACGATCTTGGTCTCCGGCGGGAACGAGTTGCGCACGGGCGGAATCTCGGCGAGGAGCCCCGCACTCCCTACGGCGACCGTATCGGCGCCCTTGATCGGCATCAGGACCGCGACGGTACTCTGCGCGCGTATGAGCGGCGCGACGCGCGCGAGCGTGCCCAGGGCAGAGATCGAATCCGGCGCGCGCGCGATCTTGCCGTCGCCGCCCACGGCAACCGCGACGTCCGCTGCGAGGCTGACGCGACTGTAGTCGAGGACGCTCGTTGCGCAGAGCGTGTTCAGGGAAGCGTGGTGCTTCATGGACGCGGTGGCCATGACGTTCGTGTAGCCCGCGGTGCGGAGCAGCCGGATGGCGTACTGCCCCGTCGTCAAGCCGGCGTATATAAAAATCGGGGCGGTTGCGGAGGCTGGTCAGCACGGGCAGAGACAGTTGGTCGAATAGAATGAAGAAGACGGTGACAAAGTCAAAGTCGTCGGGGATCGTCGCGGCCGCGTCTAGCACGAGGGTGTTGGGTATTTAATGGAAGATTGATATATGTAGCACGCATAACACTCCACGTTAATTCACCTTGGCACAGAGGTGGTACGGAAGCACGACAAACTCCTGCATCGTTCCCTTGAGGTCTCTTTGCGGCCCGGCCTGTACAAACTGGATGCAGAGACCTGTAAAGAGAAGGGTCGGACTTGAAAGGCGTCCAAGAATGTGTATTCGGTATTGCGCACTCGATTGCCGACTAAACGTACCTAAGCCGATCTCTGCGACAGTCCTGGATGCGTTGAAGTCTAAGACCGGATACTCGACTACAACGTATCCCAGATCCGCCAGGCGTACGTTATAACAGGTGTTACAGTAACGCCTGCTTTTGTCCAGTAACACTGTTACTGGACAAAAGACCAGGATTCGATCGGCGTTCGCTCCGTGGCTAGAGACGAATGGAAATGGATGTGTGCGCGAAGGACGAGCTAGGTTTGAGGGCAAGGAATGGCTGAATCATTTCTGTCGGCTGTCGCCAGTGTCGCTCCTGCTCTCCTGCGTTATGAGTTGGGAGTCTCTTGGCGTCCAAAAGTGACTTGAGCTCGGGAAATCAAAACTGGTTTCGGTTGACTCCGGAAGCAGAAATATTTGCTCATGTTAGAATGTCTGCTGCCCGGCCCGGGATGACGCGTCAGCACCGCCACTAATTCTTCCTCCACGCTTTGACCACGCCCATGGAATGCAAGAATTGCGAGCTGAAGCAGCGCCAGTTCTTCTGCACAAATTGTATTCGAACACAGTAAGTATTACTATTCTCTCTCTTTCTTTGAGTTGCAACGGCACACACTGGCAGCACACGAGATTTCCGAGTGAAAACGCAGCACTTTGCGGCCGAGCGCGATGAGCAGGTCGCAAAGTCCACGAAGGCGCTGGGGGCTGTCGAGGCTCCAAGGATACGCCGCGCGAGCGTCGCGCAGATTCAAGTCCGCGTAGATGAGGTGCTGAATGCGCTCACGCGGCTGAGGAAGGATAATGACAAGAGTGAGCCAATTCCGCCTCTTTGAGTTGGGAACAAAAATTAAGTTTAATAGAACGCGACAGGCTGCGCGTTCTGCGCGAGTCGCTTGCTGAGCGGCGCCGTACGCTCGCTGCTGCCGCTGCAGTCGTGTCGCCTACCACCCCCGCCGCGCTTGCCGCGCCACTGGCCGCGCTCGCGAACCTCTCCGCGCATATCGCGCGTGCGCGCGCTGGGCTTGTGCAGGAGCTTATTGACGTCTTTCACGTCGTCGAGGTCGGCGGACGGCCGCCGATCGGTGGCAAAGCCGGCTCCCAGGGCGAGTGGACCATCGGGGACCTCATCTTACCCGTCCCAGGCGACGTGAGGCGGTATCCGCCACAACACATCAACGCCGTCCTCGGGCACGCGGTGCACTTTGTCGGCCTGCTCAGCTTCTACCTCGGCGTGAAGCTCCCGTTCGCCGTGCGCTGGGAGGGCGGCAAGCTCGGCGTGGGCGTACCGTGGATCGGTGGTGGCTCGGGGAGGTGCGTGTTCCCCTCTTCAATTTGCTGCGGATACTGGATTGACTTGGCTTTGGATTTGGCAGGTGGTCCGCGAGCCACCCGCTGCACCTCTCACTCTCGTCCGCCCCCTCGCCTCCGCCTGCCGCCTCCCCGCCCCTCCCACTCTCCCAATCCCTCTCCGGCTCGCTCTCGGTCTCGCAGCTCCTCCCCTCGGCTGCGGCTGCGCCCCTGCCGCCCGAGACCCCGCAGTTCACGACCGCGCTCGCGATGCTCCTCCACAACGTGCTCTACCTCGCGCACACGCAGGGCCTGCAGATCCCGCTCGCGCGCGCGGGGGACATCCTCGCGACGCTCTGGGCTGTGTGCTGTGCGCCGGGGCTCGGGCGCCGCGCGCACGCGACGTCGTCCGCGCCGCCGCTGCCGCCGCCCGACGCGGACGCGGGGTTCGGCGTCGAGTTCAAGCACGTGCTGCAGGCGGCGGCGAGCGGGGGCGGGCGGAGGGCGGCGCTGGCAAGGCATGTGTCGTCCGGGAGCAGGGACGCGGGGAGGGGCGTGGCGGAGAAGAGGCGGGATAAGCGGAAGGAGGCGGAGGAGGACGATGGGTGGGATTTGATTAGCGAGGAGGGGTATTGAGCTTTCATGTAGCTGTTCCCGGGTGCGAAATGTATTCTTACCCACGGAATGCAACCGCCGCCGCATATAAATGTACTGGATTTGTATTGAATACAGCATCAGACCTCCCGCGCGGCAACATTCGGATGGGGTGTTGGTTATGAAACCAACCCCGCGGAGAATCCCAGAAGAGGCACTCGAAGTAACCCCGTCAATAGCTACCCTCCTCCACCCCAAATTCTGAGTGAATGATGGATATAAATGTGCAATTGGTCGACCCAATATCGGATATCGATGTACCGCCTCGTTCCCAAGAATAGAATGAATTCCGCCAGAGGACAGTAGAGAATGGAGTCTGCTACGGGCAGTCGAAATATATGGGTTGGAGGGTGAGGGCACAGTATAGAGGACTCAATTGCAAAGAGTGCGGCTGCCACAACCATGACTGTGTAATTAATGGGCAGCAGGAATGTTGCGAGGCTCGGGGAGAACAAAACGAGCGACATATGCAGCAGACATGGTACAAGGTTTACCAACCCACGCATGTTAAGCCCAGAATAAGAAAATCCGAGCGCGAATGACGGAGGAGGGATGCATGCCGGCTTTTTGAATGCTCAACGAACGTCGCAAATGAGAGTGCAGGATACTACATAGATAGGCTGAGCCCGAGGCTGATGAACCAGTGGCTGAATAATCGTGAAGGCCTGGCAAGCCTGGAATAGCGGAGGACTTGACTTAGAATCCTCCTCCAACGAAGGAGATGCAGCAGAAAATCCTTCTGGGACTCCATATCCGTGAAGCGAGCGATAGCGTTCGAGGAAGAGCGACATACGCCGAGGGCGAGTCTCGAGAGCTGTTGGTACCATAATGTCGGAGAAAGTGAAAGGCAATATCATTGACCCAGCAGCGTAGGTTTCTGTCGAAGTGCTGAATAATTCCTGGATTTGCTGCGCGGGCGACAATCAGAACCCCTAGATTCAGCAAAATGCTGTACTACCCAAATTGGGTTCGGAGAGTGCGACCGGGATGTGATTGTATGGCTTCGCTGCATCGAAGCTCGTAGTTGCGATAATATAAGAAATCTTCAGGCAGTTCAAGCAGAAGGGGAGCCACAGAAAGTGTGCTGGCGCTGAGGTTAGAGAAGGAAAGCCGTATTTTCCGTTCATTGCACGAAGGCAACTTGAAATTTCTCGCATCCTACCTCACTGTCGCAAAAAATCGACCAAAATTAAATTTGACCAAACGTGAAGGCGTTTGAAGAACGACAAAAGATCTGGCTAATCCAGGGGCTCCCAGTCTGCGGCCAGCAAGAGCTTATACTTTCAACCGCCCGGCGGCGGGCTCTGCAGTGGTACCTGGAGTCAGGCTGGAGAAGGAAGATGTCAAAACGCGTCACATGCACGGCGGTCCGTCGTCCGGCTCACCGCGGATCGGCCACCGGGCCGGATGCGCAATATAAGAGAAATGACGGTTGTAAGGTATCATTACTCTATCCACAACCACCATGTCCTTTGGAAAAATCCTCACCCTCTCCAGCGGCACCCCCCTCCCCCAAATCGGTCTCGGAACGTGGCTGTCCAAGCCCAAAGAGGTGGAGCATGCGGTACGCGACGAGTCTTGCCTTTCCTGTTACTTCCGGTTACTGATCTGAGCGATCAGGTCGAAATCGCCGTCCGCAATGGCTATCGCCATTTGGATCTTGCCATGATCTACGAGAACCAGGACGAGGTTGGTGCTGCACTGAAGAAAGTGATCCCTTCCGTTGTGAAGCGCGAAGAGCTCTTCTTGACGTCCAAATGCTGGAATTCGTCGCATCAACCCGCCGAAGTCGAGAAAGAGCTAGATGAGACCCTCAAACAGCTCGGAACCGATTACGTTGATCTCTACCGTGCGTTCTCACCATTTGAGGATACTACCAGTCTTAATTCTCGCAGTCATTCACTGGCCGGTCGCGTTCGTTCCCGGAAAAGGTCTCTTCCCTCCCCACCCAACAAAGGAAGGCGAGGTCGCCCTTGATCTCGAAACCTCCCTTGTCGACACCTGGAAAGCCATGCTCGCTCTTCCGAAGTCGAAGGTGAGTTTGCAGCGATCTTTCTTAGGCGAATCATTTCTTATCTTACTCTATCAGGTCCGGAACGTCGGCGTGTCCAATTTCACCATCGCTCATCTGGAAGGGATCATCTCCGCAACCGGCGTCGTACCCATCGCAAACCAGATCGAGGCACACCCGCTCCTCCCGCAGGACGACCTCGTCGCGTACTGCAAGGAGAAGAACATCCACATCACCGCCTACAGCCCGCTCGGAAACAACTGTAAGCCCTCCTCCTCACCTGCCACTGGTTTCAGTCGCTCACGTTCGGCAGTAATCGGTGAGAAGAAACTCACGGACGAGGCCGCCATCGAGGAGATCGCCACCAAGCTCGGCGCGACGACCGCGCAGGTGCTCGTTGCATGGGGCGTGTACCGCGGCTACTCGGTCATCCCTAAGAGCGTGCAGGAGGAGCGTATCATCTCCAACTTCAAGCAGGTCGAGCTGAGCAAGGAGGACTACGAGAAGATCAGCGCGCTGGGTCACGGGCGCCACGTCCGGTACGTTGCAACGCGCCATTTATCACCGCCTGGTTCTCACCTTCTTGTAGCTACAACATCCCGTACCGCTACTCCCCGAAGTGGGACATCGCGCTCTTCGACGAACCTGCGGAGGCTGGGGCAGCGTACAAGGTCAAGATTGCTTGAGGGTCGAGATCGCTCGGTGTTGGGAATACGAATTGAGAAAAGCAAATCTAGTGCCGCCTGCCAGACGTTGTAACCATTATTGTTCATTAAGATTCTTGGGCAATTGGCGGGATGTGAGGGTTGATCACTCGACGCTGAACTCTATATCAAAGCGCCTACCAACGTAAGCCACATCATGCATACGGCGTTGAACATATCAGATTAGAGCTTTCTTTCAGCGCTAATTAGCGCTAGAGACTCAGCGCCTAGGACCAGATAAACATCTGATTCACGTTCCTCGATTGACAGATGTGATAGCAGTGCCGGCACGAAGACAATATGTATATAATGGCCTACTATCACAACTCCACTTCCGACTTTGATCCCACGTACTCCGGCGACAATGTCTCTCGAACCTGTGAGCTCATCAGCCTACACTGGCAGCTCAAGCTATGCAATTTGACTGACTTTACTGACAAGGAGACTGTGGATTCTGATCAGTTGATCGGGTTCTCCTATTTGACTCTCAATGATGCAGTGAGTGTAGCTCATGGTATGAGACAAGAATCTATTTGAACTTCAAGCAGGGCTTACCTGAACCTGCATTGGATGAAATGAACAGAATTTTAGCTCAGACACCGGATGGCCCCGATCGTGCTAAAAAGCTTCATACTCTGGCAATATTTTACAGAGACGAGTACATGAAATCAGGAAATATGGAGCATCTCGAAGCAGCATTGCAGAATTCACAAGAAGCTGTAATGCAGACACCAGATGAACACCAAGATCTTCCACAGCATCTACAGACACTGGGAGACTTCTTCACATATAGGTTCCAGAGATCTGGCAATGTTTTGGATCTGGACAATGCACTGAAGAACTTCCGAGAAGCTGTAGCAAAAACAGCGGAAGGAGATCCACAGGTTCTGCCACACCTCAGCAGCTTAGCAGCCTTTTCTATGGCAAGGTACCTACTGGCCGCAGATTTACAGGATCTCGAAACTGCAATCCAGAACTATCAAGCTTTGGTCAAACAAATAGCAGAGGGACATTCAGATCTCCCGATGCATTTGCAAAATCTAGCAGGATGTTACATAGCCCAATATCAGAGATTAGGGGAATTGAAAAGCCTTGATCTTGCACTGGAAAGCCAACAGAAAGCTGTTGATTTGATTCCAGAGGGCAACCAAGACTATCTCAGTTATATGAGCTTGGCAGTTTCATTCACATACAGATTCCAAAGATTGAAAGACTTGGTTGACTTGGAAGCTTCACTGCTGAACTTCCAAAAAGCTGCACTTTTTATTCCTCAAGGCAATCCACACTTGCCTCTGTGTCTGCACAACCTGGCATCAGCTTTCAGAAACCGATATTTGATATTGGGTCAATTGGAAGACCTTGATGCTGCCCTTCAGAATGATCAGGCAGCAGTGGCTCAAACACCAAATGGGCACTCGGACTTTCACATGAGGCTCCAAGATTTGGGTCTTGCCTGCAGAGACAGATATCAAAGATTAGGTGATCTCAAAGATCTTGAGGCTGCTCTTGAATATTTCCGAAAAGCAGTTGAAAATACACCAGATGGTCACCCTGATCTTCCTGAGCATCTGTAGCATTTAGGGATGGCCTTCACTGATCGCTTTCAACAATTGGGGGAATTGAAGGACCTTGAAGCTGCACTGAAAAGCAAACAGAATGCAGTTGCCCAAACAGCGAAAGATCACCCCCAATTGCCTCGCCATTTACAAAGCTTGGGAGTTTCCTACCGAGATAATTATATGAGGCTAGGTGACTTGAAGGATCTGGATGCCATGATGCAGAACTTTCAAGAGGCTGTCGACCTGACACCAGCAGGCCACCCACATCTTGCAGGATATCTTGAAAGCCTTGCTGTGTCTCAGAGGGACAAATATGAAAGGTCTGGAGATTCACAGGACCTCCAGAGTGCAACCAAAAATCTTCAGGCAGCTGTAGCACAGACACAGGAAGGCCATCCGGATTATGTTATGCGGTTGCAGAATTTGGCAGCCTGTTTGACCGATCAATATCAAGCCTCGGGAAACTTGAAATATCTCAAAGATGCACTTGAAGGATATCAGAGAGCTGTGGCGAAAACACCTGAAGGCCACCCTGATCTTCCTAAACTGCTACAGAATCTGGCAGGCTCCTATATGGACAAATATCGGAGATCAGGCAACCTGCAAGATCTTGAAAAGGCCTTGGCAGCAGATAAGAAGGCTTTGGCGCAAAACACCGGCTGGACATCCAAATTTACCTGCACGTCTTCAAGGCATAGCATCCTCATTCATAATCCGATATCAGAGACTGCAGGATTTGGGAGACCTGGAAGCTGCAGTAGAGCATTTTCAAAAAGCTGTCGCAGTGACACCTGAAGACCATCCAGCCCTTTCACATCTGCAACAAAGTTTGGGAAGAGCTTTGAGTGATCGATATCTGAGATTGAATAATCTAGAAGACCTTCAGGCTGCACTGTCAATGAAACAAGCTGTTGTCTCTCAGCCAAATGGATCCCAGTCAGCTCGTCCAGGATATCTACAGAGTCTTGCTGGATCCTTCAGAGATCGATACCGAAGATTGGGAGATGAGGATGACCTCCAAGCTGCAATAAAAAAAATGATGAAGCTGCTGTATTTGAAACACCTGAAGGACATTCAGAGCTCCCGGCCCGACTTCGAAGCTGGGCAGCATCCTTGACAGACCAATATCAGCATTCAGGGGACTTGAAGGATTTGGAAGCTGCATTGGAGATTAATAAAAGAGCTGTGGAAAAAACAGCTGAACAGCATCCAGATTATCCAGGCCTGCTTCAAAGCTTGGCATTTTCATTCATCTTGAGATTTCAAAAATTGAAAGATCCCAAAGATTTGGGTGCTTTCTTCTCCAACTCCAGAATTTCGTTTGAAACAGCTTCTTCAAATCCTGTGGCATCGTGGGAAGCAGCTTTGAAATGGGCGGCTATCGCACAAGATCAGAAGCACTGGGATGAGTGTCTGAAGGCTTATTCCAATGCCTTTCGCCTGCTCTCTGAGCTTCTTTGGATCGGAAATCCTGTTACTGCTCGGCAGGAAGCTAACAGGCACATTAATATTGCACAGACTGTTTCTGATGCAGTTAGTGCTTGTATCGAGCAGGCTGATTATGTGCTTGCAATTGAGCTTCTTGAACAGGGGTTGGCAACCACGTTTCAGCAGGTCCTTGAACTGAAGACCAGTGTTGATATGCTGCAGAAATCAGATGCAGATGAGTTCCAGCTGCTTTCATCACAGCTTTATAGTGGTACCTCAGAAGATCCTAAGGAAACTGCTTCCAGGAGACATGAGCTTCTGGAAGAAATTCGGAAGCGGCCTGGCTTTGAATATTTTCTGAGTCCAAAACCATATAAGGAGCTCTGTCGAGCCTCTCAGCATGGCCCTGTTGTCATTCTCAATTCCCATGCTGCACATTGTGATGCCATCATCATTCTCAATGCAACTTCGGATCCAATCCATGTTGCACTTGCAAACGTCAATCTGAACAACCTTAAGCATCACAGAAATATGCTCAGGGAGGTCATTCATGGACGCAGTACTGTGGAAAGAGCAGAGGAAGTTACTAGGCTTTATGGGAGTCGTGAGGGCTATGTAGATGCCTTCCAAACTCTATTGAGTTGGATTTGGATGAATATTGTCAAGCACGTCTATGGAGCATTGAAATTGGTAAGACTAATTAAAATTGTGGAATTCTGTTCAGTACTAATTGCTTATTATTATTAGCATAATATTGCCAAGGGAAGATTATGGTGGTGCCCCATGGGTGCTTTTATTGGACTTCCGTTGCATGCGGCGGATATTTCGGACCAATTCATCCAATCATATACATCGACTTTGGGAGCACTTCTCAATGCAAATTCAAAGAAGCCGGCATCTACCCACCCAATACTCGGAGTAGTTGGAGTAACACATACCGCCCCAGGTGGAAAACAAACCCTTCCTGGAGTTCAAGTGGAAATCACAAAGATCCTATCCACTGTTGGTGAGGAACAGGTGCAAAGTCTTGTCGGAGAGGAAGCAACAGTAGAGTCTGTCCAGACTCAGCTCAAAAACTGCTCTTGGATTCATCTAGCCTGTCACGGAGAACAGAACATGCTCGACCCCCCGAGAAGTCGTCTCCTGCTGTACAAAGGCAGTCTCGAGTTGGACACTATCCTCCAGATGTCGCTCGAAAATGCCGAATTGGTGTTTCTCGCAGCATGCCAGACTGCCAAGGGAGATGCTGAGCTGGTGAATGAGTCTTTTCACTTGGGGGGAGGGTTTATCGCTGCGGGATTTCGGGGAGCCATTGGGACCATGTGGTCTATGCTCGACAAGGATGGACCGGTGGTTGCTGAAACAGTGTACTCGCACTTTTTCAGGAATGGTGGATCCCCTCAAGCTACGGATGCAGCAGAGGCCTTGCAGCTTGCGGTGAGGAGGTTACGGGATGAGGGGGCTTCATATGAACGTTGGGTTCCATTTATTCACATTGGTGTTTGATTTTGTAGTAGTATAAGTTTGTACTGTTCAAATAAATATTGTGACGAGAAAAATTGCAGGTTAGAATTCATTCTGAACCAAGGTCCAATTTTGGGATCTGGAGGTAGCATGTTTAGGGTTGTTTGTTCGGTAACGTGGAGATGGTACCTGCCGCCCAATGATTTTAATTTGACATATGCCTCCGCCGTCTCGCCTCAACTCATCTGGCATGGGATACGACCGAAAACGTACCTTATCGTCCAGCGCCGCCTCTACTTCCTCCTCCTTCACCCGCCATACCTTCCCTATGCACGACCGAATACGCTCAGAGTCGCCGCCAGCGTCGACCTACTTTCCCTTGCTCTCGGGCGACAGCGGCGCGCGCCTGCGTCCAACGGCGGACGCAGAGTCCCACTTTGCGTACAGCACCACTCTGAGGAGGCACCAGGGTGATGGGTTACCGCTGTCTCCCACGGAATTGGCGTCTGCTGTAAATGCAGAGGCATCGAGCTTGTGGTCAAGAGCGGTTGGTGTGGTGACTGGCCAACCACCAGAAACGAGCGTCGAGGATGGGCGGGCAACACCGCCAGGAAAGCAGGAAGTCCGGGACACCATGTCCGCGCGTTTCGCACACTGTTCTGTCGAGGTGAGTAAACTCTTCTATTCGTTTGTATGGTGGGGAACGGACCACCTTACCGGCGAGGAGAGCACAGATACAGATACAGCTACTGACATACTATTCCAGGAAACAGTGGCCCACTACCGTACCTCCCTCGCTGCCGGTCTCCTTCGCTCCGACATCCCCAACCTCCTGGCCAACCACGGATACAACGAGTTCTCCGTCTCGACACCCGAGCACGTCCTCATCAAATTCGCCAAAACGATATACGAGTCGCCGCTGATTCTGCTTCTCTGCGCCAGCGCGACCGTCAGCGCACTGATGGGGAATATCGACGACGCGGTCAGCATCGCCGTCGCCGTGCTGATCGTACTCACGGGTGAGTCCGAGTTTCGTCCGCATTGTCCGACGCTCACCGAACACAGTCGGTTTTGTGCAGGAGCAGCGCTCAGAGAAGAGCCTAGAGGCACTCAACAAGCTCGTGCCGCACCACTGTCATGTCCTGCGGTAGGCCGGCCCCACGCCTTATCACGCCGCACCTGACGCGCCTCCCCTGCAGTGAAGGCCAGACGCTCCACATCCTCGCGAACGAGCTCGTCCCGGGCGACGTCGTCACGTTCGCGACGGGCGACCGCATCCCCGCGGATATCCGCATCGCCGCCGGGGTCGACCTTGAGATCGACGAGAGCAGCCTCACGGGTGAGACGGAGGCGCGGCGCAAAGGCAGCGAGACGTGCGTGTACGAGGGCGGCGGGGGGCGCGGCGTACGCGAGCCGGTCCCGCTCGCGGAGCGCGCGTGCATCGCGTACATGGGCACGCTCGTGCGCAACGGCCGCGGGACGGGCATCGTCATCGCCACGGGGACCGACACCGAGTTTGGTGTCATCTTCTCGATGATGCAGGATGTGCGTCGCGCCTTTTTCTCTGTTCGCTGACTGACTGTGTGCGCAGGTCGAGGAGAAGCGGACGCCGCTGCAGCTGAGCATGGACGAACTGGCGAAAAAGCTGTCGCTCATCTCGTTTGGCGTTATTGGCGTCATCTGCCTCATCGGCGTGTTGCAGCACCGGTCGTGGCTGGACATGTTCACTATCGGGGGTGCGCTCCGAATTACGTGTCCTTGAGCATAACTGACTTTTTTTGTAGTATCCCTCGCGGTGGCGGCCATTCCGGAAGGCTTGCCCATAGTCACGACCGTGACGCTCGCGCTGGGTGTTTTGCGGATGGCGAAACGGAAAGCGATCGTCAAGAAGCTGCATTCCGTGGAGGCGCTCGGGAGCGTGTCCGTCATTTGTTCGGACAAGACGGGTATGCATGGATTTTATTCTACGCGCTCATCTCATAGTTGTTTTTAGGCACGTTAACCAAGAACGAGCAGACCGTGACCGAGGCGTACGCGGTGGATGAGATCGTCCACCTCGATCCCCCGCCCTCAAACTTGACTGCCGCCATCCAAAAGACGCTCGACATCGGCGCGCTCTGCAACAACGCCTCGATGGTACGGAACGAGGAGGGGATCTTCGTCGGGCAGTCGACGGACGTTGCGTTGCTCAACATTCTGCATATGTCCGGGCTTTCTGATCGGCGGCCGGTGCGTCCCATCCACCTTTTTCTCGAAACACCTTTTCTGACAGTATGGGCAGACATTCAAGCGCCTCTCCGAGCGTCCGTTTAACTCGGAGCAGAAATACATGTCCGTCAGCGGGATCCACACAGATGCGCCGAGCCTGACGGTCAACGGGGGCGGAGGCGGGTCGCGCGAGATGTACTACATCAAGGGCGCCATCGACACCGTGCTCGAGCGCTGCAAGTTCTACTACGTCACCGACGAGAGCACGCCTGCGCTCGACGCGACGACGCGGGCGCGTGATCCTCGGCAAGGCGCAGGGTGTCGCGAGCCGCGGGCTGCGCGTCGTCGCCATGGCCTTTGGCCTCGGCAGCGCCGGCGGGGGGGACGCCCGCGGGGAGCCGCAGCCCGTCGCGCGACGGCGAGGAGCGCGAGAGCTGGAACCTCGTGTTCGCGGGCTTCCAGGCGATGCTCGACCCGCCGCGCAAGGGCGTCGCGGACGCGATCGGGCTGCTGCAGGCGGGCGGGGTGCAGGTTGTTATGATCACCGGCGACGCGGAGGAGACGGCGCTGTCAATCGCGCGCGCGCTGGGGCTCAAGGTCGGGTCGCAGCATCAGCATGCGCACGGAGGCGCACAGCGGGGGGCGATGGATCTGGGGAGCAGCGCGCTTGTGGGTGCGGGGACGGGGAACAGCCACTGCTTGACGGGGAAGGCGATCGACCAGATGAGCAAGGCGCAGCTGAAGGAGCGGGTGGGAACGGTGACCGTGTTTGCGCGGACGACGCCGCGGCACAAGATGGCGATCGTGGAGGCGTTTCAGTCCCGTGGCGCGGTTGTCGCGATGACGGGAGATGGAGGTAAGCGCTGCGTTCGCTTGGATGATGCCGTTTTGGTTCTTACTGGATGCATAGTGAACGATGCCCCTGCACTCAAGATGGCGGATATCGGCGTGTCGATGGGCAAGAGCGGGACGGATGTCGCGAAGGAGGCTGCGGATGTTATTCTCGTGGACGATAACTTCAGCACTATCCTGCCTGCGGTGGAGGAAGGTACGCATCCGCCCGTCTCTACCTGGGTATCGCTACTGACTGGGCATTCTAGGCAAATCGATATTCCACAATATCCAAAATTTCCTGTCGTTCCAGCTGAGCACGGCCGCTGCGGCACTGACGCTCATCACGCTCAGCACGATGCTGGGGCTGAGCAACCCGCTCAACGCCATGCAGATATTATTCATCAACATCCTGATGGACGGTGCGTTTTCTCCTACGTTTATTGTTACTTGTGCTCATTGGTGTGCAGGACCTCCGAGTCAGAGTCTCGGCGTTGATCCTGTAGATCCGGCAGTGATGGCGGCGGCCTCCGCGGAAGAAGGACGCGCCCATCATCACGCGCCGCCTATTATATCGCGTGCTGTTCTCGGCGTCGATTATCGTCGTGGCACACTCTTCGTGTACATGTTCGCACTAGAGGACGAAAATATGTCGCGGAGAGAACAGACCATGGTATCTATCTACTCCAGCGTCCTGTCATCATCGACTCACCCCACTCTTTGCAGACATTCACATCCTTCGTCTTCCTGGACCTTGTCTCCGCCGTGCAGAACCGCGGCCTCGGGTGCGGGCTGCTGCAGAACAAAATGCTCGTCACGACCGTGTCAATATCGGCCGTGTCGCAGCTCGCGCTCGTGTATGTGCCATTCATGCAGGCGATCTTCCAGACCGCGGCGCTCGACCTCCGCGACCTCGCCGTCATTTTGGGACTCGCTGCGACGAGCTTCACGCTGCATGAGGGGCGCAGGCGGTATGAGCGCAAGCTCAACCTGGACTTTACGTGGGTGTCGGATGTGGGGGAGATCGTGTGAGAGTTTGAGACTTAGAGTATAATGTATAAATATATTATCGGTGTCGGGGATGTAGTGTTGGGTGGAAGGTTAATGTATGGGTTTCTGTCCTTCGTCGCTCAATTGGCGCGAATTCAAGTAGAAATGGTCTGTACACCCGAAGGATCCCTTCCTTCCTTCCTCGGTCGGCACTTCAACGGTCGGGTTGTTTTTACTTGAAAGGTTTACAGCTGTTCTCGAAATTAATGAGACGATCGAGTTTTTTTTTCTCTGTTCCCGAAATGGAAATCTAACCAACGAGCGTGGTAGCCCATCTCCAGCATTCCTCAGGACACCAGTTGACAATAAGTGTATCCTTTGTGACTTTCCTGAGCTCCACCGCGCTGCGTACCGGGAGGGAAACCCGAATTCGGGAATGTCCGACAGTCACGTGCAGTATTGATTGCTCAGATCGTTTCAGCTGTAGCCTTCGCGCCCTTCCTCCGTTTGCGGGTTTGACAACTTTACAACCAATAGGCAAGTCAGGCATATCTCAATGTGTACTCCCCCGTTGAAATTTCTCTGGGTGAGCAAATCTTCCATTTTGGGAACGGAGACAAAAAAAAACTCGATCGTCTCATTAATTTCGAGAACAGCTGTAACGACGGCATGTTTTCTTCAGATTCTCCCGGCATGATTTTGAAAGCGATACATGCGATAACCATAAAGTACGACAGATAAGAAAAGCACGCGAACGAAAACGTTAGTCTACTGGTCAGTAACATGCTTCAGTCATATCAAGTTAGATGTAAGTTTTCCAGTCTCCAACCATCGTGCTGTAGTGATCGGATTAGTTTATGCTCAACGGCTATGCGAGGGGGGCGACGTACTTGACAATGGTCATACTAGGGGTGCCGGTGAAGGTTAACCTGTACGTGCCGAATTTTATGCTGAAGGCCAATTGGTTTCGAGCGTGCTTGGACGGGAGAGATGTGGTAACTTACTAGCCGCCGGTCGCACCCAGGCCGCCTGTGCGAGAATAGCTGATAATCTTCCCGCTCGGGCCTGTGACGGCGTATGTCAGGTTTCCCTTGGGCCCGAATGTCCCACTGCATTGAAGGAATCAGAGCTGAGTGCGTGCCGAGGCAATTACGAGGCGGACACTCACGAGATGCTGTGTGTTGTGTATTTTCCGAGGTAGTTGGAGAGCGCCGTGGTGGGACACGTCGACCCGCATGTTGTGTCGGTGAAGTCGACGATTTTCAACTGGTTGCTGAGCGCGTCGAGTGCGACGATGGGCCCTGCCTCAGAGATTCCGAAAACCTGCATGAGGTGGAAGAAGTGGGTCGAGGAGCCCGCAGACGAGTCGAGGTATTGCTTCCAGGAGTAGGAGAACGATTGGTTGGTATCGACGGTGGGGAAGTGCCATTCGTTGCGCTGGCGCGGGGAGTCGAGGTGGGCCGTGTCGAGCATGGCGGATGCGTTGGACGAAAGGTACATCCCGTAGCAATTAAAGATGGTCAAAGTGTTGCAGCCCTTCGTGAAGATGCCTGGTTGTAACATGGTTGAATAAGCTGATTGCATTCCAATCAAAAGACTCGCCTGACGCTGCCCAGGTCATTTTCCGTCTTTCCCAATGACAAAGTTGGTGCCATTGTTTAGCGTAGTAGTCGTCGCACGGGATTCGATCGAGGATTCTGGACACGGGGTGTCCGCCCTCCGGTCTGAAACCCAGGCCGCCGAGGACAAAGCCACGAAGCCGAAGAACGAGAGAAGATTTGCTGAGGCGACCATGGATGCGATTTGACGGACAAAATTTGCGCCCTGGCCATGGTAGGTTATATAGCGTTTTTTCAGGGGTATTGTAAACATTCGATCCCTGTCTTCATTGCTCCTGAGGCGGTCCGGTCGTCGTAGCCGCAGTCTAAGTCTTGGCTCCATACACATTGAATTGAGAAGGTTTGCCTTCGCGCCGAAAGGCTCAAGTCTAATAAGTGCGCCACAGTTCAGAAATGAAACCTGTGCCCATGCCGGATCATTGGCGGGTTCACAGATCATCGGGCGATCAGCTTGGAGTAGATGGTGCGCCTTCGTTGAAAAAAGACTTAACTCGACGTTCTCGCGATAGAAAAACAGAATGCTCATGGGAGCGGAGTAAAAGAAAATCGGACTGCTGCTTCCGATATATCAAATCACGTGCCTCACTCTTCCACGGTTCAACTGTGGTTCAATTTCGTGGTTAAAACCGTTGAATTTGCGTTTGGTACTGAAAGCGTTAGCAAAACCACATCCACAATGAGGACCGGCAAAAATCATTGATCATTCCAGAGAGTTCCGCCCCGCCGTCGTTGATCAAAATGAACGACCAGAACTTGAAGCTTATGAATGTGAGACGCCCGCAAACATTTGGATGCGACGTACAGTGGAAAAATATAAAAGGTGTGAAAATAAATTTATATTCTGCTACATCGGCGGGTCAAAGGAAAAGTAGGTGCCAGGTAAAAGCAGAGCGTGAAAATAAGGATTTAACGTGTTTTGGTCGACCCGCACAATCAAGTGCGGGTCTTAAGCCTGAGAAC